>JAJGRX010000246.1:0-145000 GCA_025461125.1 Carex kokanica
GAAATGTGAGGGAGAGAGTGCGCAGAATTCGGGTTTTTATAACATTTACAGTGGACCGCCCCATAGGGGGGCGGTTTTCTTGGCCAGGTGGACCGCCCCATGGGGGGGTTTGGCGGGTAGGGTGAACCGCCCCATGAAGGGGCGGTTAGGGCATATGTAAATTTTTTCCCAAACTGAGGGCATATTTAATATTTGTTTTTTTCTTTAGGGTATTAATAAAAATCTCGGCAGAAAAAGCATGGTGGTTTTTGGTATTTTTTTTTCAAGGATATCCAAGTTCAAATGGAGAGGGAGGATTCTCACACAGAATTCTTCGTCTATAGAATTCTATTTTTCTTGGATAAATCCACCATTTCCATTATCTTGATAAAAAATTCTTGTTTAGAAAGTCTTCTTCTTTCATGCATGTTTCTAGTTTATTTGACTGCTTTGTCACGTTGCAAGTAGTGAGCTCGCCTTCATTCTAGACGAAACCATAGTTAGCGCAGTTGATGACATAGAAATAAAATTTGTAGTTTGTTATGAAATGTAGCGCAAAATGATCTCTGTTTAATTTTGTTCTGGAATGTTTTAACAGCCTACGAAGAATTGCCAGAGTATAATGTTCATTCATTCCCTATATTACTTTCTGGTTTATTTTCCTTGCATGAAATTTTTAAAATTTATTGTCCAAGTAGGTTTTAACCCAATTTTATTTTTAATAACAAGGTTCGCATTCGTCAGGTATGATGAACAATCATCTCTCTTCACCCACCACAAATCTTCAGGTACGAAGAATTACCTCAATTTTTCATCATTCTTGATCCTTTGAAACTTAGATAACAATTTTAAATGGACTCGGAGATGGATAACAGTAGCTACCATGATATGAAATTGAGGTAATCACCAAATCCATTTTCTTATTTGACCTTGAGGGAATTGATTTTCATATGTGTGTGTTTGACCCTAAAAAGTTGCTATTTAATTCAACATGAGAAATGGCAATTTTGGAAGATATGTTCACAGTTTTGTGAACTAAAAATAATTAACTTTGAGTTAAATAGATTAATTTGGGAAATACACATGGGCCGAAGGAAATGAAAAGATTGAAATAAAAAAAATGCAATCTGGAGTTGAGCCGAACCAAATAGAAAGAATTGATATGGGCCTTGTTGAAATAAAAATAATTAAGTGGCTTGGGCTTGGACCGAAACAAATAGGAAGCTGCTCACTCCAAATAGAACCAGCGATTCTGTTTCCTCCCATTTGAACCTGACGAAAGGGACCCACGCAAGCATCACTCAATTCGAATCAGGTGAAGGGCACTTGTTGGCCAGCCTGACGGCTCATATTACTCCATGCTCACACAAACAAAAGGCATCTTCTTCTTCTCCTAACAGACAAAAATTAGAGGAGAAACGGCAGGGAACCAGCGCCAACCTGGAGATGCTCTTCCAACGTTCCAATCTTCAAATACACATGCTAAACACTGATTGGACTATGCCTAATAGAAGGAATATGCTATGGAACCTTCAAGCTGGCCTGCCAAGACGCTAGCTGTCCCTGCTCACCTTGCACGCCAACCGTTCGATGAAATGAACGACCAAGATGAAGCTGCAACTTAAAACCATAATGTTGCCCTAGCCTTGAGGCTATATAAGGAGCATCCCAGAAGCATAGAGAGAACACAATTCGGATCATGGGCTAAATGCCATGGCAAAGCCTTGGTAAAACCTTCCCTCATATAGCAAAACCCCCAAAATCATAGCCAAATCAATACCCTCTCTCTGAGAAAAGAACAGCAGTGCAATTGCTGTTAAAACCCACTCAAATCCAAATAGAAAATTGATAGGAATTAGCTAAAGATTCAGCAATGTAAATGCCTTAAGAGGCCACCGTGTAAGGATTACCATGGATGAATAAAACGCTTCTTACTTGGAGCTTTGTTGAATTTTTGTTTACTGTCTCTCTTTAGCTCTTCTTTTCTCTCTTTTGTTTCATTTTTGATGGCTTTTATCTCCTCTGCCTCCTTTTCTTTATTGCAATAAGTAAAGGGGTTTCATGTTTTAGTCTCAATAAAATGACTATAAGCATGAACTACCTTAATAAAACAGTGACCTCCATGTAGTATTCAATGCTGCAATGGGGTGAGTACCTTCAATGAAATTAGATGAAGCAAGGTGCAGCTGCTATAGCTGAAAAGATAAAGCTTATGATTCTACAAAAAAATTAGGATTTTGGCTTAATTTGATGATTGTTTATTCCTCTCCTTTTCTGCCTTAATTAAATAAATAAATAAATAAAGTGACAAATTTTGTGTTATGAAATATATAAAAGAAATAATGTTAGAGGTTGATGTTTAACTACATCCCTCTATTAATTAGCATCTTTTATATATCTTTATAACACATAAATAAATAAAGTGTGACAATATGTTAAAAGGCAGTAAGAAGGACATTTTGTAGGAGGGTTGATGTTTAACTACATCCCCTTTTACAATTTAGAGTTGTTGCTAACCTTTTAATATGTTAAATAAATCCATGTATGACGGTATGCTAAAAGGAAATAAAAGGACGATTTACTAAGGATTGATGTTTAACTACATCTCTTTATACAAATCTGAATTTTATTCTACTTTAGTATATCACAATCTTTGAAGGACTCTGTTGCATAATTGAGAAGGTTTAAAGGCAAATGATGGAGGGTAATATGAAAACCCAGTGAATTAATGCCTAATGGTGACCTTTTAACCCACTGTTCAACATACATGTGAGAGATAATCATGCAGAATTATAGGGTCCGAAATGTAATAATATACTTTCTGGTAAATATAAAAGTTTGATTCCCAATGATTTTGATGATTGGTATACTGTGGGTCTAGCAAACCATTTAGTGGTAAGCCAAACAAACTAAATTCATGCTTGTGCCAACACAGGAATTAAGCTTAACCCATGTAAGCCCCTACTGGTACTTCAGAAACCTCAAATGATCCTCTGTGACAGAGCAACCAGTGCAGGCTGATCAGAAATCCAAACCAAAATCCATTTGAACAGTTAGATAGAGGACAGAAAAGCAAGCGGTTTAGAGCCAAATTTCAAATCATTTGAATTTTTGAGCTATTTTCTAGCTAATTTTAAAGTTGGACTTTCAAAGAGACAAAACTGCATATTTTTCTGCACACATGACTTCTTTGCCCCTACCTTTGCATGGTCATTAAGCATAAGAAAAAAATTCTTAAAAATCATGAAAACTCACAGAGTCATAGATTGTATTACCCTCTGTAAAACCATATAAGAACACAAATTTTGGTGTAGCCAATTGTTGGGAAGTGGCCTTCAAATTTCCGAAAAACTGCTGCTGTTCCAACACCAATAAATCGACCTGTTCTGGTAAACCAGTTAGTGCAGACCGTTAAAGGGACTAAAATGCAAAAAAAATGATACTGGTAAATAAAAGACTCAAAAACACACACTTGAGACTCAAATTTTACATTTATAGCATTTTTATATGATTTACTAGCTATTTTCAAAGTTGGCTTTCTGAAATACAAAAACTGCTGTTTTATTTATCAGTATGCCCCCGCATTCAAACATCTGTTAAAAATAGCTAGAAAATTACAAGAATCCTGAAAATTGGTATACATGCAGATTAGACTTTCTCCTATATTTCCATAAAAAGAACAAAAATTTTGGTTTTGTAGATTGACCAGAATAAATTTTTGAAGCCCTGCTGCAGCTGAAAACAAAATACCAGCAAACACCCCTGTCTTTACATGCCCTTTAAGCATTAAAATAATGCCCCAAAAATGGCAAAACTTTGCAGGAATGTAGTTTATACCACCCTCTGTAAATCCATATGTTGTGCAGAAGTTTCTGTTTATTATATCATCCAAAAATTGAAAATCCAAAGATTGAGTCAAACAAAAAAAGCTTTCTATACATGGGAAGACTCTATTCTCTTCCAACAAATATCAAATAAATACATGAAAATGCCAAAGTGCATTTGTACCCTATCCAAACCATGTTCCAGTTACGGCTGCATCAATTAGAAGGTGTCAGTTCAGAAGCAACAGTACGGCCGATAGTGTGCCATGTATACCAGTACATCCTTTGGCTACTCACCGATGAAATCAAAGCTTTAAACATGCTCTATGATATGCAAAGATGAGGTTAAAGCAATTAAAAACAGCGATATGCAACCCAATTTGAAGAAGAGCAATAACCAAGCCTTGCCAGTATGCTCAAGCCGTTAGCCCCCGAAGCTCAAATCCTTCAATTTGACCCCAAAGCCTCGAATTGAATTCATGGTCACGTTCCTTGCCCAAAAACAAGTTCAATCATGAAAGTATCGCTCAAAATACCAAAGTAAATAATTCAATCCCGATCGGTATCGGTATCTGACCGGTACTTGAAGCCGAGACCTCCAGCGATCATCGGAGAAAATGACGTGATGCAGTAAACCCCTCTCAGCTAGGCGATCGTGATAGCATCGACCCCTGGCTCTGCCGTGGCTGGAAACGTGTCGGAGAAGGTGGACCCACCTTATCGGGTCCAGGATCTTGATGCTGTTAAATGGATTAGGCGAATGGCGCAAATCTTGAAGCAATCGGAGATATGAGATTTCAGTGTTAAAATGTTTAAAGTGATAACACAGATCTTGAAGAGAATATGAGATCGAATGGTTTGAGTTCAAACCCGGATTCAACGGATCCCTGCATGCGGACCCCACCTGTCAGGAAGCCGTGTCTCCCCTCCGCACGAATTTTGACAAAGCCCAATCTTTAAATCAATGGCCCATGTGGTAACCGAAAGTCCGATAAACAATTAAAACCCAAACTAAAATACCAGAAAGCACAATAACAAATCTCAAAACCCAAGATACAGATCTCAAAGCCCATTAAACCGATCTCAAAGCCAGCACTAATCTCAAAGTCCAGGGAATAAGGAATTAAACCCATTTTGCTATTCAGTCCCTCAGATAAGCTTTTTTTACAAACAAGTCCCCAAAAGCCCAATTCTCAGCCCAAATCTTGTTAAAAGCCCAAATCACAAGTTCAGGCCCCTCAGACTTTACAAACAAGTCCCTGGAAAGTTGAAAACTTCACAAACAAGTCCTTTTTGGCCATAACTTCTTCGTTTTAAGTCCAAATTGATTCAAACCACCTCCAAATGAACCCAAATTAAATCCTCCAAATTTCCAAACCAAATTTAAACATACCCAAACAACGAGAACCAACCAACCAAACCCAAAAACAGTACATGAGCCCCTCTTTTAGCCCTATTATCCAGTTTACAAAAAAGTAGGCACAAATCTCGGAATGAATGAGGTATTCGGTCTGGCTTGGAAAGGTCAGCTGATGTAATTAACGGCGGGGGCTTGCACCCGCCGGGAGTTAAACGTCCCCACAATCAATAAACTCTCTCGATGGACTGATCATGAACAGTAGGCCCATCGAGGGTGAACCAGAAGGAACAGCAGGGAGTAATAAATGCCTCAAGTTCGATGCCCTCTCCAAATCCACAAAAACAGAGAGCACTGAACCCTGAGACATTGTATATGCACACACCTTCCTTTCATACCTAATGTGCAACTTTCTGCGCCCTACAATGTGGATTTAGTACTCATTGTGTGCTTTCATCGCATCACTGTATTGTCTTGTATAAACATGTAAGTCTGATGAATTAGGCTTGAGGGAACAGGATTTAGTACCCATTTTTTTATTGATCGCATCACTGTATTGCCCTTAAGGGAACAGGATTTAGTACCAATTTTCTTATTCTGATGAACATGCAAGTCTTAATCTAGATAATAATTATCAAGTTGCTTTTCGTTATCTTGATATAAATTCAACTTGTTGAATACTGACTGACATTTAACTCTTGCAAAATAGGTTAACGAGTTCAAGCCGATTGAGAAGTCCAATATTTTCAACACCAACAACTTGCATGGCCCTTTCAAATTTCTACTTTTCACTTGTCAATTGAAATCAACCTCTCATTTCTAACTGTAGCTGATTTATAATAGGTGGGTGAACTTGACGGCTATTAAAAGGATTGTTGAAGCTGATGCTAAAGTTTAAGTGGATTGTCTTGGACTATGGTGAGTATCTCTTTGTGATACTAAATTTTTTGGCTATCATTTTAAGTGGTGAAGTCGTAATTTTTCAGGTTTGTAGAGAGTGTGGAAAGCAAAAGCACGGCATGTTAATAGTGATATTATATTGGTCCTAATTTGGATTGGTGTTGCGCTTAGCAAGGATGACAGTTTCAGATTTTTACTTTTTAAATATTATGTTGTATAACCTTTTAGTATTATTCTTAACTGAGAATATCATATTGTTATTTTAATATTTTTTAATATTTTGGTACAATGTATGATGATTATGCTTTGTCGATTAATGTTAATAACATGTTTTTTTTCTCTATATTTCAATGTGTTTGTTAATTTTGTTGAATGGGAATTGGGGAATGTAAACGGGTCAGTACCGGATTGGTACAGAGAGAATGAGGGCATGCTGATATGATGCCATTTAGGCTTTGTTATTACCATGGGTTTATTTATGGAATAACAAAAATCATCTTCCCATGCAAATAGCTGCCCTTGGAAATAAATAGGTGGGCCCCACGTTAGCTTGCCTTGGAAATACTGGGGCGGGTCCCATGTACACTGCCCTTCGAAATAAACAGGTGGGCCCCGCGTTCGCTGCCCTTGGAAATACTCGGGTGGGGACCACTTACGCTTCCTTGGAAATACTTAGGTGGGTCCCACGTTCTCTGCCTTTGGAAATACTCCAGACAGTGTCCAAGGGTGAAAGTATTTCCAACGGCCCTTTTTCCAAGAGTAAGCGTATGGAAATACTCAGAAATTAGTATTTCCAACGGCGTCGATGGAAATAAGTAGTTGCAACGGGAGTATTTCCATTGAGGGTTGTTGCAACGGGAGTATTTCCAATGGTAGTGCATGGAATGACGATTTCAGGGCTTGTTCCAACGGTACGCCTATGGAAAAGCCGATTTTCTACCGTTGCAAAAAGCGAAAATTATAGTAGTGAATGGATTAAGACAATGCTCGATGTTTATCACCTTAATTAACAAAGGGAAAAAAAATTGAGTATCATTTTCTTTTAGATTTTAGTTTTATTTGAATTTATTACAAATTATCATTGAATTGACATAATAATCATTGAGGTGTTTGCCAGGACATTCTTGGGAGATCGTTTAGCGGCTTGGCGTTGATTGTACTTGAAAATGGGTTTCGATTTTTAAAAGGCCATTGTCAAACAATGTCTCTTCAATTATTAATATGTCGATTTTATTTATTCGTAGCATTAAGACAAAAAAATAAATAAAATGTTAGCATCATTCTTCCGGAAATAGCAACCCCCTCCTGCGATTATTTTAGTAATAGAAAAGAAAATCACAAAAGGGTAAAGAAAATCACAAAAGGGTATTGTTCTACGGAATTTTGATTTGTAGGAAAAAATGGGTTGATTTATTCCATCCAGTTAATCAAAAACCGTAATCTCTCGCAACGCTAATTAATTAACTATAGTCAAGTAAACTAGGCATTATCTATATATATAAAATATAATGTTATTTTTAAAATTATCTTATAGGATAACGGGTAAGATAGCGAAAAAAATCTTACTCTTACTTGTTTTTTTGGATACGATACGGGTCGAGTAAACGGATAAAAGGGTGTCATTACATATATCCCCCTATTCTTTTTTTTTTATTCTTTTTTATTTGAGCTCGACTCACTAAACCTGACATTGACAGCTAAGATTTAGGTTTCCTTTGAATTAAAGGTCGGATGCAATGGATGAAATCATGAAATTTTGATTGAGGAATCAGTAAGAAAATAATTTGGGGAAGCATACATGGTACTATTCCAGTAAGGACCCATATATACCACCTCGGTATCGGCAAAATTAATGGACTATGTAACGATCTCACAAATGAAAAGTTATTCAAATAAATAGGTGCTTTTTCATGAATTGTTATTTAGCACTTTCACTCATAAGTTTATACAATTAATACAAACATGGATTGAATGAAATACCAAACCAAAGTAAAGGGAAATTATAAACGTACAACAAAATAATAAATCATCAACATATATTATGATTATTAAATTAATAAGGGGTCACTCTGGGAATCAGGGAAAGGCTTTCGGAATCAGGGGATCTCATATAGAATTGAGATGCCTCATCTCGCATTGCTTGTAGCGGTGTCCTCAATTCCTCCAAATGTTCTGCTACTTCTTTCATTGTTGGCCTCTCCTCTTTGGTCGGCCTTAAACACTTTTCTGCAATTTTAGCAACCTTTACAAGCAGCTCCAGGTTTTCCTTGGTAGCAATATCCTGATCAAACAGCTCTTCAGCCTTATCTTCTCTCACTGCTTTGAGAAACTCGCGAGCGAGAAACTTTGATTCATTGTTCTCAGTAAGATACGTTGCCTTCTTTCTTGTGATGAGCACAAGTATAACAACACCGAAACTATATACATTGCTTTTTTCTGTTAACCGATCGAATTGCAGGAACTCAGGATCTAGATAATCTAATGTTCCTTGCACAAAAGTACCAATCTGGGTCTTATCCATTGATTGGAATCTTAATATGCTAAAAACAGAGACCTTTGCCATGCAGTTGTTGTCTAAGAGGATGTTGTCAGGTTGGACATCACCATGGCAGACAGTTAATGTCATTAAAAGAAATCAAGTATAATTGAATGTACGTTTGAACTATATATATGTACAATAGTAAAATTTTAAAAATAATGCTGACATCAATTGCAATGAAAAAAAAGTTAAATCCTTGTCAATAAAGATAGGTCACTACCAATATAAATTGAGGTCCAGAAAATCCAATATTCTCTATGCATTAATTATGACTGTTCAGATTCAGATTATGAACGAATGGACGGATAGATCATGTGGAGAGGAGATTCGGAGCAACAGTACATCTAGTATAGTACTTGGGAGGAAAGTTTAAGTTGGTCATTCCAAATTTAATTATTACATGAGGGAGACGTGTAATTGTTAAGTTATAAAAAGGGGAGGTTTAGCCAACTTGAAGACATCTTTGCATTTTGTAATTTTTTTGGAACAAAAAGTAGAGCCCACATCAGGGCGAATTTTTTATTAATAAAAAAATTAAAAAAAAAAGGATTGTTATCTAAATTTCTCGTTTTGTGAGCAACACGCAATAAATTATGACACTATTATAGAAAAAATGCCACATTAACAGTGTGTAATGGGAGGAGGCTCTTGCACGAAAAAAAGCACCCACATACACAAATGGTCCGTTAGTATCGAATCATGTCCGTAAGTCACGTTTATATGTACACAGTTCAATAATATTGAACCGTGTATGGTTGTACCACTTCATTCACGGTTTTTTTTATTAAAAACTCATGTAATCTTTTGCTTAATTTCCAAACACTATTTTTTAGTTCAAGCCGTGTACGATTCATTCATGCCTCTCAACCATAATCCATGTTAGGATTTATTTCTTGTGTAGAGATACCCCTCAATCGCCTCTTCACACACATTTACTACATTTAAGTCACGCTCCCTCCCTTAATTTGTCTCTTCATTTTCTCTTCATTTCCCTTTTCTTCCTCTGATCAGTGTTGATCTAGTCTTTGTCCCTCATCTTCATTATTTCCCCCTCGTGTAAAATCTTGATTTTCTATCGAGGTTTAACACAATGGCACTTAGAGGAACTATGATGAGCTATAAAACTAGACAACCCCAATTAGAAGGAGAAGGAGGAAATCAATATTCAATAACTAGCAATTGTGTTTTCAATCATCAGAATATGAAGGTTTAATCATAGTTTTTCTTAACAAAAAAACCATTGCATGGATATGAGATAAATTACGTCTATGGAGAGGTTCCTTGATTGAGAAAAGTTGTGAATAACCTTCACAATCTTGATAAATTAGTAGCAAGGTCCTTTGGTATGTTGCATATTTACACTTTTGATTTATTAATAAGCCTCAAATTAATATGTATGATGTTCATTTTATTATTCTTTACTAGCTAACAAGCATGATTATAAAAAAAGAAAAAATAATTATTGTGCATGATTCTATAGAAATAACTGAGTATAAACCCCTATGAATTAGGGTTTTCATTTTTTTTGCACCTATTTTTTGTAATGTCTACATGGTTTTAGTAGGAAACTTGTTTGTTTAATATCATTATACATAGTTTTTTAAACCGTGTATATTAGTAGTTAGGTTTTTTACTTTTTTTGCAGCCTCTTCGATTTTTCCCTTGTCTTTAATTCTTAACACCTCCACCGCTCCACGTCTAATCAAATAATTCTAACTCTTCGGTCTCTTCTCCCTATCTATACTAGTCTTTCCAGCTCCATCTTCTTCTTTATTCTCTCTTAGGGTTTCATAGTAGTTGTCTCCCTCTTTATTTAATCTCCCTCTTTCGAAACTCGGTTAGTGATGAGTCCAAATTGAACTTCTACTTTTAGTATAAATTAATATACCTTTTAACCCTAATTTCTACTTATGTTCATATCACAAGCGCATTATCCTACCGTTTAGTATAATTGGGGTGTCGATCCACTGGGATAGTGTATTAGATTATAAACACTTTTCACTAGTCTAGGTGCTCCGGTTGGTTGAAAACAGTTTAGAAAATAATTTTAAAATAGTTTTGAAAATAGTTTGTTGGGTTCAATACCCTAAAGTTATAGGCGGAGGCGCTAATTGTGCTAAGGTTTGAGTTAAACAGTTAAATATCGATTCTCTAGGGTTCAGGTTTTCTCCTTCTAAATTATGCAAAATATATATTTCTGACGTCTTCCTACCCCGCATGCGGTCTGTCACCCTTTATGCGGCATAGAATTGTCCCACAGCTACCCCGCATGCGGCACTGTCACTACCCCGCAGGGCGTGCTGGGTTTCTGTGTACGTGATTTGAAAGGTTTTTTGATCTTGCGATCGACTTTTGGGCTAACAGTTCAGAGTATTATAAGTATGCAATTAACTTTCTCACACAAACCTAATTGTTCATATCCTATTCTACCCCTCAATTAATTATCCCAAAGACCCTACCTAAATTAAGTATCTACTAATAAAACCTAAATTTCCAATCTACGCTATCCTGCCAAGGGAGCCCCCTGGGTTCTAACCCTAGTCTTTGAACCATTGCCAAGTCTCGTTAGTCGAAGTGTCTGAAGTTCTTACATGGGTGTCCCACTCACACTGGTATTCACAGACTTTATACCTATTGGTATGTGGAGGACATTGGCATATAGTAGAAAGAACTATGTATGCAAGGACTTAATAAAAAGAATTTAAATAATAAAGCAAACACAAATCAACATACACAAAACATAAATATATATTAAAACATAACAAAGAATTCGATTACAAACCCTCACCCTAGAGATGAGAAGTTTAGTTCATCATGGCCATGCAAAATAAAATAAAAAGAACATAGATTACAACCCAATTGAAAATGGAAGAATCCTAGCCTCCTTAGATGACGCATTCTTCTCCGGCTTGACTTCCGATGACTACTCTCCTCTCTCTAAGTAACTCTCTAACCTAACCTAGCATGAGGATGCTAATCGATTCTATGGACTTAACACAATTAAACACGCACACTGAAATCAATTACAAGAGGGGTTTTTATAGCCTTCCTAAATGAGAGGGTGAGTAGTGGAGAAGGTGGAGACTTGGAGTGCACTCGAAGTTTGCATAGATGGAGTCAAAAATAGCGAGCCAAACTTGGCTCTGAAGCAATCACGCTCTTCTAGAAGAATTCTTCCAAAATTAGCATCAACAGTGGAGATTTGATCAGAATCTGAACAGTCCACGGATCGTGCGGTATAGGATGACCCCGCACGACCTCCTGACTTAGTGGATTTTCTGTAATTTCACCATTTCGCATGTTGTGCACTTCGTGTGAGGTGTTGCATGCTCCCAGCGGTGCCCTGATTTGGTGCTAACTCCAGAAATCGCCTAAATTCGACATATTTGCTCCATTTTTTGCCTAAATACGCAACTTTCTTCAAAACCTACCAAAATAGCCTAAAAACATATTTGCGGTAAATAAATTGGAAAAATTGCTACTTTCATTCGTTTTTGGCCATTTTCCACAATAAAAGATATGGATTTTCGCTATATGTTTTGGCCCGATCAGTTAGCTAGATTTTTCGTGAGTAAGAAGGATTCGAAGTAGGAGGTCGAAACGAATCATGGAAGACACAAAAAGAAGGATTCCCCCTCCTTCGGTTTGTGTGGTTTTCGTCATTCTCGTAGAGACACAAAATGAAGGATGCGACTATTGAGTTCATGAAACCATGACTATTGATCGACTATGAGTTCTCTCCTTTCCACTCTAAACTCTCAATATTGATGTTTCATATCACAACAACAAAGTAGGCACTTTTCGCGAGGGAACTTCGTCGCTAAAAGTACCGTCGCAAAAGAAAAAACACGTTTATGACAGTACTCCGTCGCAAAAAGTCACTTTTTATCCTCGTGAAAAGTGCCTGTCTTTTGTAGTGTATCTTACCTAACGCGTTTTATAATAAAAATATCTCATTTTGTATATTATCCTCCTTGACTAGAAACTTCTTGGAAGTGATGGATCTGGATGTGATGAAGTTAATTAGTAATTAATTTTATAATTTGTTTGACTCGGTTAGCTAGGTACCATCTCTCCACCATTCATGCCATCGATGCACCTGATCGAGGTTCAAGCAATTAAGCCAGGCATTCACATGGATGAAATAATTCTCACTACTACAGAAAAAGAGATTGCACACGGACATAAATGGAGGAGTTACATGGATTTCCTACCGTGTATAAAGTGAGGGTGTAAGAATAGGTCAATAACTACACACGGATATTTACCCATGTGCGATTATAATGATTTCTACACGGATTACCTTATAGACAGCCGTGTACAAAGACCTGCCTGTGTCGCTCTCCATGTTACCGAGCTACACGGATATAACCTAAACATCCGTGTACGATTCCTCTTTATACACGGACTTTTAACTAAACATCGGTGTAGCTTGCATCTTTCAACATAGCTAACAGTTTCGTAAATTTGGTACACCTGGGATACAACTGCTTTTTGGAATCATTAGACAAATTTTGAAATTTATTATAATATTTATCACTAATTTCATCTCCCACATCACGTAACATTTCCTCCAGATTTTCAATAAACTCGTGTTCTACATTTTCATCAAAATTCATCTCCAGCTCATCTTTCCGGTTCAACATTATCATTCGACATTCTCATAATCCTCGTTCCAATCAAGTTCAAAATTATCAGAAATTTCTACATTCTCATCATTCAATTCACAACGATTAAAATCTTTATTGGTACTACTACTTTCCCGAAATTTCTCACTATACATGATCCAACATGTATATCTCTTCTTAAATCCCCGACAAATCAAGAGCTCTAATTTCTTCGGAGTCCCCAAATCTTAAAAAAATTTACAATCTTTACAAGGACACAAAATGTCTTCTTCTTTTTTCTTCACTCTATACCTCTCAGCAAATTTTATAAACTCATCAACACGAACCAAATATTCTTCATTGTCACGTCGCAATTCATACATCCAACTTCGATCCATCTATAAATTAAATTAAAAAAAATGATTTGATCACTTAATCATGCATGGTCAACATATAAATTGTACCAAATTTTGGACTTACAAAGGGCCGGTTTACAATCCTAACCCACTCTTTGAATATTATGTCTCATATGTGAACACATATTAATGAGATTTAATTAGTATTTGAGAAAAATTCGGCAGCATTTCCCCTTAACTCCCTAAGTATGCGTACAAACCACATACTCGTAGGGGTAATAAGGAAAAATACTGTCGAACTTTCCTCAAATACTAATTAAATCCCGCTAATATGTGTTTACATCCTAAATGAGATACAATATTCAAAGAGCAGTCCCAAAATGGGAACTATTCAAAATTAATTCCTATTGGATTAATTTTGAACAGGCATGGACCTAAAAGCATCTATAGGTCGGTTATTGGACCACAATACACTAATTATTTACATTATCTAATTAAGAAATCAAGCATGCATGAAATGACCTAAATAAGCAATAATAATTAACAGAAAATTAGAGGAAGAAAAGGATTTAAATATATATACTAACCTTAGAAAGATGGAGAGGAGAAAATACAAACTTCAAAGATCTCAGATCCCAGCTGCTGGCCTCAATTCGCAGAAATCAGAAAAATTAAAGCTCAATACAGAGAGACAGTGGCATAAAAGACTTGATCAAAACGCGCGGCGCTGGAAGGAGAAGGCCTTTTATACTAATTAAAACCCTACACAACCTTTTATACACGAATTTATACTTATTAATCCGTGTAGCTCTCCAAATAATCATACACGGCTATTTAATTATAATAAAATCCGTGTACATTTCTACCATTTCTACAATGATATATTATCAAAAATCCGTGTATATATTCCTACACGGATATTTAACAAAAATCCATGTAGCTCTCTCAAACAATTCTACACTGATTCTTAACTAAATGTCCGTGTATAATTCTCGCAGATTTTTTGGGCTTTCAAAAAATCATATTTGGTACACGGTTTTTATATAAAATTGAAAAAACCGTGTACAATGTGCAGTGTAGAATTATCATTTCTGTAGTAGTGTCTAGCACATGGTAAATCATTCCCTTCGAGGCAGATCTGAGGTGTATACAGTTTATTTTGTTTAATTAATTCAGTTGATCACTTAGATATTTAGTTTATGGCACACCATTGACTTCACACTTGTATTTAAATTCATTAGTCAAACTCAAAGGACAGATTTCGATGTTGACTCAATTCATTTGTTTAATTCAGTTGATTTAATAGAGTAGTTTAGATGGCATATCTGCATCCAGCTGCTCATATATATGTACGTTCTAAACAAGAATAGAAAATGATTAACTAACAGCGTTGTTAATCTACAATTCATAACTTCACACATGCATGATTAAAATTACCCTAATGGCGGTGCAAGAAAAGAAGGGCGATCAAGAAGGCGATTGTAGTGAGATCGAGACGACGGCTCAAGGAAGGGAAGGTGCTAGCAAGGAAGATAAACCAGGAGATAAGGAAGGCGCTCGAAGGGAGGATGAGAAGGTGAAAAGAAAGGAAAAAAGGTTGGCTGACTTTTATGCAGAAGCGATGAGGGAGACTCCAAAAGACATCTTCGAATGGAACATTTCGAGCAAGGCGACAAAAGAAAACAGGAAGGAATCTGGCATGCAAAAACAAGTGGAGTGGGCAAATGCAACTGCCCTCTTACCAAACGTTTTGGAGAAAAGACAAAACTTGGAGCAAAGATCCCCAGATCTACTATGGATAGGAGACTATCCGGTGCTCCGAATAGTTCCTGCGACAGAGCAGGGTATAGGGCATCAAGTACAACTGCCATCTCTTCATAGTCCAGGTCTTAATCATAATGATCAGACAAAAACCACCGTTCAAACTCCCCAGGCAAACGAAAATCCAATAAAGATGCAGGAGAGGAAGGGTCTGCCCTTAGGGTCTAACAACAATAATAATGAAGATCTGGAAGGATGGACTGTGGTTACTCGAAAAAAGAAAAAATTGATTCCCCAGGGGGCGGTGCATAGAGGAAATCAACAGTCTCTTCTTAATATCCATGCTACAAAGTTAAGACAACAAGGTAAGTGCTTCAAATGCCTAAGAGAGGGTCATATACAGGCTGTCTGTTCAAATCCAAGATGCTGTTTACATTGTAATACTGATGGCCACATAATTCGAGACTGCCCATCAAAACCACAGAGAAGTTTAAGAGACGCCCAAGGTCTCAAGCCACCTTATAAAAGAGAAGGACTCGCCGCAGGAAAAACCTACACTAGCTCTCCGTCTACCTTTACAAATCCTCTAAGAACTAAACCCTTAAAGAAGGATACCCCAAAACCACCATACACAGAACACCCCTCACAGAGTAAACAAGTTAAGATGGAGGCTCCAAGAGACTGGCAAAACATGATCATGAATGAACCTGCTGCCTTGTGGCAAAATAGGCCTCATTCCCTTAATGTCTACCTAGCACCAAGGGAAGAACTTAGCCCTGCAAACCTGTTTCTCGAAAGGTCGGCCTTTATCTTTGCGGGACAGGGAGCTTCTGAACCCTACTTCAAACAGAGGGTGGCTAACTGTATGGGGCGTCAATTTCATTGTGATGCTTTAGATTTCAAAGTCTTCGTCATCGATGATGATTTTGGAGATGTTATTCTCATTTTTCCGGAGGTCAATATGGCAAGGGAAGCAATAGACCATGCATCATTTTATATTGGCAACAATATAGAAATCCAACTTCACCCCTTTTCCCCAGACCTACAACTGGCTTTTGACCTACTGGGAGGGAGAGCACGTATTAAGCTCTATGGGGTTCCTTTAAACAACTGGAACAGGATTGATATGGCGACCCTAGTGTCAGGCTTTGGCTATCCGTTAAGGGTTGCTCCTTATTTCACTAATGGCAACTATCAATTCCTGACCATGCTTGCTGCCACCAAAGCTGCAGACGAAGTCCCTTTCTGGCTGAAAATGAAGGTTCATCCACATAGGAAGGATGTCCGGGTAGAACTTGATGGGTGGATGGAGCATCAGGATAACCATGCTCCGAATCAAGGGGGTAACAACAATGAAAGGAGAGGCAGGGGTCATAGAGATCATCGGAATGACAGGGGGGCAAGACAAAATCCGGCGAGAGGTTCACCGCCGGGACGACATGACAGGGGAGGCGTTGTCAACAGGGGATCGAGAAATGATAGGAACCTGTCCAGTTCAGGTTCGAATTGGACAAGGCCAGTACAGGATTGGGTAGAGAATTTAAGGAGGCAGCTTTTCAGCGCTGGTGTGATTACTGGAGAAGAGCAAGCAAGAGTGGGCCCACAAAATCTACAATTAACGAAGGGGCTGCCAAAAGAGGTGATTGTAAACAGAATCGAGGTAACAGAGAATGGAAACCTTTTCTTGGACCAATGGGGTATGAGAATTTTCAAATTAGGTTTGGAGGGCCCCACTATGCATTTTGCCCAGAGAACTCTTTTCGATGGGATTAAATTCATTTCTGGAAGTTTGCTTACCATTTTTTATGACAACTTTCCAAAATGTCATATTAAATTGTGTACTTTGGAGGAAGTGGTAATTCATGAAGAGAAACAACAAGGCCCTCAACGGGCTGAGAAAGTCTTGGGTTTTTTACAAATGACTGGGGAAACGGATGGAAACAATTCTGGATCGCAAATAGTGCCTAGGGAAGTACAAGGTTTTCTTAAGGCCCAAGATGGCCCAGCAAAGCTGAATGCAGATCTTTCTGACGGGCCACCACCGGGCTTTGAGCGACCGGTTTACAATGTTCAGGTGGAGTCCAGCACTGAGGCTAAGAGAGGTTTTAAAAGAAAGAATCAGAGTTTGGGAATTCCGGTCAGAAAGAGTAAGAGATTGATGGAGAAACATGCGGAGGAGAGAGTCAAATACAGTTCTGGCAAAAAGAAATACACAAAGAAGAACATTAAGCCTAAGCAGATTAAGTGGGAATATCAGCAGTCCTTGGATCCGCTTAGCAAGGCGCAGGCAGTGATGGTGGTGCAAATGGCAGGGGTAGAAGTGCAGGGCGGAATTGAGAAACAAGTGGAGAAGATTATTGCAGGATGAAGTACCTTGAGCTTTACAAAGTCTTGTGGAAGTCTGGTGGAAGGGTATTATCTAGGTTTTTACTGTTTTTAATGGGTAGTTTGTTTTTTGAATTTTTACTTTTGTGCAAGATGTGGGGAGTAGTTGTGTCAGTAGGTAAGAAATTGTGGGGATTTAGGATTAAGAAAAGTTTGGCTGAGGATGGCCTTTTGGCTGTAATATCAGGAATGGTTCTGGAGTCAAAGTCTTGTAGGCTCCTCCTTTTTGTTATAAGTATGAAGTTACCAGTGTCTTAATGGATTATATCTCAAAAATTAAAATAATCTCCTGGAATGTTAGAGGTCTTAATGACAAGGAAAAGAGATTAGCTGTGAGACAAACTATTCTTTTAGAAAAGCCAGAGGTGATATATTTTCAAGAAACAAAGATGAGTCAGATGAACCCGTTTGAAGTACAACAAGCTTGTGGTAAGAGATTGAAAGGGTTTCAATGTGTGGATGCTACAGGGACAAAGGGTGGAATTTTATTGGCTTGGAATTCTACCAGGTTTCAGCTAATTGATTGTGAAAAAAGGGCATTTATGTTATCTGTAACTTTGAAATACAAAGGAAAAGAGGTCAAAATAACAGCAGTATATGGTCCTAATTCTGGCTCACTGAGAGGGGATTTTTTCAATGAATTAAGGGAGGCCAAGCCGCAAAGTGACGTACCTTGGATGGTGTGTGGGGATTTTAATGTCACGTTGTTGCAGCAAGATAGAAATAACCATAATGCTAGTAACTGGAGAGAGTCAATCAAATTCTCTGATTTGTTGATGGAGCTAGACCTGATTAATCTTCCACTGAGAGGGAAGAATTACACATGGTCCAATGCCAGATATCAACCAACAATGGCAAGACTGGATCGCTTCCTAATTTCTGACAACTGGAGTAACTCTTTCCCAAACTCAAGGCAGGAAGCAATAGCAAATACCTCTTCTGACCACACTCCGTTAATGCTTACAGTTGGAACAAGATTTAAGCAGTCTCTATTCTTCAGATTTGAGAATAACTGGCTCAAATCGGAGAATTTTAAACTATTTGTAAAAGACAGATGGGCTCAATTAGGACCAGTTCTCACCCCGGATGGTCTACACAACAAGCTGGAATCTCTTCAAAAGGAAATCTCGATATGGGTAAAGGACAAGCTGGGAGTGTCTAAGCACCAGATTCTGGTGTGTAGAGAATTTATGGATTGGTTTGGCAAAATGGAAGAAGTGAGGCAAGCTACAAATCTGGAAAAATGGGTCCACACAATCGTTAAAAGGAGATTTGTTGAATTATCAGCAGCTGAAGAAGAATTCTGGAGACAAAGAGCCAAAGCAAGATGGGAAATAAAAGGTGACTGTAATACAAGATACTTCCACTCCTTGGCAACAAATTCAAAGAGAAACAATGAGATACAAGTGGTGGAACATCAAGGGCAGTTGCACAAGTCACAACAGATGAAAGCTAAAGTGTTCTGGGATTTTTATGCGGATCTAATGGGAGCAACCTCATCAAGCATGCCCAACATAAATTGGGAAAACTTATACAACTCAAATCAGGATTTACAGGAGCTTATAAGTCCCATCAGTTCAGAAGAAATTTCTTCAGTCATACAGGAGTGGCCAGCAAACAAAAGTCCAGGTCCTGATGGTTTCACTGGGGAATTTTACAAGGAGTTCAAGGATGTAGTAATACCCGACATACACAGGGTGCTTAATGAGGTATTACAAAAGGAATTAAGTCTGGACAAACTAAACACCTCTTTCATTGTGTTGATACCGAAAAAAGAGACTGCTAAATGTCCACATGAATTTAGACCCATAAGCTTGCTACATAGTGTGCAGAAGATGGTATCCAAAATCCTTGCAAAAAGACTACAACCTCATATCCTTAACCTGGTAAAGGATAATCAAACGGGCTTCACTAAAGGCAGGCAAATTACAGAGGGTTTTCTCTATGCACAACAGATGCTACAAATTGCGAGGGAAAGGAAAATTCCTTTAGCCTTATTCAAAGCTGATATTCACAAAGCTTTTGATACTCTAAGTTGGGAATTTCTAATTAGAGTCATGGAGCAATTAGGGTTTCCAGGGAAATGGATTCAATGGATGTTGAAATGTGTACTTAAGGGTTCATCTCAAATAATAATCAACGGCCTCATAGGAAAAAGACTGCAATTAAAAAGAGGAGTGTGACAAGGAGATTCACTGTCACCATTATTATTCATCCTGGCAATGGACTTTTTACCAAGATGGTTAGATAAATTGGTACAAAATGGCACATGGAGACTGCCATTTGATAACATGAGACCTTGTCTGTTATACGCCGATGACTCTTTATTCTTTGTAAAACCTGAAGCAGGTCAAGTTCAAGCTTTAAAACTCATTTTCAATATCTTCAAGCAAATATCGGGCCTATCAGTCAGCATGGAAAAATCTGAGCTTATACTATCCACTCATGCTTTCGACAATGATAAGCTTTTGACACAGATTCTAGGTTGTAAACAAGGCAGCCTTCCTTTTGACTATCTCGGCCTTCCTCTATCAGATAAGAAATTGCCAAAAAATGCTTATTTAACACTGCTGCAAAAGATCAATCGAAGGCTTGAAGGGTGGGCGGCTAAGCAATTGTATATTGCTGGCAGACTGGTGTTAATAAATGCCATCTTATCTTCTGTACCAATATACTTTATGTCAATGTTCAAACTGCCAATGTGGGTCGTACATGAAATTGACAAAACAAGACGGAATTTCCTCTGGAAAAAAAATGAGCAAGACAAAAAAGGGATACCTCTAGCGAATTGGAATCTTGTGTGCAAACCAAAGAAATATGGAGGACTAGGAATAATCGACATTCAGGTCTTCAATGATGCTTTATTGGCAAAATGGTACTGGTATTGGGTCAAACCGGATGATAGGCTATGGAAATCCTTGTTCCGAGCAGCTTTTGTTTTTACCAGAATGAGTGAATTACCGGATTGTAGATTTTTCAAGGAAAATATTCACAAGATAGTTCCTTTCTGTGAAAATTATATGAAGAGGGAGCTGGGGAATGGGCATGCAATCAACTTCTGGTCACATAATTGGGGACATGGCCATCTCAAATTTGTACTACAAGATTTGTACAAAGAAGTAACGGATAAGGGTATAACAGTCAATCAGGTGTATCAAGCACAAAATATGGAGGATATGTTCCAGGATCTGGGGGCAATTTTGAATGATGATCAAGCCTTACAGCAGTTATACAAACTGAGGCAACTTTTAACGTACCAACAAGTGAATTTAGCGACACAGGACAATGTCAGTTGGTCTTTGGAGAACAGTAAAGAATTCTCAGTAAAATCGGCGTATTTAGGCATGAAAAATATGCCTAACCTTGGTTCAAACATACATAGGGTCTGGAAATACAAGGTGGCTCCTAGAATCAAAGTGTTCGCATGGTTAACATACTACAACAGAATACTCACAGTTGATAATTTGGCTAAAAGAGGATGGCATCTTCCAAGCAGGTGCTCCTTATGTAAGGGGGAGAGTGAATCAGTTCATCATTTATTCTCAGAATGCACAATCACACTGGAAATGTATAAGAGAGTTGAAGACAGGGTGCTGACTCATATTCACGACTGGAAGACCCTATTTAGAAAAGATGAAGCTCAAGAATGGATTGTTAGAAAAGGAGGTAATAAAAAGGCCAAAGAAATGATTCTCTTAACAATGTTTGTGGGTTTGAGGGAAAGGTGTTCAAGAATATTCACAGATCGGTCGAAATCTATGTTCGATTTGGTGAAGGAAGTTGAAGACACGTGGAAGGTCTACCACTAAAAAAGAGGAATCTTGTTTGTTTTTTTTACCTTTTTCCTCTTCTTCTTTTCTTACTTTTTAATAATTAAATAGGCTTTTAATTACGATTCAACAGTGTTGAATTGGATTTTATCCTTTTATTTTTTGGAACTTTTTTTTTGAGTCTCAACTTGTGACTCAGAGTCTGTAAACTCCTCCATTCAATATATCAATAAGGACTTGATCCTTATTTTTGATCAAAAAAACTTCACACATGCATATGAGGCATCATAGGCTGCGTTACATTCATTTGACATGCATTCAGTACATTACATATGGTATTGGTAATCATTAGCCACACAATTTGCTTGTCGTATCTATAGCTAATCATTGTAGTAGGCTCATTTATATTTATTCACTACAATCTAATTGAATTAGATTGCAAGGGTTATTTTGATTTATCCTATTCATAGCTCTATAATTTCCATTTTTCGAAACGATGTCATTAGAATTTGGAGTCTAGTCTCACCACCCCGATTTATAAGTGGTTAATCTTTTAATTTGCGTGTTAATATTTTAAATTCCAATTTATCTTGAGTTTGACTTGAAACAAATCAAGGTTAGGTTTCAAAAAAAATATATATGAAATTGATCGAGTATTGTTACACTACCTTGAATTGACAGGACCTAAATTCAAATATGGTTACACTACTAGAATTTCCGCTTTTTTCAATGGTAGCAATTGTTATTTCCAACGGGAGGAAGGGACGATGGAAATGAAATTGCGTTTTCTGACACCATTAACAATTTTCAACGGTATCCCCATTGAAATAGTCGCGGTTGGAAATCCCTGTTGTTTGCACATGGAAATGTTTCATATCCGCTGTTGGAAATACTTTTGCATAACCCATGACCCGCCAAACCGACCGAATATTATATTTTATTGAAAGTTCATGGAAATACCTCTCCCCATGCCGTTGGAAATAAGTGTGAAGTAGGGAGACATATTATTTCCAGGAGCTATCGTTGGAAAAATTGTGTAATCGGTTTATATTATTTTATAGTAAATGTTCATGGAAATACTCAAGCACTCTGCCGTTAAAAATGTTTTATTGATTCATTTTATATTATTTTATAGATAGACTTATTATTTTCATGCGGCTACCGTTGGAAAACCGATATTTTTATTAATAACCTAAAAAAACAAATATCAAATCTAACCCCGATCTGAAACTATTTTCAAATCTAACCTAACCGCCCAACAATGGGGCAGTTCACCCTACCCACCAAACCGCCCAATCATTGGGCGGTCCACACGGCCAAGCAAACCGCCCCCCAATGGGGCGGTTCACTATAAACCCTATAAAAACCCGATTCTGGCTCTCCTTCTCACACTCTCTCGCCCCGAATTCATCGCTCTTTACTGTGCTCTGCAGGTAATTTTTATTTATTTATTATTATTAGTATTTATTTTTATTATTTTATTATTTGTATTACTGTGCATTATTGTGCATTACTGTTTATTACTGTGCATTACTGTGCATTACTGTTTATTACTGTGCATTACTGTGCATTACTGTACATTACTGTTTATTACTGTGCATTACTGTGCATTACTGTGCCTTACTGTGCGTTACTGTTTATTATTGTGCGTTACTGTGCGTTACTGTTTGTTTTTACTGTTCATTATTTTATTTTATTTTTGTAAATAATTTTATTAAATATATATATTTTTTATTGTTGTTGTTTACTAATAATTTAATTGTGTATTATTATTTTGTAGCTGATAAAAGTTTGTTTATTAATGTAGCTAAAATGTTGGTTACACTATATGTGGGCGGGAAGTTTGTGGTGGGTGTGGAGGAAGTACATTACACGAAAGATCTGACCCACGGCTTTGAGGTAAATGAAAACACCTCATTTCTGGAACTTAAGAAAATAGTATTCGAAAGGACTAGTGTAAACCCCAACCGGTATGACATGGATTTAGTTACTCGGGTTGACACAGGGAGGGATAGACCTTACTATGTAAAGTATCCAATAACAAATGAGGATGGTTGGAGATGTGTTTACAATACTTTTCAATCTACGGATACCCCGATAATGGAGTTATATTCCAGAAAGGTTCTGCGTCGGTCCGGGGTTGGACCTTCTATGGATAATACAAGTCATGATAGCCCGGTGCAGCAGCACTCGGGTTTTGACCACTCGAGTTATGACAACTCGGGTGACCGAAACTAGCTCACCTACCTTGTTCTCATGTTATGGCGGTGTGCTGAGTGAGAAACTTCCGTGAAGATGATTTTGTCGCCGACATGTACCGTACCACTTACCTTGCGAGTACTTGAGGTCCATCCTTCCATTCTTATCCCAACCAACATGCGTGGCCGACCTATGTTGGGGATAAAATCGTCCCCCCTCAGAAAGTGGATCAGGTTAGGGATAATACTTTGTGTATGCACTGAACTTCTTTTTAATATAGTTATTTAACTTCTTTTTATATCAGAAAAGGGAGAAGGCCCCACAAGCGTGCTGTCATGACAATGGATGAGATGCAGGGTAGGCGAATGGGACATCAGGCTCGCCGTTCAACTTGTGACAGGCAGCGAGCAGGTACATTTGATTTTATATTTTATAATTTATTTTATGTTTTACGATTTCAATAACATACCATTTTTTGTGAACTGGAATGCAGATGCCATGAACGAAGCCAACGAAAGAGAAAATGCTCGAGTTGTTGCGGAGGCAACCGGTAGCGGTAGTACTCATGCAGAGGCATCCGGTAGCGGTAGTAGTGTCGCACAACAGACTGGAAGCAGATCTAGAACTCGTCGACTTCTAAATTTGTTCGGTCGTCGTCGCTAAATTTGTGAACTGATTTAATTCGTAGTTTGTAACTATTTTGTATGCTTCATTTTTGTTATTTTCATAGCGCAATTAAATATACACAAATTGAACAACATAAAAATATTTACCACGTTAGCCAAATCGACAATTATTATAAAAGAATCGACGGTTCTAACGTCAAACGACGCATCCAAACTCAACCAAATTTTATTTAAAATTACAATAAAAATAAATAAATCATTTTCATATAAAAATTACAATAGAAAAAATATATCTTACAAAAATAATACAAACTTAACATTAATATATATCTTAATATATCTTCATATATGTTGTAAATATATCTTAATAAAAAGATATCTACAAAAGAAAAATATATTTAATATATCTATAAAAAAAAATATATATCTTATAAATATATATTAATGAAAAGATATTTACAAAAACAAATATATCTTAATATATCTTAAAAAATATATATATATTATAAATTATCTTCTTCTCATTAGCCATTCTAATTGGATTCCAATTACAAATGATATAAAATACATAAAAGTTATCCTAATTCTAATTGACAATTCTTCAATATAAGTCAAAACATTATAATAAAAAAAATATTGTTCTCATACATCCATAACAATTACAATAAAAAAAGGACATACATAATTTAAAAAAAAACAACATTTAAAAATCTCAACACAAAACATCATCCAAAACATACTAAACTTGTAACATAATGCTTTCTCTAAGCAATAGTAATGGAAATGTAAAAAACTAAAGGAAGTGTAAAACGAAGACCCTTAATGGGTAAATAAAAACTGACGGCAAAAACAGAAATAAAAGGAACAGCCTTCAGGAGTTGGTATTTTACACAGAAGTCCCCAGTTCTTCTCCCATCGCACCAGCAGTATCCAATACAGGTCCTGTACGGTTTTGAATATCCATCAATCTATTACAGCTATTTTTTACCAGTCAACGCAGTTGTTGTTTACTGATATGTGACTGACTCCCTCCCGTATTGTACCAACCTATACCAGTACCATACCGGTGTTGATCAGCCTGTACCGTTTACACCTGTACCAGCCTAACCGGCTTTTCACAATACTTCAACTGCCAAAGCAACCAGGTCACAGCACATTTGGTCATGGCACATTTGGTCACGACACGACTTGGTGATGACGTGACTCACGAAGCGTGACCACTCATCATTTTGATCACGGCATGTGAAAATTGAATTTGGTCACGAGCACGACACGGCATGTAACCAAAGCCACGGCTCAGCACGATTTTTCCACTCCACATAGGAGGTAAATTAATCGCAAACAATTAAATTGATAAAAGACCCTTATAGGAATAATTGAGGGGTTAAATCAGCAAAATATCAAACTGATTATGGCTACAGGAGGGGTTATATTTGTACCAGTAGTATTGGTATTTTATTTTTACTTATGATGTTTCGACATAGCACCAACTACAAAGTTCCAGTAAAAAGATGTTGAACGAAAAGATAAATACAAACATTTAAAAAAATTGGCATGTCACTGTCTAGTAGAGCAAAAAAATAATACTGTTCATAGAGTATACCTCAAAACAGCAGTCTTTGGTAGTGTTAACTGTATTATATTATTACTCAGGTGCATGATAACCAAAAGTTCCAAGATCTTTGGTAGAATGGAAGCAACTTAGTCTGGTGACTAGTTTGTCATGTTGAAATCGCCTAATTTCGCCTCATAGTCATCAATGTGTGATTCACATGTTAGAGCACTAATCGCAGAAATGAAATATAAAACAAGTGGAAAATTTTGCATGCAAACCAACAAAATACAAGAAAAAAAAGTACTAAAACACCTCATATGCTCCCTGCAAACCATCAGCAAATATAATACCCTGCTTCTTTCATGCACACCCCCAGTTCTACTTGATTTCAAGGATACTTAAATTAACCAAGTTAGGATGCTATCTTATTCACTCTTTGAGTAAAGCCATACAACTATCTCTTCTTACATTTTTATGGGGAGATGTATCAGGTTATGAGGTAACTCTTTAACTCTGCAGTGGTAGGGGTGAGTAAATCGCTCGTAACTCGTAACTCGCTCATAACTCGCTCGCTAAATGCTCATTAACAACTCGCTATAACTCGCTCATTAATAACTCGCTAATTTATTTAATGAGCCGAGTATGAGCATATCCCAACTCGCTCATAACTCGCTCATTAGCTCATTAAGAACTGAGTTACATAAATCCTGCCACATATAATTTCTTGATTCTTTTTTTTGTAATGGCCCAAGAAGCAAGTTTGAAGCATGCATGCCATAGGATCGTTGGGTTAAAGAAAGAAGGCCCCAGAACCATCCGTAATATTTATTAACATATTAATTACAAGCCCAGACCCAGCTACTATAGCTTGAAGCCTTGAACGGGAGTGAATAATAATGAATATTATTTGATTTTGAACTTTTAGCTGAAAATTTTGGAAAGTTTTCGGCGCGGCTACAAAATCTCATAACTCGACAACTCGCTCATTAACAGCATGCTCATTAACAACTCGCTCATTAAGCTAATGAGCCGAGCATGAGCATACCCTAACTCGCTCATGCTCGCTCATTAATCAGCCCTATGCAGTGGTATAGACCAAATTTTAAAATTTGTAGGGACAAGCATGAAAATTTTCCATAAATTGAGGAACAAACTAAAGTGAAAAGAAACCTTCTAGATGGGGTTCCTTGTTTATATCTCCACTGTTCATGTTGATCTCTAAGAAGACATGTCATTGAAGGGCACATGAATACATAGTGTTTGATGAAATGTTCGATTCATTGCCATAGTTAGAAGCATAAACCTATCTCCAAAATTCATAACAAAAATATTAAATAAAGCAAAGGTCAATTTCAAAATATGCTCAAGGTCAATTAAATATATTAGGAGATATTATAATTTTCAATTATGTGGTGGTTTTCGGTGATCTAAATTCATAAAAGAGAAAAGATTTCAACTTTAAATGGAACAAATACTACAGGATCAAAAGTTCAAACTTTTAGATGATATTAACTCCAAATAGTTAGTCTTGTTCTAAACTTCTAGTAAGTTATTTTCCCTTCACGAGTATTAACCTATGCATACCAGTAGCACAAAGGAATTGCCTAACACAGTACCAGTAACAGCACAACAAGACATCAAACATCATAACGCATCAGAAATCAACACACAACAAGACATCAAACATCCATCAAGTCAGAACATCAAGGCTAGCACAAAGGAATTGCCTAACACAGTACCAGTAACAGCCAAAGTCAAGGAACAATACCCCCAGCTGGTACCGGGCCAGTACCAGTCAATTAAATCCAAACCCAATAAGGCAACAAGAAGGAAAAATGGAAACAGACACAAAATCAAGGCCGCACCAGGGAACAAAGAGGATAGAACCCTGCAACGAGCCTATGACTTAATTGCGAGAATTCAACAAAAAGAGAAGAACTGAAGTAAAGAGAAGAACTAATTTGAAATAAAAACGAGGTTCTGATGAGAAACCATCGTCTCGAATGCCTAAGGCAATTCGCCAATTTATATATCAATTTCTGGATAACAACTCTATAGAGCATCTGCCTTATATAGGCGATGAGAAATGTAAAAAGAAGTAAGAAAAACGATTACAGAATTCAGAATTTATTCTAGTAACTAACTTCAAACGAATTCTGAAAATTGTCGGGAGAAGAATCTTTACTACTCATCTCCTGTCTCCTCTCCTGTCTTCTCTCCAGTTCCTCCCTGTTTCTGATCTAGCGGGGCCCAGCTGTCAGGATTAATGAGCTCCTGAGTTTTGAGTAAGATGGGTTGGGCCCTACTGTCAGCCGCTCCTTCCTGTATCTCTTCTTGCTCAACTCCAACGGTCATCCCCAATTCATTGCTACTTCGTCGCATTCCCCCCTCCTTAAAGAAATTCGTGTCCTCACGAATGAAATCGGGAAATCTACGCACAATCTCCCCATAATCCTCCCAAGTGGCATCCTCCACTGATTGATTTCTCCACTGAATAAGAAGTTGTGCTACAGCCGTGTTCCGCCTTTTTATCACCCTTCGGTCCAGTATCAGATGAGGAGTTGGATCAGAACTGACCCCTGGTCCGAACACTGGTAGCATCGGCAGCGGTACCTGGGCTTTCCCTAATTTGGCTTTGAGCTGAGAAACGTGAAACACTGGGTGGATTAGTGAATTCGGAGGTAAATTGAGCTTGTACGCCACTGTGCCTATGCGCTTGATAATCTCAAAAGGTCCATAGTACTTAGAACTAAGCTTCTGATTGCCCATACCCTTCACTGAAATTTGACGGTACGGCTGTAATTTCAGGTACACCCAGTCCCCTTTTTCGAATTTCCTTTCGCTTCTGTGCTTATTCTCATTCCTCATCATTCGCTCTTGTGCTCTCTGTAAATTAGTCTTCAATTGTAACATTGCAGCTTGCCTGTCCTTCAGGAAGGTATTAACTGATTCTACTTGGCTTCGCGGAACACTTCCAAGCCCAAGCTGTGGTGGCGGGTAACCGTACAATGCTTCAAAAGGAGTTATTTTTATCGCACTGTGCCAATTGGTGTTGTACCACCACTCCGCTAACGGTAAGTACAGAGCCCACTTATTCTGTTTATCGTACACCATGCCCCTTAAGTACTGTTCCAAACATTGATTGACTTTTTCCGTTTGACCATCGGATTGTGGGTGATACGCCGTCCCCATGTTCAGTTTAACCTCCAATTTCCCCATCAACTCTTGCCAGAAACGGCTAGTGAAAATCGGGTCTCGGTCTGACACAATTGTGAGAGGTAGCCCATGCAATTTGTAAACAGATTCCATGAACACTTGAGCTACAGTGGCTGCAGTGAATGGATGAGCCATGCCTATGAAATGAGCATACTTGGTTAATCTGTCTACGACCACTAATATCACTTCATACCCTTTAGATTTTGGTAGTCCTGTGATGAAATCCATCCCTATACTGCTCCATGCCTCATCTGGAATTGGTAAGGGTTGTAGTAAACCTGGGGAGGGAACATGTTCACCTTTATTGAGTTGACAATTCACACAGGCTTGAATATGAGAATGAATTGATTCTTTCATTTGAGGCCAGTAAAATTGTTTCTTAACCCTCTGATAAGTAGCAGTTATGCCAGAGTGTCCTCCCAAACAAGACCCATGTAGTTCACTCATAATCTTTTGTCTCCACCCTCCTTGTTCACCAACACATATTCTGCCTTTGTATCTAATGATACCTTGATACTCAGTGAGGTGATGTGGTATGAGTTTGGTACTTCCATCCTTCAACTTCTCTTGTAACCCCTTGATCCACTCATCATTTTCATAACTGCTCTTCACTTCCTGTATCCACTTAGGCACCAGTTCACTAACTACTTTGATTTCAGCTTCTCTTGTAATTGTTTTGTCTAACACCTCCTCTCTACTCCTTACTACATCAGTGTCACCTCTTCTATTTTGCCCTTCTGCTTCTTTCTCCACTGGTCTCTCTTGCCTTGAGAGTGCATCAGCTGCCTTGTTCTCAACTCCCTTCTTGTACTCTATTTTATAATTCAATCCAAGCAACTTACTCAATCCCTTGTGCTGCATAGGTGTGTTAACTCTTTGCTCTAACAAGTATTTCAGACTAATCTGATCTGTTTTTATGACAAACTCACTACCAAGTAAGTAGTGTCTCCACTTAGTGACTGCAGTGAACAGTGCCATCAGTTCCTTCTCATAAGTAGAAAGGGATTGGTTCTTCACACCTAGTTTCTTGCTCATAAAAGCAACTGGTCTCCTGCCTTGCATCAGTACTGCCCCAAGCCCCTCTTGACTTGCATCAGTTTCAATCACAAAAGGCTGTTGGAAATCAGGAAGTTTGAGGACTGGGGATGTCACCATGGCTCTCTTTAGCTGATCAAAAGCTTGTTGTGCTTCCTGACTCCATCTGAAACAGTTCTTTTTTAACAGATCAGTCAAGGCTTTTGATATTACACTATATCCTTTAATGAATTTTCTATAATACCCAGTTAGCCCCAAAAACCCCCTTAACCCCTTAACTGTCTGTGGTACTGGCCAATCAACCATGGCTTTTATTTTCTTTGGATCAGTGGCTACCCCCTCTCTTGAAATTATGTGGCCTAAATATTCTATTTGATGGACTCCAAACTCACACTTTGATTTTTTGCAAAATAGTTGATTTTCTTGCAACTTTTGTAACACAGCTTGGAGGTGTAACACATGAGATTCTAAATCCTTGCTATAGACCAGAATATCATCAAAAAAAACCAAAACAAATTTTCTTAAGAAGGGTTTAAAAGTGTTATTCATGAGGGCTTGAAAGGTGGCAGGTGCATTGGTCAAACCAAAAGGCATGACCTTGAATTCATAAAGTCCTTCATGGGTTTGGAAGGCTGTTTTGGGAATATCCTCCTCAACCATTCTAATTTGGTGGTAGCCAGCTCTTAGGTCAAGTTTTGAGAAGAAGTGAGCCCCATGCAATTCATCTAACAGGTCATCAATGAGAGGAATTGGGAATTTGTTTTTAACAGTTGCCTCATTCAATTTTCTGTAGTCTACACACATTCTCCAAGTGGCATCTTTCTTCTTGACCAACAACACAGGGGCTGCAAAAGGACTGGTACTGGGTTGTATGAAAGACTGGTGCAACAGCTCTTTGATAATTTTTTCAATTTCAGTTTTCTGGAAGAAGGAAAATCGATAGGGTCTGATGTTTATGGGTTGAGTGCCTGGTTTAAGGATGATTGGATGGTCAACAGTTCTATGTGGTGGTAAGGTTTTTGGTTCTGTGAAGACATCTTGGAATTGATCAAGTACTGTTACCAATGTGGGGTCTACACTGATAACACTCCTCTCACTTTCTTTTTCTACTTGAAATATCTGTGCAAGATACACTTGATTTCCTTCATTTACTTCTCTCATAACATTTATTACTCCCTCCAACACTTGTATTTCCTCTTTCCCTTTTTCAGATAACAGATTGACCCTTTTTCCTTTGTTTTCCACTACTACTACACCCTTCTTTAGAATCAATTCAATCTTGTCCATCTCAGCTATCCAATCAATTCCCAGCACTATGTCATACCCCAATACCTCCATCACTCGTAAATCAGCCTCAAATGGATAACCCTGTATGCTGAATTTAACTTCTTTGCATAATTGTTTGGAAATTAATTCCTCTCCACCTGCACTTCTAACCTTGAGGGTGGTTGATAGAATTGTAGGCATTCTCAGGTTCTGTACCAAAGAAGGGTTGATAAAAGAATGAGATGCCCCAGTATCCAACAACAGACATATTGGATGGTTGTCAATTGTGGCTTTGTAATGCAAGGTTTTGTTGACACCCCCTTTACTGGTATCACTCAAGGTTCCTAAAATTACTTGTTCTTCTTCTTCCCCATCCTTTTCTACCCCTATCATCTGTTCAATTAGTTCCTGACTGTACTGGTCATCTAAATCCACTTCCTCCTCCCCTTCCATTGTATGTAAGCCTTTACTACACTTGTGACCTTGGCTCCATTTGTCATTACACCTAAAACAAAGGCCAAGGGCCCTTTTTTGGTCTATAGTCAGGTTTGGGTTTGGTTTATTAACTCTGGGTTCACTACTCCTTCTAACCCCTCCTTCAGGTGGTTTGGTGGGTAAGGGTTTGTATGTTGATATGGTGGTAGTTCTAGGGTGATGTAGGGTGTGGGTTCTGAGGAAAGTGGGTCTCTTGTCACTAGTACCAATTGCTGTCTCAATTTCAGTTGCTAAATTGAAAGCATCATTCAAAGTTTGAGGCTTGAATAGATGAATAGAGTTTTGGATCTCCTCTCTCAATCCACACACAAAACTCCATACAAAAAAATACTCACTTTTTATGCCAGTTTCAGCCAGTAAACGAGCCTTGGCCCTCTGAAATTCTCTGACATATTCGTCAACCGTACCCTCCTGCTGAACCTTTTTGAACTGAATCACTGGGTTGATATTGTTCCTCAACTTGAATCTCTCGAAAACGGCATCGACTAATACCGGCCAGGTCGGATTCGGGTGCTCAACCCGATAACAGTCGTACCATTCCTCAGCATCACCAGTAAAACTCAAGGTTGCTAATCTGGTTTTGTAATTCTCAGGAGTTTGATTCACTTCAAAATAAAGTCTACAGTGTTCTAACCAACTAGCAGCCCTATTACCATCAAACACGGGCATATCTACCCGTGGCATGAAAACTCGCTGGTTGTACTGATCCTGATATGCATTACCTTGTCTAAAATCAGGGCCAGGTGGTGGTTGTCTGAAATCGTCACCTCCTCCTGAGGAACGATTAGAGTGAGCTGTACGACTGCCTTGTCCCACTTCAACTTGCTTCTCGGGCAATCGAGCTGCTATGTCTCGGAGCAGCATCTGAATGCCGTTGACTGACTCTCTCAGCACCTCTGATTGGCCTCTCAGTTCATTAATTCCCGCCTCAGCACCTTGGAAGCGATGCTCAAGGGCGATGACATGATCGTCACGCGTCTGAGAAGATGACTGTGAGTCTCGAACTATTTGATTGAGTTTATCATTGAGGGCTATCAGATCTAAACCAGCATCTTCAGGATGATCAGTAATCTTCTTCGGCGGCATTGCTTCTACTAAATAGCTTCCCAGATGTGAATCGGAAGCTCTGATACCACAATTGCAACGAGCCTATGACTTAATTGCGAGAATTCAACAAAAAGAGAAGAACTGAAGTAAAGAGAAGAACTAATTTGAAATAAAAACGAGGTTCTGATGAGAAACCATCGTCTCGAATGCCTAAGGCAATTCGCCAATTTATATATCAATTTCTGGATAACAACTCTATAGAGCATCTGCCTTATATAGGCGATGAGAAATGTAAAAAGAAGTAAGAAAAACGATTACAGAATTCAGAATTTATTCTAGTAACTAACTTCAAACGAATTCTGAAAATTGTCGGGAGAAGAATCTTTACTACTCATCTCCTGTCTCCTCTCCTGTCTTCTCTCCAGTTCCTCCCTGTTTCTGATCTAGCGGGGCCCAGCTGTCAGGATTAATGAGCTCCTGAGTTTTGAGTAAGATGGGTTGGGCCCTACTGTCAGCCGCTCCTTCCTGTATCTCTTCTTGCTCAACTCCAACGGTCATCCCCAATTCATTGCTACTTCGTCGCAAACCCCCACATAAGGCCGGTACCAGCACACAAAGAAAAAATCAAGAACAAACAAGGGTGCAAGGCCGGTACCAAGCATACCCAAGAGCACAGAACAAGCAACCCGGCCTCCAATAACAGCAAACAACATCGCAACCGCTGGCCAATTTAATGTCCGAATCGGGAAAATCAACAACCTGAAATTCGGCGCTTATAATTTCAATTTCTACGGCCTTTACGGCATTTCCAGAAAATCACAAGGCACGACTCGAATTAAGAAAAAGGGGTCGAGAGGGTTGAGAGGATCTTCTTAGGGAGTTTTTGCGATAGTAGAGAGAAGGTTGAGAGGATCTTCTTAGAGAGTCGGTTTGCTAGAAGTCCTTCGGACAAAGAGGCGCAGTTCTAGGCCGAAAATGGGACCAAGGGGGAGGGCGATAAGAAAGAAGAAGAAAAAAACTAGGTTAGGCGGCTGTGGAGAGAGACTTCTAGTGTTTTACAAAAATAGAGGGAATCAAAATTTCAGGAGGGAAACAAGGCAGAGGGGTTCATGTGCGGGTCTTACTGAGGCTAGGGTTTACAAACCCTTCTTTTTCTCTCTCCGTTAGCTGGATATGAGTGCCTCATCTTAGCTCTCTATTTGTAATATACACGGTTCGGATTGACTTTAACCCTTCCAGTACATTTGTAAAACATACGCAAAATAACATGCCAATTACGCTGCTAATCTGTGATCATGGTTCTTTTAAGCCAATAAACACCATGTAATTGGCTTTGCCGGCCCTACTAACAGTATGCTCTTATTTAATTATGACGGATATGCTACATGTTCCTTTCAAGTATTTACCTGTCTATATTTGAGGATCATCACGTTACTCCTATGTACATATTGATGCATTAACCTAAAAATATATATATATCATTCGAGTATTTTTCCATGAATTAATAATATGTATAATTTAATAGAGATTCTGTATAAAATTAAATTTTTAAAATTCAAAATTAAATTAAAAGTGAAACTTTTTTTTTATGATTTACGTGTATATAACAAGCTTTTTAGAAAAATATTATGAAAATGAAATAAAATAAAATTAGGTAACACAAGCACAGCAAATAATATGAAAAAAAATTCAAAAAAAGTATTTTCAAATTTGTTACGGTTTTTATGGCCATATCATACTTATAATTTCAATTTTATAGAATTTCATCATTATTTTCCCCTTCAACATGTGCCAATATTTGTGGATCATTTATTTGCACATGAGCGATCAACGATCGATCTGAAATGAAATGATTCCAAATTTATTATGAACGATCAAGAAAAAACATTAAATATAATCAACGGTTTTGATCAACCAACGGACGATACATTCCCGTGCATCTTTTCCCCAAGCTAAGGTATTTCCCTCCTTTCTCTTTCTAACATAAACAAGGCTACAACGACAAAAATTAAAAACCATAGTGGGAACTTTTGGTAAACTGATACAAGGACAATGCTACCAGTATCCTTTGTCTTTCCTGTTTTGTGTATATTAGAACCATATCAACAAGATATATATCAAATTGTAACACAGTTCCCAACACTAGTGATTCACTGTCCTTTTCAAGTAAAACTTTGTTATGTGTGTATAGTCGTGTAGTGTAATCTGTATTAATCTTTTTTAAACTTTGAGATTTTGCAGGTAATAATTCCACCTGAAGGTTATTTGAAAGCCATGAGATCTCTGTGCACCAAACACAACATACTAATGATAGCAGATGAAAATATACGTCCTGATGTAGTGGTGAGTTTACCTGCCTCTTATTTTTCTTATAATTAGTGATATAGGACAAATAAAAATATGTTTATTATATTGTCCTCATTCTACAATCCTCCCTATACCAAACCCAAAACAAACTAACTCACTTTTTTATTTTTACAGCAGTGAGAACAACATAGCAAGATAGAAGGAAGAGTGACTACATTGTTCTCGCAAAAACATTTTTGCAAATTTAGTCAATTCTAAATATTATTTTGTTAGTCGTCTTGAATTAGAGTATATTTTGGTATGTATAGAAGTTTCTTTTAGCATTTCTGTTGTAATGTCTTTGGCATTTTGATACAATGTATGACAATGTCGATTAATGTTAATTACATGTTTTTTCTTTAGAATTCAATGTTTTTATTTGGTTGAATGGGAATTGGGGAATGTAAACGGGTCGGTACTGGGTTGGTACAAGGAGGATTGTAGAATGAGGGCATGTTTTATGATGTCATTTAGGCTTGTTATTACCTATGCAATAACAAAAATCATCTTCCCATGCAAATATTAGTCCTTGGAAATACTGGGGTGGGTCTCACGTACTCCGCCCTTGGAAATGCTCTGGAGGGTCCCATAGACACTGCCCTTGGAAATAAACAGGTGGGCCCTGCGTTTGCTGCCCTTGGAAATACTCGGGTGGGGACCACTTACGCTTCCTTGGAAATACATAGGTGGGTCCCACGTTCTCTGCCTTTGGAAATACTTCAGACAGTATCCAAGGGTGAAAGTATTTCCAACAGCCCTTTTTCCAAAAGTAGCGCATGGAAATACTCAGAAATGAGTATTTCCAACGGCGTCGATGGAAATAAGTACTATTTCCATCGAGAGTTGTTGCAATGGGAGTATTTCCAACAGTAATGGATGGAAATGACGATTTCAAGGCTTGTTCCAACAATACGCCCATGGAAAAGCCAATTTTCTATCGTTGGAAAAAGCGAAAATTCTAGTAGTGGTAGTTACATGCATAAACTGATTTTTGGCATATATATTTGTTGGATTGTGCCATAATCTACTTGTCTGTTTGACTAGATTTGCAAAATATATATTTGTTGAATTTTACAGTTTCGTGTCTTGAGATATTGTGCAGGTTCATAACGATATGAATTGCTAAAATACACATCAAGGATACATGGTGAATTGCAATATTAATCAATGATGAGTCATAAAGAACCAAGCATTGGAGCTAGAAGCATCATCTCAAGATTAGGTTTAGAAATCTGTAAAATTGGTAAAGCATGCTTGAGATTGAAGTAATTTACCTTAACCGTTGCAACGGTTAATTAACCGTTACAACAGAATAAATCAATCACAGCCAAATCGATTTATTCTGTTGTGACAGCCGTTGCAACGGTAGACCAGAATTTCCAGAGAGTAACCGTTGTGACAACCGTTGCAACGGTTAATAGCCGTTAGGGTTCCCAGCGCAGCCAAACTATCATATGGGTTAACTGTTGTAATGGTTAGTCAACCGTTGCAACGGTTAAGGCCAAATACCTTATTTTGCTCGGTTCTCTATAAATAGAAGCAAAATCTAGATTTGGATTATCACTCTAGCCACCCACAATTGTAATATTCTGAATTCTTTTCAAATATAGAAAAAGTCATTATTGCTTTTGCGCACAACTTCAATATTCATACTACAATCTCAAGCATACTCAACCACAATCAATCCCTTATAAGAAGTAGAGTGATCCTTTAGTGATCTTCTTGTTTGATTTACACATTTGAGCCTTTAGTGCTCGTGACCTATTTCCGTGCTCGGGCTGTGTGACTTCCCTAGCTTTGTAAGGGCTCACTGGTTCTACCTTGTACTCATTTCTCATTGGGTAAAGAAAGGCGCGCCATCTCGAAGGTTATTAAGCCCCGGAGACATAGGCGTTAGTGCCGAACTCTGTAAACAACTCTCGTGTCAAGTGTCTCTTAACTCTTTTATTTACTTACGCACACTTGCTTAGTTTAACATTATTCGAGTTTCCGCTAAGAATAACTTATACACACAATAGTTAAAAGTACTTAGCTTGAAATTTTAAAAGGCCCCGTATTCACCCCCCCTTTAGGTGCCTTAGGGACCAACAAGTGGCATGAGAGCTAGGTTGTTTCAAATTAAGACACTTAATTTGAATCTTTGTATTAGATCTAGTATTGACTTCAATACATGTTAGAGAACCTCCAATGCTAACTCACACTACCAAAAACTTTAGTCATTGCAAAAAGTTAATGACCCACTATCTAAACTTAATTGACGTCTGGGAGTCCATAGAAAAGGGGTATGCTCCAGAGTATGAGAAAACTACCGATAGTTGAAACACCGAATCAACTACTTTAGTTAACCACTAAATCAAAATTTATGAAAAAGGTAAATGATCTTGCAATTAATGGAATACTAGGTTCGATACATGAATCGGTAGAAGACACATATAATAGACTTTTAGTGTGGGAAGCCCTCGTAAACAAACTCACAAGGCTAGAAACTAAATTTGAAACTTTTAGTGTAGAAAATGGTGAGTTCGTAGAAGACACATATAATAGACTTTTGCAAATTCAAAATGAATTTATTGAACTTGGACAACCACTTTCTAACAATAAAGTTGTAGGAAATATTTTACGTGTGATGCTTAGGAGACCAAGATAGGAATCAATGATAAACGCTCTTGAAGTTTTCTCAGGAGTGCAACCATTTACTCCGGATGAGTTATTCGCACATCTTAGAAGTTGTGAAGAGAAACTTCGACAAGCCGGAGGAAATGAACAAACATCCAAAACCATAGCTCTCCTGTCACAAAAACAAAATCCCTACAAAAAGCAAGCCTACACATCCTCAAATGATTATTTTCTAAATAAAATAAACCAATAAGCCTCAAAAGATTCCATCCTTCTATCAAAAATACTCCAAGGTATGTTAGAATTTGAACAAAAATATAACAAGAAACGTGAAGAGTAGAACAAGAGAGCTATGTGCATCATGTGTCATAAGGAGCAAGACAAGATCGACAATCAAGGCCAACCAATGATAAATATCAAGGTAAGAAAATGTTAAAAGCTTTGTAGGCCATGTTGAATGAATACTCCAATGTGAGTAGTAATGAAGAATCCGACATGGAGACAAATGAAGAGCAAGAAGTCAACTTAGCCTTGATGGCTAATTACGATGAAGATTCCGATGTAGACATGGAGGAAATCATCACCAACAACAACATCATCGACAAGGTTGCTATCGAAATTCTTAGAGAAGTGGCCAAGTCTAAGAACAAAAGGAAGGATTCAAGCGACGAGTTATCTAGCACCTCAAATAAGGTAAATTTAAATTTTGGATTAAATGGGTATGAGTCCGAAAGTGAATCCACTAGTAACTCATTAGAAACCAAAGAGACTCAAACCAATTTGTCAAATGATCATACATTCACAAATGAAACAAACATTTTCTGTAAAAAGAATCTAACATCTGAAAATGAAAATAGGTTGAGAAAACTCCTAGATAAGGAAAATTTGGATTTGCTTGATAAAGAAGAAATTATACAAAAGTTGAGGTCTAAGATTATTGAGCTTGAACCCAAGGCAAAAGAGTTAGAGTCACATACTTGTAAGTCATATCTAGAAGATTTGGAGTCTATTAGACTAGAAGCTAATAATCTATTAGAAGAAAATGAGAATTTAAAAGTGTCACATTCACTTCTAGAATATAAACTTAAAAGTTGTGAACTTAAAATAAGTGAATTACTAATGTCTAATAGTGTCAATAATTGTCAAACACATATAGGTGAGAATGAGATTTTAAAGGTTAAGATACGAACACTAGAGACCGAAAATAAGGCTTTAAGGCCACCTAATGAATCAAGAAGTGTCATTAGGCGAGATCCATATTTTCAAGCGAGAGATCAACTAGAAGATTGAGAATTCGGGAAACTTAGTCTTGGATATGAGAAGGGTCAATCCTCATTACAATCCAATCACTCGCAAAGCCATAAAAAATAAAGGAGAACAAACTCAAATGTTTGATTATAAAAAATTTACAAAACTTAAATTTGACAACAAAATGTACATTACTTTTCAATCAAATAAGAACACAACTTTCGATCCAAAAGGACTATCTAAAAACTATTTTAGAAATCAAAATTGAGTATGGTACTATAAGAATGTTGAAGAGTGTTTGTAATCATGAGACTCAAAGTAATGGGTCAACGAGAGGTGTTCCCCAACATCCTAAAAGGTTTGATTTAGCTAGGAACAAGAGTCAAATGTGAAATATGAAGTTGTGAATAAGTCAAATTGGAATACAAAGATTCAAACTCAAGAATCCATAAGGCCTTTCCACTACAATTTCATGTAAGGACTGAATTTGGAATCAATTGACCTTCCAACATCTCGTAAACCATCTCTTATCTTTTGCAATTATTGTTGTAAGGTTGGACACATAACCTTGGAGTGTTGGTTGAGGAAGAGAAGCAACATGTTGAATGTTGTTTGGGTTCCTAAATCTAGAAATGAATAAGAAGTTAGGAGAATATGTCCCCTCAAAAACTTAAAACTTCAAAATAATTTAGGGGGAGATGAAATCAAGGTATGTATTAGTTACTAACTATTTCTATTAACTAATATGTACTCTTGTAGGTGTGTTTGATTTAATCTCACAAAGAAAATACTTGGATCATTGATAGTGGATGTTCTCACCATATGACCATTGACAAATCTAACTTTAAAACTTTAGAACCATATGATGGTGAATTGGTTACCTTTGGTAGCCATAAGCGAAGAGGCAAGATTCTAGGAATGCGAGATAATAGATTCAATGAATTATAACCGAGTTAATAGATTAAAACACAGGTTTTGGGACAAATTTAAGGTCAAAATATAGATATGAATGCGAGATATCAAATTCCCTCAAGCTGAAATCTTGCTTGTCCTCAAGCAAAAATCCCAACTTAGGTAAAGGGTCTATGGATTACCTAAATGAAAAAGTAAATTCTAAATGCGAAGAGTTTACGTTTAAAAACCTCAAGAATCCTTTTGAATAACAATTTGAATTTCCTGGATAAATTTTGATTCACCCCACAAATTGACTAATCAAATTTCATAATTTGAGATATTTTAATATTTGCCAAAACTAATTACTCGAATTGATCAATCTTTCATTCCTACGTTGAAACTATGCCTTCGTTTGTGGTGATTTTTCTTGTTCTCCCCCCCAAGCTTGGAACAAGCTTAGGTTAGAAAGTCGCGGACTTCGCATAAGTCTTAACTATTGTTTTCTCGAGCTCAAAGGCATCCAGTAGGATTGTGCCAGTACTCTTTGTTTTCTTCTAAATTTGGGAGACGAGCTCAAAGGCGCCCTGTAGGACTTATTGCCAGTACTCTTATTTTCTCCATCTTTTCGTTTGTTTTTAAGTCATTTGCATATATCATGAATACACACATCCAATAGTATTCCTTCATACCAATGGATATCGCAATCTTTCTTTTGTTGAAAATCCCAGTTCCCTATTTTAAAAGGCACAGTTTAGTTCAAAATGATTTTTTCAATACAATTCGACTTTCATTTCTTCAAATGCTCAAAATATCCCGTCCTATGCAATTCTTTGATCAGCTATGGGGTTATGTCCAATTTCTCAAAGTCATCATAATTACAACTCAAAATTTTCCCAAAGGTCTCTAATTCTAGCAATTCACGCAAATTTATCGCCTAAGAGTGCAAGAAAAAGTAAACATGACCTAGAAATAAAAGAAAAAATAAACATGCCCCAAATGCAAAGTTCTCCCCCCCAAGCTAAATCCGAGCATTGTCCTCAATGCTTCAAGACAGATAGAAAGTAAAACTGGGGGAAAAGAAAACAAACCTGATCAGTAGTTGGGAGGGTCATAGAACCTCCAGTCGCGCATCTCGTCCTCTAACGCCCGGATCCGCCCTCCATAGGTGCTCATCTGCTGCTGGATGTCGCGAAGGATAACACCATGCTCGCGCTGAGTGTCACTCATGTCATGCATGAGGCGGTACACATCCTAAATGGTCGGGTCGGCAGAGTAAGAGCCGGCCTCAGCAGTGGAAGGGACATGGGCCTGGTGCGAAGAGCTGGGCGCATCAGTCATCGGTACATCATACTCAGGAGGAGGGGGAGGGGATGCCGGAGCAGCCGGCAATGGCTCAGTGAAGAGCCAGGTGGACCTGTCCTCGAAGGAGAGAGGTGCTGGGAAGGGCAACTGGTACTGAGTGCGGCCATCCGGCATGCGCCAAAGGTATCTGTCGCGGCAGCCATCACTCCTCTGAATCCTGATGAATGTCGCCAGTCGGAAAGGCTCGGTGTCCATGTGGTCCTTGTCGAGGCCCACACGAAAATAGGCACCAATAGTGATAGCGCCCCCAGGCGTCATTCATCAGGATATCTCCAACCTGTCGGCAATGTGGGTGACATAGGCACCAATAGTGATAGCGCCCCCCGTCCTCGTGGAGCGCTGGAGACCAAGCCAGTGGTGGATCATAATGAGCATCAGATCGGGTCGATCTATCTCCTCGTCTGGGCGGAGCATGTGATCCAGAAGCTGGAGGTCCTCGATATTGGCACGGGAGACCGTCTCGCCACGTGCAAAGATGGTGACAGTAAGAGCGCGCTAGATGCAGCGAAGGACTGGGTGAGCAATGTTGAGGCCCTTGAACTCCTTGTTGTGAACGGCCCCGGGTGTCATGCCAGAGATCAAGTTCCAGAAGTGGTCCTTGTCGAGACCTGCACAAAAATCGAGGGAATCAGTCTGGGGATCCGACTGGAAGCCAAACCACCCGCGAAGCTGGAAGAGCCAGAGACTGTGAGTCTGGTGTCGGAGCAGGAATTTTATGTAGGGGTTGCCCTGTCGATCCCACTTGAGTTAGAGAGAAGAGAGAAACTCGTGCGTGAGTTTCTCGTAGGCATTATGCTCGATACCCCAGAAAGCAGGGGTAAACCCGATCCGGCCGATGAGAAAGTGAAACTGCTCCTCGATGCCGAAGGCGCGTAGGGTGTCGAAGTCAACCCGTCGAGTGTTTTCGAACTTTCACAGCCGCAAAGTGTCGAAATGCGCGAACATGCAGCGGATGGGGATGGGGAAGTAATCCTCCTGGTAATCATCTGCCCGATCGGTGTACTCTCCAGAGAGGTGATGGGGCTCGTCAGAGTCATAGCTGTCAGAATAGTGGGAGCTGACTCATGAGGGGAAGAAGAGTGATGAGAAGAAGTGTGAGAGGGAGTACCGTGTTGTGGGGAGGCAAACTGAGGTGGAGAAGGTGTGCGCTCAGGTGGTGGTGTTCGGGCACGAAGTGCCTGCTGCCGTCGCTCGTGAGCGTGTTTTGATCGACGTTCGCAATACATTGCTGCCTCTGATTAGGGTTGACACAGGCCGAGTGGATTCTGACACGAGTCGTGTAAGGCTACACGGACCGTGTAGGGGTTGATGCGGGGCGTGTCAGTCTAGGGTTTCGGCTGAATGGCAGAACCGACGAGAGAGAAAAGAGAGGGAGAGATCTCGGCGAGGTGGGGCGGTGGTCAGTAGAGATAGGAAGAAAAACTAAAAGAAAAAGAAATGGAGAACTTACCTGATGCTCGGCGTGGTGATCGGTGAACGGGAGAGGAAGAGAACGAAGGCCGAGAGAGAGATGCACACGACGAGGGCGTTGGCTACACGGCAGCGTGCGCTGGTCGGGTCGAACCGAGAGAGGGGTCGGGTGCACTGTGGAAGGGGGTGCTCGTGTGGGGAGAGGGGTTATTTAACGAAAACGAAAGGGTGTAACTGATGCGGAGCGGACGCGACCTTCCATATGCGTCGTTTGGCGGTTACACGGGCCGTGTAGGAAGTTGTACGGACCGTGTGGAGTGATCCTGACTGTGTAGAAATCGCAGAGGTCGGACAGCCTGGGTCGCATCGTGTTGCAAGGGCCGTGTCATGCTTTATGCGGCCCGTGTGGTCTTCTTAATAGATGTTGCTCACCTTGGAAATTCCTAAATGCGACTTAATGGAAAATAAATATGCATGCAATTAATAAAACTATGCAGAAAGATTAAATAGTCAGAAATGTAAGAAAATTAAAAAGGGCTTGGGTTGCCTCCCAAGAAGCGCTTGTTTTAAGTCTCGAGCTTGACCACCTTGCTTTAAGTCTCGGCTGGAGCGGGATCAAAGAAATCTTGATCGAACTGCTCGTTCTGGGGATGGTCAGCAATGTAGTGCTTGAGACGCTGACTATTGACCTTGAAAGTCCTGCTCTCGTTATTTCCAATTTCAATCACACTGAAAGGGTACACTGTCTTCACATGGAACGGGCCGGACCATCTAGACTTCAGTTTACCTGGGAACAGTCTCAATCTAGAATTAAACAAAAGTACAAGATCACCTACCTTGAATTCGCGAGGTGCAATGCGCTGGTCATGAACTCGCTTGGTTCTCTCCTTGTAGATTCTTGCATTCTCGTAAGCGTGTAGGCACATTTCCTCCAACTCGTGCAAGTCAAGGATGCGCTTCTCACCAGCTGCAAGCATGTCCATGTTGATGGTTCGCGTGACCCAAAATGCTTTGTGCTCGATCTCCACAGGTAAGTGACAGGGCTTTCCATATACCAGCTTGAAAGGACTTATCCCAATCGGTGTCTTGAAGGCAGTCCGGTATGCCCAGAGTGCGTCATTGAGTTTGAGCGACCAATCCTTCCGTGTCCGTGCCACAGTCTTTTCCAAGATGGACTTGATTTCCCTGTTAGAAATTTCAGCTTGTCCATTAGATTGAGGGTGATAGGAAGTCGTTACATTGTGTGTTACCCTATGCGGCTTAAAAGACTGTCGAATTGTCGGTTGATGAAGTGCTTGCCTCCATCACTGATGACTGCTCTTGGCACTTCAAAGCGGGAAGATGATGTCAGTGAAAAGCTTCTTCACTGCGTTTGAGTCCGCATTTCGAAATGCCACTGCCTCGACCCATTTGGACACATAGTCTACTGCAACCAGGATGTACTCATTCCCACATGATGATGGGAACGGTCCCATGAAATCAATACCCCATACATCAAAGATTTCTATCTCGAGAATGTAGTTGAGAGGCATCTCATTGCGGTTGGTAATATTCCCGGTCCATTGGCACTTGTCACAGGCCAAGACAAAGGTCCTTGCATCCCTGAAAATAGAAGGCCAAAAGAAACCTTATTGCAATACCTTGGTGGCTGTTTTTGAGAACGAAGCATGCCCTCCGTAAGCAGATGAGTGGCAATGATCGAGAATGGAGCGTGTTTCTTCATACGGCACGCAGCGTCGGAAGATACCATCAACACCTACTTTAAAAAGAAAAGGTTCATCCCAAAAGTAATACCTGGCATCTGAGCGGAACTTCTTCCTCTGCTGGTAAGTCATAGAAGCGGATGTACTCCAGAAGCGAGAAAGTTGCCGATGTCTGCATACCATGAGGCTGACTGGGCGGTTACACGGTCCGTGTGACTGGTCGTGTGGCCCTGGTGCTGCAGTACACGGACCGTGTGAGATCTTGTGCGGTCTGTGTCTAAGTAAGTCAGATCAGAAGCTGAAAAGTGTTGTTCATTAGGAAACGAGTCATTGATTGGCAAATTGACAGAGTCATCATCTCCCCAGCGAAGTCGGGATAGATGGTCAGCCACAGTGTTTTCGGCTCCTTTCTTGTCCCTGATTTCATGTCAAATTCCTGCAAAAGAAGAATCCATCTAATCAAACGAGGTTTTGCATCTTGTTTACTTAACAAATACCTGAGTGTGGCATGGTCAGTGTAGACAATTATCTTTGAACCAACTAAGTAGGATCGGAACTTGTCAAGAGCGAACACAATGGCTAGAAGCTCTTTCTCAGTTGTTGTGTAGTTCATTTGGGCTGGGTCTAGCACCTTGCTGGCATAGTAGATAGCACACGGCTTTTTGTCTTTTCTTTGCCCTAGAACTGCCCCTACAGCATAATCGCTTGCATCGCACATCAGTTCGAATGGAAGAAACCAGTCAGGTGGTTGCAGGATAGGTGCTGAAATGAGAGCTTCTTTCAAACTACAAAAGGACTTAACACAATCATCAGTAAAATCAAAATCAGAATCTTTAATGAGTAGATTGGTTAGTGGTTTAGCAATTTTAGAAAAGTCCTTAATGAAGCGGCGGTAGAATCCTGCATGACCTAGAAAGCTTCGAACCCCTTTGACACAAGTTGGGATTGCAAGCTTTTCAATCACTTCAATCTTTGCTTTGTCAACCTCGATACCTTTAGAGGTCACAACATGTCCCAGAACAACACCCTCTTGGACCATGAAGTGACACTTCTCCCAATTCAAAATCAGATTGACTTCTTCACATCTCTGCAAAATCTTACAAAGATTAGTCAAGCAAGAGTCAAAACAAGCACCATATACGGAAAAATCATCCATAAAGATTTCAACCTCATTTTCAATAAAATCAGAAAAGATAGCCATCATGGCTCTTTGAAAGGTTGCTGGTGCATTACAAAGACCAAAAGGCATCCTACGATATGCATATGTACCATATGGACAAGTAAAAGTGTTTTTTTCTTGGTCTTGTGGGTGGATGGGTATTTGAAAGAAACCAGAATAACCATCAAGATAACAGAAATAAGAGTGATTAGCAAGCCTTTCGAGGAGTTGGTCGACAAATGGCAATGGAAAATGGTCCTTGCGCGTGGCAGCATTGAGTTTTCGGTAGTCTATACACATCCTATAGCCACTGACAACACGCGTTTGGATCAGTTCACTCTTCTCGTTTTTCACCAATGTCGCACCGCCTTTCTTCGGCACCACATGGATAGGACTCACCCACTTGCTATCAGAAATCGGGTAGATAATACCTGCATCAAGAAGTTTTAAAATCTCTTTCTTTACTACCTCTTTCAAATTGGGGTTTAGCCGTCGCTGGTGTTTAACAGAGGGCTTGTGATCATCTTCTAGCAAGATCCTGTGCGAGCAGATAGATGGGTTGATTCCTTTCAGGTCCTTGATTGAATACCCGATTGCGCCTTTACGATCTTTCAGCTTTTCCAAGAGTCTGGCGGTCTGATCGGGATTTAAACCTGCATTTACAATCACAGGACAGGACTTATCTGGACCTAAGAACTCATACCTGAGGTTGGCTGGAAGAGGCTTGAGCTCAGGAGTTGGCTTCTCTGTTTGGGCTTTTTCACGGTCCGTGTCAGATGTATGCGGTCCGTGTATTGCCCTCGTGTCAGCCTTGTCCGACCCGAGTGCTCTATTCTCCAGCTCCTCGGACTCTACTGAACGGCCCGTGTAGGATCTGTCCGGTCCGTGTCCACGTTTCTCTAGGTTGTCAGTTTGAGCATCTGCTGCGCAAATCGATTCCAACTCGTCTTTTTCAACCTGCAACTCAGATAGAAAATCAGAATGATACCTTAGCGAGCTGTTGACTTGTTCAAGAAAGTAGTCATCGCCCAAATCCGTTAAGCATTCTTCGATCACATCTACTCTGAAGCAAGATTCGTTTGGCGAAGGGTACTTCATGGCTCGATCAATCTGGAATCGCACTTTCTCCTCTCCAATGTTCAAGGTCAGTGTTCCTTTAAAAACATCAATTATCGCACCTGCAGTTCTTAGAAAAGGTCGTCCCAGAATAATGGAGACTTCCTTATCTTCTTCCATTTCCATCACGACAAAATCAGCAGGTACATAGAATTTACCAACCTGAACCGGTACATCCTCCACTATGCCTAGTGGTAGTCTTACTGAGGAGTCTGCTAGCTGCAAAGTCATTTGCGTAGGTCTGAGCTCACCTACTCCCATTCGATCAAAGATGGTGCGTGGCATGAGACTCACGCTAGCTCCCAAGTCGCATAGAGCTTTCTTGATCGTGGCTTTCCCTATAGTGCAAGGAATAGAAAACTTACCAGGGTCTTCCAGTTTGGGTGGTAGCTCGCTTCTCAGAATGGCACTGCACTGTTCCGTCAGTTTTACTGTCTCGTGCCCTCCCAAGCTTCGTTTGTTGAAAAGGATGTATTTGAGAAACTTGACGTAGGTGGGCATTTGGGTCAAATCTTCGGTAAATGGAATAGTGATGTGTAGTTGTTTTGAGAACATCTATGAATTTGGCGAATTGCTCGTTCAATTTGGTTTCAGCTAGTCTCTGGGGGAAGGGTACAGGTGGCCGGTATGGTGGAGGTTTCTCAGCCCCTGTCTTCTTCTGACTTCCAGGTTCTTTTTGCACGACCCGTGTGACATCTGCACTGTCCGTGTGAACGATCATCTCAACGTTTCCTGCTGGCTGTGTCTCAGCAAGTGGAGTGTGCTCGGGCCGTGTTAAATCTGTACGGTCCGTGTTCTGGGTAAGAGAGTTAGAGGTGGTGTCCGGTCGTGTGAGTTCGACACGGTCAGGGTTCTGTACGGCCCGTGTGGGATTTGCACGGTCCGTGTCAGTCAAAACTTGGTGAGGTATGGCAGGTCCTTCGTACTGGGTCCCACTTCTCAGTGTCACCGCCTTAGCTTCTCCTCTGGGGTTTACCTCTGGTTGGCTAGGTAGTCTTCCTGGTGGTGTAAGGCTTGTGTTGACTTGGTTGCTTATTTGCTCTATCAACTTGTTCTGAGCAGCCAACTGAGCGTTCATTTGAGCATTCATTGTTTGCATCTGTTCGAACATCATCTGGTTCATTTTCCCTTGCTCATGCATAAAGTCATTATATGGCTTAGGAGGACCTGATTGAGCTGTTCGGTTGTTGGAATTGTTGAAAGATGCATTTTGGTAGAAGTTTCGGTTATTGTTGCTGCCAGAAGGATTATTGAAGGAGTTGTTGAAAGAGGGATTGGGAGCATTGTTGAATGGCGCAGGGTTGTTCTGTTTCCACCTCCAGTTTTGTTGCTCAACCGGGTCTTTGGAGTAGGATCGGTTGAAAGGAGGTTTTGGAAAGTAGGATGGTTCATTGTTCAGAGAGTTGACTTGCTCGGTTTCTTCATCCCTCTGCGCTAGTAGACATTGCTCATATGCGTGACCTTCATCTCCACACATAACGCAGGTTTGTTGCTGCTGATTGACTGCCTTCACACTCATCTTGTCAAAAGCTTTCTGCATAGCATCAAGCTTGGCGGTTAGAGCAGTGATTTGATCAACCTCAAATCGGCCGCCTCCTCCAGCTCGAGTGTTGTCGCGGCCGGACCATTGTTGGTTTTGAGCTATGTTGTCAATCAAGTTCATAGCTTCAAAAGGTTCTCTTGACATCCATGCTCCACTTGCAACAGCATCAACAGATGTACGAGTACTTTCAGTTAAACCATCATAAAAAGTTTGGATCAACAACCAGTCGGGAATACCATGGTGTGGACAAGAATACTGTAACTCCCTAAACCTTTCCCAGGCCTCGTTTAGAGGTTCATCAGACCTTTGCCTAAAGTTGGTCAGTTGGGTTCTTACCTTGGTAGTTCTTTTATGAGTGAAGAATCTAGTAAGAAACAATTTAGACAGTTCCCTCCAATTGGTAACGGAATCCCTTGGTAATGACCCTAACCATTTCTTGGCCTTGTCCCTAAGAGTAAAAGGAAACAGTGCAAGTCTAGTGTAATCAGTTGTTAAGCCATTGGTTTTGATGGTTGTGCAACATTCAAGAAAGGTTTGGAGATGGGCATGTGGATCCTCATGATCCAAACCGTGGAAGGTGTTCTGCTGCACTATGTTGACAACTCCCGGATTGAAGTTCGGTTGTTGTCCCACAATTTGCGGCAGTCTGATGGCCCCCCTCACGTCTCCAGCTCGTGGCACATTGAATTCACGCAGGGTTCTTGGCACGAAGTCGGCCATGTCATCATCAGAGAGATCATCAGTCATGTCTGCTTCCCTGTCGTCTCCGTTGTTACTCATCTTTCCTCTGCTCGGATTGTCGGAGTGCACGGACCGTGTATCGTCTGCACGGGCCGTGTGCAGAGGTGGTTGTGCAGGACCAGCTGTGTCTGCGTCGGGAAGTGGTCCTTTACTCCTCAGATTGTAGTCTCCCTTGGGTGGAGGTATGGATGCCAGTTTTCCTGAAAGAGAGAAAAATAAAAGGAAAGGGATACAAGTTAAAATCTAGATTAAATAAAGTAAGCAAAAATCCAGAAAATAAATGATGCCGTCCCCGGCAACGGCGCCAAAAACTTGTTACACCAAAAGGTATAGTACAAAGTTTCAGTACAGTAAACTGTACTTTTTAACCTTCAATACACTTTTCGGTTCAGACTGCAAGTATACAATCCTATCGAGTAGTATAAATTCGGGTATCGATCACAGGGACGGTTCAAGTCTTAACTAGAATTCTACCTAAATTAAATAAAGACTAGAAGTTGGAAAATGTTGGTTTTGGTTTTATAGTTCCTAACAATTCGATCACAGTAATTAAAATGCAGGAAAGTAAATCAACTTGGTTTAAATCAGATGTAAAAAGGCGTTTCCAGGGTTATGACTTCATCTCAGTTTTGCCTCGAGGTACCCGGTCCGTGTAGTGTCCTACACGGGCCGTGTCCAATGTACACGGGCCGGGTACTGTCGTACACGGTCCGTGTGGCCCTCGAGTAAATGCAGCAGTTATTGTTTCTTTGTGTTGTTCCTTTGTGTAGGGTTCTACTGACCAGACCTAATATTTCTAAACCTCAACTGTTGTCTGTTGGTTCATTAACTTGGTATGGAATTGCAATATGTGCCCTCGTCGGGTTCTAGACCTCAACTGTCGTATGTTGGTCTGAATTACCTAGTTGCTTGTTTGGTATACTACTTGGTAACCTCACTCCGTCGATATGAGAAAATGTTCACCTGTCGGTTACTACTTGGTGTTACACCAAAAAGGTATAGTACAAAGTTTCAGTACAGTAAACTGTACTTTTTAACCTTAAACACACTTTTCGGTTCAGACTGCAAGTATACAATCCTATCGAGCAGTATATTATCGGGTATCGATCACAGGGACGGTTCAGATTTTATCTAGAATTTTACCTAAATTAAATAAAGACTAGAAGTTGGAAAAGGTTGGTTTTGGTTTCTAAGATTCCTAACAGTTCAATGACAATAATCAAATGCAAAGAAGTAAATAAACTTGGTTTAAATCAGATATAAAAAGGCGTTTCCAGGGTTATGACTTCATCTCAGTTTTGCCTCGAGGTGCCCGGTCCGTGTAGTGTCCTACACGGGCCGTGTCAGTATACACGGGCCGTATACTGTCGTACACGGTCCGTGTGGCCCTCGAGTGAATGCAGCAATTATTGTTTCTCTGTGTTGTTCCTTTGTGTAGAGTTCTACTGACCAGACCTAATGTCTCTAAACCTCAACTATCGTCTGTTGGCTTATTAACTTGGTATGGAATTGCAATATGTGCCCTCGTCGGGTTCTAGACCTCAACTGTCGTATGTTGGTCTGAATTACCTAGTTGCTTGTTTGGAATACTAAAGGTAACCTCATTCCGTCGATATGAGGAAACATTCACCTGTCGGTTACTACTTGGTTTCACCTTTTGGATCACTAATCCTACCTCATGTACTTAGTTTGGTTAAAAGATTATAAGGGCTAAAGTACTTTCTAGATGTGATTATTCATCTAGTGGTAAACCAATAAAAATCAAATAACTTACACTAAGCAATTAAAATCAATCACAATCAAGCAAACACAAATTTCAACAAAGGAATCCAATAACTAACATGCAAAACAAAACATTCGATTACATCACAACCCTAGAAACTAAGAAATCTACTCAGACATAGTTCTAAAACAAAATAAAGAAGTAATAAAAAGATTAGCCATGACAAAACCCGAAGAATAAAGAAGATCCGTCGAAAACTTGCGTCTTTCGCTTCTCAACTTCGTATCCAAGCTTAGCCGTCAAGACCAAACCCTAGAAAATGCTTCTCTGCTCGAAAATACCTCTCTGGTGCAAGAAATCCCGCTTATATGCTTTTCTGGCCGACCTTCCATCAATTAGCCTTGTTTCCAAATTCTAAATCTGTTTCCAGAAATGCTTGACACGGCCCGTGTGGAATTCTACACGGACCGTGTGCCTGTGTTCTTCCTACGGTCGAGTCAGCGGTTGGAAATGCTTGACACGGCCCGTGTGAAATTCTACACGGACCGTGTACCTGTGTATCTAGCTCAGATTGTAGATCTTCTCGCAAGCTTTCCGAAAAGTGGTTATATACTCAAAACGGAGTTACGAGTCAAAATCTATGACCGTTTTAATTTCAGGTGCTGAGATTTGTGTCCTGGTCGTGTCTGTGGTCGGGCAGAGGGTTGTACGGTCCGCATAAGAAGGTACACGGACCGTATATAAACCTTCAAATTCCATATTCTTCCTCGGTTTCACCCGTTTTCTGCAAAGTAAGAGCAAATACGCAGCAGTACCACATTCTATAGATATTCAATGAAATAAACACGATTTGACAGTTCTAAACACATGTTTTGGTACAAAATACGGGTCGGAATATATATAAGTTTGCGAGATATCACTTGGTTTCACCTTTTGGATCACTAATCCTACCTCATGTACTTAGTTTGGTTGAGAGATTATAAGGGCCAAAGTACCTTCTAGATGTGATCATTCATCTAGTGATAAACCAATAAAAATCAAACAACTTAGACTAAGCAATTAAAATCAAACACAATCAAGCAAACACAAATTTCAACAAAAGAATCCAATAACTAAAATGCAAAACAAAACATTCGATTACATCACAACCCTAGAAACTAAAAAATCTACTCAGACATAGTTCTAAAACAGAATAAAGAAATAATAAAAAGATTAGCCATGACAAAACCCAAAGAACAAAGAAGATCCGTCGAAAACTCGCGTCTTTCGCTTCTCAACTTCGTCTCCAAGCTTAGCCGCCAAGTCCAAACCCTAGGAATTGCCTCTCTGCTCCAGAATGTCCTCTCTGGTGCAAGAAATCCCGCTTATATGCTTTTCTGGCCGACCTTCCATCAATTAGCCTTGTTTCCAAATTCTGGATCTGTTTCCGAAAATGCTTGACACGGCCCGTGTGCCTGTGTTTCTTCTGTGGTCGAGTCAGCGGCTATCTGTGGTCGTGTCATCGGTCGAGTCGAGGTTGACACGGTCCGCATGAGGTGGTACACGGACCGTGTAGAGACTTCTAAATTCCAGATTCCTCCTCGATTTCGCCCGATTCCTGCAGAATAAGAATAAACTTGCAGCAGTACCACATTCTATATATATTCAATGAATTATAACCGAGTTAATAGATTAAAAGACAGGTTTTGGGACAAATTTAAGGTCAACATATAGATATGAATGCGAGATATCAGTTAGTACTATATAGGCACGGTTCGCTAACTGTGTACAACGTACCTACCTATTCATACATGATGCTCGCTGACATGGTCGTAGAACCGTGTGTCATTAGCTTTTTGGACCGTGTATAGTTGTATTTTCTGCACTAGTGTGACATCCCTGCCGGATGCTATAGTTTATGTAGTCTACCTAGCAAAAAAATTATATATATATATATATATATATATATATATATATAGAGTAGGGCTATTGTGCTTCATGAAGTAAAACGAAGTTTTACTTCACGCTCATTCTCCCATTTCTAAAATCCAAACGGTCGATCCAAACCGTTCAAGTTGTTCTCCATATTGAAATGTGCTTGGAGACCAAATTTTACATTTTTTGGAATTTTTTTACTATTTATTAAGCCACTTTGAAAATCGCTGATCAATTGTGAATAGTAAAAAACAGTAAAAATTTCTGGACCAATGGATCAGCGATTTTCAAAGTGGCTTAATAAATAGTAAAGAAATTCCAAAAAATATAAAATTTGGTCTCCAAGCACATTTCAATATGGAGAACAACTTGAACGGTCGGATTGACGATTTAGATTTTGGAAATTGGTGTATGAGCGTGAAGTACAATATGGGTTTTACTTCATGAAGCACAATAGCAAAATTCTATATATATATATATATATATATATATATAGATATATAGAGCTGGGCTATGGTGAGTTGCGAAGTAAGATGTCATTTTTACTTCACGCTCATATTTTTATTTTGAAAATCTAAACAACCGATCCGAACCGCTCAACATGTTCTCCATATTGAAATGTGCTTGGAGACCAAATTTTATATTTTTTGGAATTTTTTTACTATTTATTAAACCACTTTGAAAATCGCTGATCGAATGGTCCAGAATTTTTTACTGTTTTTTACTGTTCACCCGGATCTGTGATTTTCAAAGTAGCTTAATAAATAGTAAAAAAATTCCAAAAAATGTAAAATTTGGTCTCCAAGCACATTTCAATATGGAGAACATGTTGAGCGGTTCGGATCGGTTGTTTAGATTTTCAAAATGGAGTATGAGCGTGAAGTAAAACGACGTTTTACTTCACAACTCACCATAGTCAATCTCTATATATATATATATATATATATATATATATATATATATATATACAGAGAGAGAGAGATTGACTAATATGTTTTCGGTACCACTTCGGCCGAAATGCTTCCAATTCAAAATCGGATTTTCAAAGTCCAAACAGTCGATCCAAACCGTTAGATGTTCAATCTATATTAAAATCTGCTTGGAGACCAAAATTTACATTTTTTTTGCACATGTTTTACTATTTATTAAGTCCAAACAGTCGATCCAAACTGTTTTTATTGTTCACATCTTAATAAATTGTAGAACTAGGGTGTTCCTAAGCTCACCAAGCCCTTCCGTGAGCTCGACTCTAAAACCTATTGAATTGACTTCAAATGACATTTCCAAATCGTTAGATATTCAATCTATATTAAAATGTGCTTGAGACCAAATTTTACATTTTTTGGAATTTTTTTACTATTTATTAAGATGGTTTGAAATCGCTATTTTCCAATGGTGCAGAATTTTAATAAAAACAGTGATTTTCAAACCATCTTAATAAATAGTAAAAAAATTCCAAAAAAATGTAAAATTTGGTCTCCAAGCACATTTTAATATAGATTGAACATCTAACGGTTTAGAAATGTCGTTTGAAATCAATTCGATAGGTTTTAGAGTCGAGCTCACGGAAGGGCTTGGTGAGCTTAGGAACACCCTAGTTCTACTCTATATATATAATTTTCTTTTGCTAGGTAGACGTGTGTGTGAGTAGAACTACGGTGTTCCTAAATTTAACAAGTCTCTTTGTGAACTCAACTCTAAAACTTATCGGATTGACTTCAAATGACGAATCCGAACCGTTAAAATCCATCTACCTTGTGAGTGATGCATCTATATACACCATTTTAAAATTTTAAAATTAATTTTGTATAGAGTAAAGTGGTAAAAAAACATTCAATAAATGAATGCATTAAAATTAATTTGTGAACTTTCAAACTTTGACTGTTTTGACTTTATACTAAATTAATTCGAAAGTTTAAAATTTTGCATGAAGACGCATCACTCGTAAGGTAGATGAGTTTTAACATTTCGGATTCATTATTTGAAGTCAATCCGATAAGTTTTAGAATTGAGTTCACAGGGAGAATCGGTGATTCCCGCCCTCTTAATTGGTAGTGATGAGAACGAGAAAGTTGTTGGTGATCCCCCATTGTAATTATCAACAACATTGGATGAAGCATGCATGGTGTACTACAATGAAGCCGTTAATCTCGGGCAACTTGGTATTATCTATTTTCTTATAATTATTAGAACTTGGTATTATCTATTCTCTTATAATTATTAGAAAATAGATACAACTGGGTATATATTAAGATTCATTATTGTACCCATTGACTATAAATTAATCACGCCATGACAGATATCCATGTGCAAGCCTATTGTACTCTATATGCACTTAAATCTCGGTATAACAATAGTGTAATGAGTTATTAATTAACCAGCTGTCATGTTATTTGTTGCACTTGCACGAATTTGTTAAAAGCATGTTGATTTTGTAAAATATTTTTCCATGTCATGGTCCTGCCAGAAGCTGAACTTGTAATAGAACGTAATTCTAAGTTATCAACACAACACGCTTCACAAGGAATAGTTACAACAAACCAGCAAGCAGTGGTCTGCTCTTTTGTCTCTTCCTAAAGTCAACCGACAGTTATCCTTCTCTTGGAAATAGGGCTGCAAACGAACCGAACCGAATCGAACTTACCTTCAGTTTGAGTTTGGTTTGAAAAATTTCGAACTAAGTTTGGTTTGAATTAATTTCGAACGAACCCAATTTCGAACCGAATTTTTTACGAACTCAATTTCGAACCTTTATGAACTTTGTTACGACTTACGATTTATGACTTCTGACTTGGCCATAGTGCGAAATTACAGCACTTTAATAAAAACTCAAATATTCAAAGTACAATTTAAATAAAACCCAAATATCAATAGAAGTACAATTTAAATAAAAACTCAAGCACTCCAAAATATTCAAAATACAATTTAAATAAAACCCAAATATCAATAGAAGTACAATTTAAATAAAAACTCAAGCACTCCAAAATTAATTACAACCAAATACCACACTCAGTTTGAATGTACGCAACAGGGGATTTGGGCGAAAGATGAGTCTTTGTTGTAAGAGGCAACCAGAGAGAGAGAGAAGACGTGAGGCAGATTATTTTGGTACTTAGCGGGAGAGAAATTTGGCGAGCGGTTTTGGCGTAAATTAGCGGGAAGAGGGAAAAAAATTGGAGGCAGTGGCGGAAAAAATAGCGGGCCGGTTAATTGGTTGAATGGAAAGGGAGCGAATTGATGACATGGAAGAGATCTAGACGTTGGTAAGATGATAGATCTAAGGGTGTGAAATTATTGAGGTGATCGGATTGCAGGATTTGTGGGGTCACTCGCTTAGTTAATATTTTATTTAATATTTTATTGAGTGAGTTTAAAAGTGCATTGCAGTGATACAAAATAAAATTAGGCAGCAAATAATTTGGAAAAAAATAAAAATATATATTTTCAAACTTTTTACATTTTTTTACTTTTTGCATGTTTTTTTATTTTTTTTATTTTTATCAAATAAATAAGTATTTTTTGCATTTTTTGAATTTTTTTTTACAGCAATACATATAATTTTTTTTTCTAAATGAATAGCTGATCAATAACAACATTTTTTGCATTTTTTAGACATATAAAAGAAATATTGTACCTTGATCATTTTTTTTACAGCATTTTTTTCATTTTTTTGACAGCAATACATTTTTTTGCATTTTTTGACATTTTTTTGGCATTTTTTGCATTTATTTTCGGACCGTTCGTTTTACCGCGGGAATTCAATGGTCGATCTGCAACAAAATCATTCCAAATCTGATCTAGAATGATCAAGGTGCAATATTGAACATAACCAACATAAAAGTTCGGAAGTTTTATTATGTATGAGCTTTGATCCAACACGAAATGTTTATGGCCATACGATGCTTCAATTTTCGATCAACTAGATGGATGGGTAAATCAAAACAAAATTTTATCAAACTTTCATGGAAGATGATAAATGCAGTGCTCTTTGATTTCAACGGTCCCGATCGAACCACAGAAGATATATTTTTGTGCACCTTCATTAACTCACAAGGCAAGAGTTTATGTCTCATGAAACATATACTCTTGCTTTCTAAGTTAATGAAGGCGCACGTAAATATGTCGTCCGTTGACCAATCGGGGCCGTTGAAATCAAAGAGCATTGCATTTATCGTCTTCCATGAAAGTTTGATAAATTTTTTGTTTTCATTTACCCATCCATCTAGTTGATCGAAAATTGAAGCATCGTATGGCCATAAACATTTCGTGTTGGACCAAAGCTCATACATAATAAAACTTCCGAACTTTTATATTGGTTACGTTCAATATTGTACCTTGATCATTCTAGATCAGATTTGGAATGATTTTGTTGTAGATCGGCCGTTGAATTCCCGCGATAAAACGAACGATTCGAAAATAAATGCAAAAAATGCCAAAAAATGTATTACTGTCAAAAAAATGATAAAGGTACAATATTTATTTTATTTATTTATTATTTATTATTTATTATTTAATAGTTTCTTAAAGCTGAAATTAATTGAACAAATTTATCAAATTAATAATAATTTTATCAAAACAAAGAAAAAAACGAGAGAGTTGAGACTGGATTACCCGAAAAACTCAGAATCCTACCATAAAAAGCAAAATTTCTGGTATAAACATGTGAATTTTTTTATTTGAGCTTTGTTGTTAAATTTTTTTATTTGAGCTTGTAATTGGACCGAGATTTCTGTTTCAGAAGTCAGAATTCAAAGTAATTATGGACTGGACGGCTTATATTTTCATCAGTGAACATAAGTTATCAACATAAATTAACAGTTCATGTTTGAGTTAATTTCAAACTAAATTTGGTTTGCAAACCTATTTCGAACGAACTAGGTCCAATTTGAGTTTGGTTTGAATTAATTTCGAACTAAGTTTGGTTTGAAATAATTTCGAACGAACTCAATTTCGAATCGAATTTTTTCCGAACTTTTTCGAATCAAACTCGAATCGAATTACGAACTACGAATTTTTTGTGCAGCCCTACTTGGAAACCTCCATTCTCATCTCTCCTCCAATCTAAATTTTTCAGAGCTAAATAATGATAATATTAATGTAGAGTCAAAGCAAGAATTATTAACATCTTCATATTTATCACATGGATCGTATATGCTCAAAAATTCTTGAATACTACAATTAACAGCAAAAAAAAGAAAAAGAAAAATAGTAACATTATTTTGTACTACCATTTCAAAAAGTCAGCCACTGAAAGAGTGCCACGTGGCAGTCTCTTAATGGGTGTTTTATAAAGGCACGGATCGAGGCCTAGATGTGTTTCTCGTGCGTAATCATAGCCGTTGATCATAGCCATCAAGTCAACAATAACAGTGTGAATGCATGAGAAATTCAGGCCATGATTAACAAAATGTAGGTGGGGCTTCGACGGGGAGAACATTAATTATTTACAAATCTCAATCGGATTAATCACAATTAATCTCATGTCATCAAGAGAACCAAAAGATTCCACCAAAACAAAACAAACTATGATAATTGATGACAAAGACATGTGAACTAGCTCGATATGTGTGCAAATTGACCAGGACTCAATATTTAGGTCGTCCCATCTAAATTGTCCCACACTCCCACCAATTAAAAGAGAGAGTGTAATTAAATTAAGGAGAAGGTTATTAGAGCGCTAGGAGACTAACTATTCCAACAATGCCATTAGCATCTACAAACAACTCGTTCACTGTTCGAGGAGAAGGTCAGCTGCATTTTTCCAAGGAATAGGCGAAGCCGATCACTCAAAACGAATCACATCACCCGGCATAATCTCGGAGCTGAGCTTGTGTAATTAAGGAGCAGCTCAAAGAGTTTTCAGGTAAGCACACTTTATATATTGAAATTAAGCATTGAACCTATCTTAAAGGGTATATTTAGATTTTCAATCCCCTAGTTAGCTTTTCACTCCTATTATTGGATCAAGCGAAATTTAAAGCTGAGAGACTTCATCATTCAAAAATTCATTATTCATTGTTGAACCTAATATTATATTTTTCATAAACTTATCTAAATAAATATATTTTTTCTTTAGTGGCATTAGATTGAAAAATGAAAAAAGTTTAGCGTTGAGAATCAATAAGACTCCAAGATATCATTACATCCAATCAATGAGATCAAGAAGTCAGGATTGTTGGGGAATCATAAAGGTCAAATAATTACGCCTTATCTAAAATTCAAATAATTACATTTCATCTAGGAGTCAAACACTTACACTCCGGAAAAGGAGAAGGAGAAACAGTTCTCCACCTTAACTTATGGACCGTTTTATACCAAAACTGACTCATAGAAACATAATCATAAGTGCGGAATACAAAACTTAATTCCATAACATTGGCCATGGAATTCTCAAGTCTGAAGAGCCGTCTCCAAGAGCACGAGACAAGTCTTCAACGACAAGATACCCTTCTCGCATTTACGTTGCATGGTTGTGAATCAAATCTTCTGATGAGTCCAAATTGAATTGCTACTTTTAAACATTTATAAATCCTAATTTCTACTTACATTCATATCACAAGCGCATGATCCTACCGTGTGTTATGATTGGGGTGTCGATCGGCATGGATAGTGTATTAGATTATAAACAATTTTCACTAGTCTAGGTTCTCAGAGGTTTTTATAAGTTTGATGCGGTGGCGCTAATTGTGCTAAGGTTCGAGTTAAACAGTAAATAGAGGGCCTCTAGGGTTCAGGTTCTCTCCTTCTTAATTATGCAAGATATAAATTTCGACGTCTCTCTACATCGCATGCGGCACTGTTACTGTCGCATGCGGCCAAGATTTTCCCACAGCTACCCCGCATGCGACACTGTCAGTACCCCGCAGGGCGTGCTGGGTTCTTGTTTATGCGATTTGAAAGGTTTTCCGATCTTGCGATCGGCTTTTGGGCTATCAAGGCTAAACTATTGTAGGTACGCAATTATGTTCTTTTCCTATACTACCCCGCAGTTGAAATATTCCAAAGACCCTACCAAATCTAGTTGTTTCCTAATATAATCTAAATTGCCAATTTACGCTATCCTACCAAGGGAGCCTATTGGATTCTAACTCTAGTCTTTGAGCCGCTGTCAAGCCTCGATAGCTGAAGTGTTCGAAGTACTTACATGCGTTATCCTTCTCACACAAGCAACGACTTTACACCTATTGGTATGTGGAGGACATTGACATATAGTAGAGAGAACTATGTATGTAAGGACTTAATGAAAATGATTCAAATACTAAAACAAATTCAAATCAACATAAACAAAACATAAGGATTGCATAAATTACAATCCAATTGAGGATGGATGAACCTTTGCTTCCTTAGATGACGCCTTCTTCTCTTGCTTGACTTCCGATGACTACCCTTCTTTCTCTAAGTAACTCTCTAACCTAACCTAACAATGAGGATTGCTAATCTCTATTCTATGGATTTAACACAATTAAACACTCACACTAAACCTAATTACAAGAAGGGTATTCATAGCCTTCCTAAATGAGAGGAGTAGTGGAAGTAGTAGAGAAGGTGGAACTTGGAGTGCACTCCAAGTTTGGGTAGATGGAGCCAAAAATAGCTAAGATAGTTTGGGTCTAAAGCAATCGCGTCCTTCTAGAAGAATTCTACCGAAAATAGCATCAATGGTGGAGATTTGGTCAAAATCAAACAGTCCATGGATTGTGCGGCATAGATCTATATCGCATGCGGCATAGGGGAGGTCGGACAGCTTCCCAACTTAGTAGATTTTGCTGTAATTTTGCCATTTCGCATGTTGTGCACTTCGTGTGAGGTGTTGCATGCTCCATGTGATGCCCTATTTTGGTGCTATGTCCAGAAATCGCCTAAATATGATACTTTTGCTCTGTTTTTGGCTTAAATACACAACTTTCTCCAAAACTTGCCAAAATAGCCTAAAAACACGTTTCCAGTAAATAAATTAGGAAAATGGCTACTTGCATTCGCTTTTTGCCATTTTCCGCAAGAAAAGGTATTGATTTTTGCTATATGTTTTGGCTTCATCATCTTCCAAGACATCAAGATTCGGCCCTTGAGAGATCCTCTCCCTTTTTCTTAATGGATCTCTTATCTCTATTATTTGATAGTGGAAGAACAAGAGAAGGCACAGATCTGTATTTTCTAAAGAGAAAATGTCTGTTCGGTTTCTGTGATTTTTTATGTTATCTTATGCCTTTAGGACCAATCCTTACATAGGATAACCTATCTGGTTATCTGCCAACTTAAAAAAAGGTAATTGAGTGACCGCATCAAATATCGTGCAGTCACATCAAAATCCGTGCAGCTGCATCGATATTCGTATGACCTGCACAAATCTCTAGAAAAGTAGTTTTCAGAATTGCAAATCTCAGAATCAGTCCATCAATGATTTGATCTTTGCCTAAATTGTTCTATACATTTATGAACCACACTCTATTACACTCACTCTATTGATACCACTTGTTGGGGAATCATAAAGGCCAAACAATTACGTCTTATCTAGAGATCAAACAATTACATTAAATCTAGGCCTCAAAGACTTACACCCCGAAGAAAGAGAAACAGTTCTCCACCTTAACCTAGTAACCGTCTTATGCCAAAGCTGACTCATAGAAACATAATCATAAGTGCGAAATACAATACATGATTCCATAACATTGGCCATGGATCCTCAAGTTTGAAGAGCCATCTCCGTGAGCATGAGACAAGTCTTCAATAGCAAGAAGCTCTTCTCGCATTTACGTCGTATGGTCGTGGATCAAATCTTCCAAGACAGCAAGATTCAGCCCTTGAGGGAGCCTCTCTCTTTTTCTTAATGGATCTCTCCTCTTTATTCTTTGATGGTGGAAGAAGAAGAGAATGCCCACAAATCTGTATTTTCTAAAGAGAAAACGTCTGTTCAGTTTTTGTGTTTTTCTATGTTATCTTTTGCCTTGGGGACCAATCTTTATATAGGGTTACCTATCTGGTTATCTGCCAACTTAAAAAAAAGGTATTTTGTGCGATCGCATCAAAACTGTGTAATGGCTCAAAATCTGTGTGGCCACATCGATAGCCTTATGACCCGCACAATCCTCTAGAAAGGCAGTTTTCTGAATTGTAAATCTCAGAATTAGTACATCAATGATTTGATCTTTGCCTAAATTATTTTACACATTTATGGAGCACACCCTATTGAGTACATAAATTGTCTAATATTTTAATTCCATATTAGATCACTTGATTGTGACAGTCATATATGACAGTATACAATCCATAATTATATTACATATATGCTCAACGTTGGATTATGATCCAACAATCTCCCACTTGAGCAATATGTCATACTATTTTAATTATGTATTGTTAATCTTATGTGCGCACATACTTTTCTGTCATCTTTATGTATTCTCAAACCAATTCCTTTCATTAATTACATTAGCAAAGGACTAAAGCGGCTTTCGTCACATTTATTCTAGTTGTAACTAAACCATCAATAATCACAGTACTAATATAACCAAATGACATAAATCATGATGTGGATGTGTAGCTTAGAAATTACACGCAATTGTGATCTTATCGGGCCAATTTCTAATTTGGTCTCCCACTAAAACTTGAAACTGAACTTCATAAACTTATTGTGAAATGCATATTCAAATAAGCCGTTTGCAAAACACATATCCAAAATTGAGGTCAAACTTAAGTAGAGACAGAATGTCAACAGCCCTTTTGCAAAACCATGTATATAACATAATCAACTTGTTTCATATTACAAGTTACATATCTAAATTATAATAAATAATATAGAACATCAATACTAGATAACAGACTCCCACAAAAATTGAATTTTCCTAATAGAAATTACACCCATATAGCAAGATGCCCTTCAAACTTGTTGGGTGGTAATTCATTGGTAAGTGGATCCGCCAATATGGAGTCTGTCCTTATATGTTCTATGGATAACTAACTATTATGTACTTTCTTCTTTATAACCAAAAACTTGATATCAATGTACTTGGATTTTGATGAACTTCGGTTGTTATTTGCATATAGCACGGCTGAATTATTGTCACAATATAATTTTAGTGGTCTCTCAATAGATTCCAATATACGCAGCTTCTTCGGCTAACATTAAGATGTAGCCGGATGTAGATTTTATGCTATCTTGACATCCTCCAAAATCAGAGTCGGTATACCCAATGACCTCTAGCTTGTCCATCCTCGATACATGAGCATATGGTATCGGCCCAACATGCCAGTGATGAGCGCAATATCTGAATGCGTACACACTTGAGCATACATGATGCTCCCAATAACTGAGACATATGAATACTTTTGCATTACTTCCTTTTCTAAAGTATTCTTGGGGCATTGGCTGAGACTAAATTTTTCTCCCTTTGCCATAGGGGTATTTCCTGATTTACTATTTTGCATGCCATATCTAATGAGAACCTTTTCGATATAATTCCTTTGGGATAAACCTAATATACATTGGGTTTTATTCCTTAGTATTTCAATCTCTAGGACAAATGATGCATCATTAAGATCTTTTATCTCAAAATTCTTCATCATAAAGTTCTTAGTCTCTTGCAACATATTTATATCGTTGCTGGCAAGCAATATGTCATCTATATATAAAACCAGAAACACAAACTTACTCCAAAAAACCTTGAGGTATATACACTCATCCATAAGATTTGACTCAAAACCAAATGAGATAATAACATTGTTGAATTTGTAGTACCATAGACGAGATGCTTGCTTTAGCCCATAGATGAATTTCTTAAGTTTGCACACCATAGACTTTGTGTCTCTCGACACATAGTTTTCTGGTTGCACTATATAGATCGTTTATTCAATTAGACCATTTAGAAATGATGTTTTACCATCCATCTGATGAAACTAGAGAGAAAGTCTATTTATAATCGATGCCTTCTTTTTATGTAAAACCCTTAAAGATAAGACAAGTTTTATATTTCTCCACATTATCTTTCGAATCCCTCTTGGTTTTAAATATCAATTTACAACCAATAGGTCTCGCACCTAATGGTAATGGGATAATTTCCCAAACATCATTATCAGCCATATATTTCATTTTCTCATTCATGACATCGATCCACTTGTGAGTTAGAATCTTCTATGGCTTGTTTGAAATTAATTGGTCATTTTCTAACATGTCATCATCAAACTCATGTTTTTGAAGGTAAACTACATAATATGAAGATATTGTAGACCTTTTCTCTATAGTGGATCTTCTTATTGGCACTTCTAAATTTTCTTGAGTGTTTCCAGCATTGTCTGCAACTTTTGGCCAATAATAGCACCTTCCAGGAGTTGTAGATCATCTTGCACCTCACTATATGGCCGCACAGAATCCTGTTTGGCTGCACCAATCCCCTGAATAGCAATTTGTGTTGTTTGATCTTGTTGAGTTTGGTCTTCAATAATTGTTTTGTTTTCGACAATTATATTTTGAGTTAAAATGAGTTCAATATTGACAAAACTCGCAACACCTGTGGAAATATTTGCATATTTCTCTTTGAATTCAAAATTCATTATTGCATATCCCTTTGCAAACTCAACATCCTAAAAAGAATTGCATTTCCCGTCTCAAAAAATGAATGTTCTATAGGATTATAAAACTTATAACCCCTTGATCGCTTGTCATACCCAATAAAATAATAACTAATGGTCCTTTCATTCAGTTTATTCTCATTCGGCCTATGAGGCCTTGCCTCAGTTGTACATCCCCATACACGCAAATGACCTAAACTAGGCTTTCGCCCAGTCCAAATCTCTTTTGGGGTTTTGTTAATTGCTTTAGTAGGTACTCTATTAAGGATATATGCTGCTGTTGTCTTAAAGCTTCACCCCATATATTTTGTGGCAAAGTAGTGTGACTCATCATCTTCTTATCATGTCCTTAACCGTTCTATTGCATCTCTCAAAAACACCGTTCATTGCCGGTAAACCGAGCAATGTATACTGAGGCACAATGCAACATTCATCTATGAATTGTGCAAAAGGCCATCGACATTGTTCACATGATCCATCATATATGCCGTAGTATTCACCACCACGATCAGATCTAATGGCCTTGCGTTTGTCAAGTTGTAACTCAACTTCCGCTTTAAAACTTTTGAACATGTCAAGGGCTTGAGCCTTTTCCTTAATTAAATATATGTAGCCATATCTAAAATAGTCATCTATGAAACTAATAAAATACCATTGACCATTTCTTGTATCCATTGGAAACGGACCACAGATATTAGTATGAATTGATTCCAAGACTTCTAAACACCTTTTGACTTCATATTTTCTGAAATTGGTTTGTTTCCCTTTTATACAATTAACACAATCATTAAGATCTGTAAAATTCAAGGGTTCAAGAATTTCATTAGACATAAGACGTTCAATTCTGTGTTTAGAAATGTGACCTAATTGCTTGTGCCCTAATGTAGTTGAATTCTCATTAGTTAATTTTCTTTTCTTACTTCTAGTATATACATGCAAGGCTTCAATATAAGAACCATTGATATCCAAAGAATACAGATTATCATAAACTGAAATAAAACCAAAACCAACTTGTTTTGAATCATGAAACAAATTGAAGTTTCCATTTCGAAAAGTATAAGTAAATCCATACTTATCCAAAACAAAAATAGAAATTAAGTTCCATCTAAAATACGGTACAACAAAAGCTGTATACAAATTCAAATAAAATCCTGATTTCAACAATACTATGTAAGTCCCAAATGCTTCCACCTCAACTTTCTTATCATCACCCACAAAGATGTATCTTTCACCATCACTTGGCTTTCGGTAATTTAGGCAGCCATGCAATGATACACTTATGTGAGTAGTTGCACCAGAATCTATCCACCAAGTGTATCTTGATACAGAAGATAAATTAACTTCCGTACAAACCATAACAAGAGATTCACCTTTCTTAGCATGCCAAGTGTGATAATTCTGACAATGAATCTTCTTGTGTCCAACTCCATCACAAAAGTAACTACCAGTACCTTCTGATTTGGCAACATATTTGCCCTTATCTGGTTTCTTTTGTGTGGTCAATGCAGCATCTTTATTATCCTTAGTCTTATTCGCTTTCTTATGCTTAGCCGATGCCTTAAAATTGGAAGTACTAGCAACATGAGCACTTTCTGTCTTATCTTGTTTTAATCTTTCCTCTTCTTGCACACAATGGGAGATGAGCTCATTCAATGTCCAAGTTTCCTTCTGAAAATTATAGCTCATTTTAAATTGCCCAAAGTGCGAAGGAAGGGATATCAATACTAAGTGCACCGAGAGATCATCAGAGATCTCCAACTTGACTGCCCTTAGTTTTGAAACAACATTAGACATCTCCATGATGTACTCCCGAATACTTCCTTTATTCTTATACTTCATTGAGACAAGTTTAGTCAAGAGTGTACCAATTTCAGACTTTTCATTCTTGACAAACCTTGTCTCAATTTCTGCCAAATAGGCCTTAGTGTTAGTAATGGAATAAAAAATCGAGCCTCTAAATGCATATGGAATGGACCTTTTCATAATCATTAGACTCATTCTATTGGATCTGTCCCACCTTTCCTTTCCCTTATTTTCATCAGGAGTATAGGTGTCCCTAATAGTACGACAGTCTTTTCTAAATGCAAAGTCTAAATCCATGACACCGAGAATTATCATAATACTCTCCTGCCAATACTTGAATTTGGTACCATTTAACGTCGGAATGTCTTTTAGGTCTATACCTGATCTGCCAAATTGAATTGATTTAATTAAATTCTAAATTTAATTTAGGCCCAAATTCTAAATGGGCTTTTGGCCCAAAATATTACTTCATAATTAATATTTTAATCCATATAATATATTTATACAATTATTCTGAATAATTGTATTTCTTGCGATTGCGATTAATTTATACGACGTGTCATTCACGTTATAAATTTAATATGGTTTAAGCTTGTTATCTCCATGACACTTATTTTATTATTAATTATAACAATTTATAATTAATCATAAAATTTCTCTGATTACTTTCCTATTGGTGTGACCCGATAGGATCTGTGCTATGTTGGCAATAGAATTAAAACTCCTTTTAATTCTATAAATCATAAGCGGCATCTGGCAGAATACATTATGACTACCTAATTGACACAGATGATCTTGTACAGTACAATATCACGATCCAGTAAACAATTTACTCGTGTTAATTCTTTTGTCTCATAGTATCAGATCAGTTCGAAGGTAGGTATGTGTCATCCTTACAAACTTAATCTTTTCTCGATCTTAAGTAAATTATCATATATGATTAACTCTTTAATCATATTGTGCACAGATAATCCTACTTCATCAAGAGGCCTAGTGATACTATCACTCGTATTAAATACGAGGGACAATAGTAGTCTTGGTGAACATCTCCCCTCCGCATAAGTTATGCATACTGAATTGTCATCGTTATAGCTATTTTTTACGGATAGCGTTAAACAACACTCACGAATACACACTTCCTATGTAGGAAAGACGAATACCTCATACTTTAGAACTTAACACTGAATGAAAACATTAATGACACGAACACACACCATTTAATGTTTCATTTAGGGTCTGTCTAATACCATGTTCTCTAACATGTATATGTATGATTAAAATGACAACTCTTTGTCTATGGTTTGTAAAACTTAACCATCATTTAATCCACACAATAACCTTTAAACGGTCAATTAGTGTTCCTTGCTAATTACCACGGTTAGAGACTATCAAGAGTATTTATCATCTATATTATGAAGTTTTACAATTTCAAGTCATGAACTCGAAATGATTCATAAATTCGATAAATCTCAAGGAACAAAATGATATTTTTATTAATCATCCATTACATGAACAAAATATTATAGAATACAATTATCCTATGATTGACTTCTAGATTATTACACTAACAATCTCCCACTTAATCTAGAGCCAATCAATATTAGCCCTAAATTTATACAAGCCTCTATATTCTCAAAGATCTCGTAGATCCCAAGAAAATCTCACAGCCAATCTCCTATGTGTCTCAGACCCATAGAAGAAGTATGCATCTCATGCTTGGCTTGAGAAAGAGGTTTTGTCAGTGGATCAACTGTGTCGCTGATATTGTCAATCTTTGTAAATCTTTCATCACCTCTGTTTTACGATATCTCATATTAGGTGATAACATTTAAATTACATCCTCGATTCGTTATGGTCGGTTTGAAAACTTGCATCGGTGTAACCTTTTACAACGAGTTCAGAATCACCGCCACTGAGGATGAATACGTATCCTGACTGTGATCTCGAGTCATCATGGTTGGTTTGAAAACTTGCATCGGTGTAACTATTTACAACGAGTTCAGAATCATCGCCGTAGACGAGGAACTTATCCTTAGTCCTTCTTAAGTACTTAAGGATATTCTTTGCAGCATTCCAATGCTCTATTCCTTAATTAACCTAATGTCTGCTTGTCACGCTAAAAGCGTACTAGACATCAAGGCGAGTGCACAACATAGCGTACATGATAGACCCAATAGTCGAAGCATATGGTACTTTACTCATCATGCTTCGCTCATCAGTTGTCAAAGGACATTGAGTCTTGCTAAGCTGAACACCATGAGACATTTGCAGGAATCCCCTTTTGGAATCCTACATGCTGAACCAATTCAGCACTTTGTCAATGTACGTGTTTTGACTCAATCCTATTGAGTCTTTTCGATCTATCTTTATAGATCTTTATGCCTAGGATATAGACAGCCTCGCCCAAATCTTTTATTGAGAACACTTTCTTTAATGAAGACTTGGCTAATTCTAGTAAAGGAATATCGTTCCCGATTAGGAGTATGTCATCTACATATAAGACCAGAAAAGCGATTGCACTCCCACTAGTCTTCTTGTACACACAGGGTTCTTCTTCGCTTCTGACGAAATCAAACTTTTTGACTTCTTCGTCATAACGAATATTTCAACTTCGTGATGCTTGCTTCAATCCATAAATTGATCTAAGAAGCTTGCACACTCTCCCATCATTCTTTGGATCTTCAAAACCCATAGGCTGTATGACATCCATTTACCATATTTCATCAACATGAAATGCAGCAATTGCTAGGAGAATCCGAATTGACTTAAACATAGCCACAGGTGAAAATATTTCACATAATCAGCTCCTTGAATTTGTTTGAAACCTTTCGCAACTAGCCGTACTTTGTAAACAGTCATATTATCATCCATGTCTATTTTTCTTTTGAAAACCTACTTCTTTTTATTGTGTTTTACCCCTTCAAGCGGAACAACTCTTTGTTCTTGACTTGATTGTCGTACATGGATTGTATTTCGGATCTCATGGCCTCAAGCCATTTACCGTAGTCAGGCCTATCCAATGTTTCCGTATAAGTCAAAGGATCTTCAGTGTCAAACACTGAGAGTTCATGAAGTTTCATGTACCTTTCAGGTGCATGTACTATCCTTTCTGACCTATGTAGGACTTGTACTTTCGGTTCTTGAACTTCATTCACAACCGTTTGTGGGTTTAGTTCTCCTTCAACTTGCGTTGAAGTTTCTGAGGTTGGGACTTGAACCTCTTCCACAACTCTTTGTGAATTTGGTTCTTCCCAATGCTCATTAACTGAAGTATCAAGTAGTGGTATTATCTGATCATCATTTGATACAATATCGTGTGATGTATCTTGAACCTCTTCAAGTATTACATTACTCCCACTACTTCCTCTTGCAAGAAACTATTTCTCCAAGAACACACCATGTCGAGCAACAACTATTTTGTTCTCGGATTGGTGATAGAAGTAATATCTTTTCGTTTCCTTAGGATATCCTACGAAAAAACATTTATCAGATTTGGGTTCAAGCTTGTCAGACGTCATACGTATGACAAAAACTTCGCAACCCCAAATTTTAAGAAAAGATATATTTGGAACTTTTCCAAACCATAACTCGTATGGAGTCTTTTCAACTGATTTAGATGGAACCCTATTTAGCGTTAGTACGGTAGTTTCTAGTGCGAGACCCCAAAATGATTTTGGGAGGGTGGCTTTACTCATCATAGAACGAACCATGTCCAACAAGGTTCGATTTCTTCTCTCGAAAACACCATTCCATTATGGTGTTCCTGGAGGCGTGAGTTGTGAGACAATCTCACATTCTTTCAAGTACGTTTTAAACTCAAGACTCAAGTATTCGCCTCCACGATCTGATCGTAAGGCCTTGATCTTTTTGTCGAGTTGGTTTTCTACTTCAGTCTTGAATTCTTTGAACTTTTCAAAGGATTCAGACTTATGTCTCATCAGGTAGACATAACCATATCTACTGAAATCATCAGTAAACGTGATGAAGTAATAATAACTGTTTCTTGTACAAGTACTCATTGGTCCACATACATCACTATGTATAAGACCTAATAAGTCACTTGCCCTTTCACCTTTCTTGGTGAAAGGAGCCTTGGTCATTTTTCCTTGTAAACAGGATTCGCATGTATCAATTGATTCAAAATCAAATTTACCAATAAGTCCAACTTCTTGCAACATTTTGATGCGTTTCTCGTTTATATGACCTAGGCGACAATGCCACATGTAAGTCGTACTTTCATGAGACGTTTTGAGTCATTTGTCATTGATATTAAACACGGGTTTATTCATTTCCAGCATATAAAGACCATTTATCATATAAGATGATCCATAATATAAATCATTTTTATAAAAGGAACAACACTTGTCTTTTATAACAAATGAAAAACCATTCATCTCCAAACACGAGATTGATATGATATTTCTGGAAATGCTAGGAACAAAATAAACATTTTCTAGTTCCATTACAAGCCCGCTGGGCTAATACAACTCTATACTACCGATAGCTAAGGCCGCAACACTTGCGCCATTGCCAACTCGGAGTTGTACTTCCTTACTGTGTAACTTCCTCTCATTTCTTAGTGCATTCATATTTGAACAAATATGAGCACATGATCCGGTATCTAATACCCAGTTATTGAGAGAAGTTGCAACATTAATTTCAGTAACAAAAATACTTGAGACTGAAGCTTTTGAGACATTCTCAAATTTCAGATCTGCAAGATACTTCAGACAGTTTCTCTTCCAGTGACCCTTGCTATTACAATAATAGCAGTCCGTGTCAGGAGAGACATTTATCTTGGGAGTGGTTGTTACCGGAACAACCTTCCCTTTGCCTTTGTACTTGGTAGCCTTTTTCCCTTTCGCCTTTTGATCTTCCTCCCATCCTCTCGTATCATGAGGACATGAGAACTTTTCTCCATGTCGCCATCAGCGATCCTCAGCATCCCTTGGAGCTCTTGCAAACTCTGTGAGTTGAGGATAATGTCCGTGGTCAACTCTTTGCCCAACGAACAGTTAAGCTTTTTCAACTGCTCCACATTTCTCGTCAGACGAAGCATGCGAGCACTGATAATGTCCATGGCCAACTCTTTGTCCAACGAACAGTTAAGCTTCTCCAATTGCTCCACATCGCTCGTCATACGAAGCATGTGAGCACTGATAATGTTCGTGGCCAACTCTTTGCCCAACGAACATTTAAGCTTCTCCGTCTGCTCCACATCGCTCGTCATACGAAGCATGTGAGCACTGATGGAGCTGCTCTTTTCAGGGATGGGTTTAGTTAATACGTATTCTTTCTTTTCCAGTAAAGGACGTAACGAAAAAGACGTTTCTTTAGACATGTTCTACATTGTTAAAAGTAAAGATTTAGGTTTTGTTCATGTATATGTTTCATTACAATAATGAAACTCCCACTACAAATTTGTTCTATACCCGATCTGTAGTAGGTCCAAGATCCCTATTTTCACTAAGACACAAGCCAGCGTCGGCATGAAACTCGGCCATTAGCTATTTTAGGTAAGCAACTCTTTGCTAATCACATCCTCATATGATTCTTGGTTTCGTTAAACATCGTATGTTGTAACAAAACTCTGCCCCGAGCCCAAAACTGTTTTGGAAATCATCGGTAAGTAACCTCACTTTATTTGATATGATATGTCGGACATAACCCTCGACTACCAAAGATAAAAGGCAATGCCTACTGAGTAGGTCCCATCAACCAATGAACAATGGTTTGAGGAGGATAGAGTAGGAATGGCAGATTACTTAATTAAGGGTTTGTATTTATGCTTAGCCTTGTAAGCAGTCAGGTCGTAATACAGACAATAGCTACTACCTATCACATAAGAGTAGCTTCGTGGCTACGATAAAGTAGTTACTGCCTATCATATAGGAGTAGCTTCGTAGTTACGATAAAGTAGTTACTGCCTATCATATAGGAGTAGCTTCGTAGTTACTGCCTATCATATAGGAGTAGCTTCGTGGTTACGATAAAGCGGTAAATCTAATTTACGCATTTTATATCAAAGCAGTAAATCCTATTTACTCAAAGCTGTAAATCTAATTTACCAGTTCATACAAACATTTTGTATATATACGTGAATCAGTCACGTATATTTCTATCAGTTCCTAATTCTTTATTTTGCAGCTTTTGCGTGTGAGTTCTGTTTTATGTTGTAAACCATATAAACAATTTATATGCATTTCATATCAAAACAGTAAATTCTTTCAGAAAGCGTAAAGTAATTTGGTAACGTGATAAAGTTCCTTTCGGCCAGCTATCATACAAGAGAAGGGGTTTCCAGGAAAGACCAGGGGTCACAAGGACCGCTTAAGTCTAACCTTTCCTAGACAGAACCTTCTTCACCTCTGTACGAATAACAGCTCTTACTCAGGTACTTTATTGCTTCATCACATTCTTAGATATACTTAACACTTTTTGAAAGATTAAAGAAAGAAAGCGTAAAGTAATTTGGTAATGTGACAAAGTTCCTTTTCGGCCAGTTATCATACAAGGAAAGGGATTCCCAGGAAAGACCAGGGGTCACAAGGACCGCTTAAGTCTAATCTTTCCTCGACAGAACCTTCTTAACCTCTGTACGAATAATAGCTCTTACTCGGGTACTTTATTGCTTCATCACATTCTTAGATATACTTTAACACTTTCGAACGAAAGCGAAAAGAAAGCATAAAATCACATTTTATCTTTCATAGTCAGAAAACTGAGCCAAGAAAATTAACAAAGCATAAAATCATATTTTACTTAATTTTCTTAGTCCGAAAACCGAACCAAGAAAATCACATTTTATTTGATTTCGTTATCACATTCTTTAATGTACTCAACACACTTGAAAACATAAAGAAAGCATAAAATCATATTTTATCTTTCTCAGTCGGAAAATCAAACCAAGAAAATCATATTTTATTTGGTTTAGTTTTAAGCTGCAAATCTAAGAATTCAAACCGATAAACTATTTATATGTATCAACTATACATAAGGTACAAAGATTTTAGAAAATCAATCAGCGGGAGAGCCTGTGCTTTGATACCACTGTTGGGTGAATTTGCCGCTAAATTATGTTTTGCTTAGAATTTACCGCTAAATTCTGTTTAGACTTATGGTGCGGAAAGAACGCAAAATCAAAATTTTTATTTCTACCATAAGCCATAGGATCTACTCCTTTGATTGATTTCTAAACATAGAATTTATTTAACACTAAAATAAATTAAAACAACGATTGTACCTTTTTCCAAATTCAAATTGGAATGTGGTGGTCTCTGATTCAGAGCACCAAAAATTTAGTGCCTCTATCAGTATCCACCAGGAATTACTAGAGAGTTGGTATTTATTTTGTCAGAAATACTATACCAACGGTATTCAAAAAAGCCGCTGTTTTCGATAAATCACTATTCACCGTAAACCCGCTAATTTCTGCGAAAACACTATTCACAAGAATAACTATTTTATTCTCGCAAGAATATATATTTATAGATTATCAAATTTTCTGCAAATCATTATTTGGGAGAAAATAAAAGTACGAATCGAATCGGATTCTGATTCGAACTTGGATTGGATTTCTCCTATTTTTCTCTCCACCCCTCCACCCTTTATATAGTGTTCAATGGCGGTTTCAAAATGTCAAATTACCATTTCAAATTCACTTTTGAGTGAATTTACCAAATTACCCTTGGCCCAAATTGAATTGATTTAATTAAATTCTAAATTTAATTTAAGCCTAAATTCCAAATGGGCTTTTGGCCCAAAATATTAATTCATAATTAATATCTTTATCCATATATAATATATTCAGAATAATTGTATTTCTTGTAATTGCGATAAATTTATACGACGTGTCATACACGTTATAAATGTAATCTGGTTTAAGCTTGTCATCTCCATAACATTTATTTTATTATTAATTATAACAATTTATAATTAATCATAAAATTTCTCTGATTACTTTCCTATTGGTGTGACCTGATAGGATCTGTGCTAGGTTGGCAATAGAATTAAAACTCCTTTTAATTCTATAAATCTTAAGCGGCATCTGGTAGAATACATATGACTACCTAATTGACACAGATGATCTTGTACAGTACAATATCACGATCCAGTAAACAATTTACTCGTGTTAATTCTTTTGTCTCATAGTATCAGATCAGTTCGAAGGTAGGTATGTGTCATCCTTGCAAACTTAATCTTTTCTCGATCTTAAGTAAATTATCATATATGATTAACTCTTTAATCATATTGTGCACAGATAATCCTACTTCATCAAGGGGCCCAGTGATATTATCACTCGTATTAAATACGAGGGACAATAGTAGTCTTGGTGAACATCTCCCCGTCGTTTAAGTTATGCATACTGAAATGTCATCGTTATAGCTACTTTTTACGGATAACGTTAAACAACACTCACGAATACACACTTCCTATGTAGGAAAGACGAATACCTCATACTTTAGAACTTAACACTGAATGAAAACATTAATGACACGAACACACACCATTTAATGTTTCATTTAGGGTCTGTCTAATATCATGTTCTCTAAAATATATCTGTATGATTAAAATAACAACTCTTTGTCTATGGTTTGTAAAATTAACCATAATTTAATCCACACAATAACCTTTAAACGGTCAATTAGTGTTCCTTGCTAATTACCACGGTAGAGACTATCAAGAGTATTTATCATCTATATTATGAAGTTTTACAATTTCAAGTCATGAACTCGAAATGATTCATAAATTCGATAAATCCCAAGGAACAAAATGATATTTTTATTAATCATCCATTACATGAACAAAATATTATAGAATACAATTATCTTACGATTGACTTCTAGATTATTACACTAACAAAACAACCACGATTTTGAATAAAATTATGAATTTATAAATTACATTCAAATAAAGGCTACACTTAACTATCATCATCAAAGCATCAGTTTTCATTAATTGATCACCTTTGGGCAACGAATTAATTTTTTATGACACTTTGGCGCAACAATAAAATATCGATGACTCAATAACATATCGACAACATGCCTTTTTTTGGGCCGACAATGTTGACACATGTAAACACATAATAGTCATCATTATATTTTATTATCACTCAATTTTACAAATAACATCAACAACCATTATCTTCCTTTGGGCCGATAAATGATCGCATCCATTAAATGCACACCTAATATTCTTTTGTAAAATAAATTTAAATCAATCTTGTCAAAAGAGGTACCTTTGGGTACAATTAGGACTTAATCAATTTAATTCGAGATACATATAACTTTAATGCCTTAGCCATAAAACAAAAATGCAATTAAAAATATATATATATATATGAGATGGGCTATGGTGAGTTGCGAAGTAAGGATCTTGTTTTACTTCACGCTCATATCTATATTTTAAAAGACCAAACAGTTGATCCGAACTGCTCAACAAGATATCCATATTGAAATGTGTTTAGAGACCAAAGTTTACATTTTTAGGACTTTTTTACTATTTTTTAAAATATTTCGAAATCATTGTTTTTTACGGTCCGGAATCATTCAAAAAGAGCGGTTTTCTACCTATCTAAAAAAACTGCAGTTTTAATCTCAGAAACTATTCTGGAATTTTCCAGAGAGTTGTGCACCCACGAAATTTTATGTGGTCTGCCAATTTAAAAAATATATTTTGTGCGATCACATAAAAAATTGTGTAGTCACATCAAAATCCGTGCAGTCGAATCATTGTCTGAGTAACTGTAAAACAACATTTATTATGATAAAATTGATCCATGATCTAGGGAGATTTCTTGATTTTTAAAGCACCTTAAATAACTTTGAAAATTTAGAAATTTAATTCCAAATCTGTATATTTTGTTTTAGTAAATATCAGAAAATAAATTTCACCAAAATCCAAAATTCTATAACAGCCTATACGGAATTTTGTGTGGCCTGCCTCTGTGCGTCCGCACAGAGGGTTGCACAAATTCTGCCAAGACCGAATTTTGCGATTTCAATTGGAAATCTTCTAGCAAATTCTAATCAACTTAATAACTGAAAAATAGACAATTATAGCTGTAAACAAACAAGTTTTGTGTTCTCAAACCATATTTTTCAGATCTAAAATAATTAAGAAAAATCCAACAAAAATCAACGAAAAAATCATTAATAATTTAAAATTCTCTCTAGATCCTGAAAGATCTAATCCTTCGACATAGGAAGGCTCTGATATCACTTGTTAGGGGATCATAAAGGCCAAATAATTACACCTTATCTAGAGATCAAACAATTACATCTCATCTAGAGGTCAAACACTTACACCCCGGGGAAGGAGAAACAGTTCCCCACCTTAACCTATGAATTATCATATGCCAAAACCGACTCATAGAAACATAATCATAAGTGCGGAATACAATACCCAATTCCATAACATTGGCTATGGATCCTCAAGTCTGAAGAGTCGTCTCCGTGAGAATGAGACAAGTCTTTAATGGCAAGAAGCTCTTCTCGCATTTACGCCATATGGTCGTGGATCAAGTCTCCAAGACAGCAAGATTTGGCCCTTGAGAGACCCTCTCCTTTTTTCTTTATTGATCTCTCGTCTCTATTCTTTGATGGTGGAAGAAGAAGAGAATGCATACAGATCTGTATTTTCTAAAAAGAAAATGTCTGTTCAGTTTATGTGTTTTTCTATGTTATCTTGTGCCTTGGGGACCAATCCTTATATAGGGTAACCAATCTGGTTATCTGCCAACTTAAAAAAAAAAAATTTTTTTTTTTGTGCGATTGCATCAAAAACCGTATAGTGGCATCAAAATCCGTACGGCCGCATCGATAGCCGTATGGCCCGCACAAACCTCTAGAAAGGCAGTTTTTTGAATTGTAAATCTCAGAATCAATACATTAATGATTTGATTTTTGTCTAAATTGTTTTACATATTCCTGGACTACACCCTATTGAATACATAGATTGTCTAATATCTTAATTCCATATTAGATCACTTAATTGTGAAAATCAAATATGACAGTATACAATTCATAATTATATTACATATATGCTGAACGTTGGATTATGATCCAACAAGGATGTCTTGTTGAGTACTGGTATAATTTTTTACAATTATGTAATTATTATGTATCTCGGATATGTTATCATTATTTTTGTTAAATTAGACTTGGTCCTTTGTTGAATCACCATTATTTATTTATCCTTAGTAAAAGAGGGAGAGGGACAATTTGGGTCCGACCCCATTGGAATCAAATTTGAGTCCGACGAGTTCCGTGCACGAGAATATTAAAGCTGACGCGCTCGGATATTAAATGAAGATGAAAAACAAACAACAAACAGTTCTATAACAAGGAGTATAAATTCAGTCACTTCCCTTTACAACCAATTAGATCTACCAAGCAAGCCGAGCAAATTAAAGCACATTATAGTTCTTAGTATAAATTCTTTAATCAAATTTTAAAATATGGAAACAAATAACATAGATAGATATCTGCTCCAGAACTGAAACCTCTCTTTTCTTTGTGAAAAAAGGTACCAGGATTTGCTCTCAAACTAAGCAAGATGGACAAAAGAGAAGATTTGAAAAGAAGCGTGTTGCGCATTCATTAGAAGAAAGGAGAGAGAGAAAAAAAAAAATTAATTTGGCCAAGGGAATATATCTAACAAACCATTTTCAGAATGCCAATAATAAATGAGAGCTGGAATAGGCTCTGGCATGCTCAGGAAATGAGAATCCTGGTGCTGGCAAGCCTATGCTTTCAATTTGGACTGGCCTTCTTGTCTCTCTTGAGAAAACGCACTGGCCAAAAGCTCCTCATCTTTCTTCTATGGTTTTTTTACCTTTTAGCTGATTATGTTGCCATCTTGGCACTCGGTAATCTTTTTAGGAGGCAAAACGAAGGCGCTAGCATAGGCCTGGGGTCCTTTTGGGCTCCTTTCCTCCTCCTCCACCTTGGTGGGCAAGACACCATCACTTCATTTTCCTCCTCCTCCTCCTTTCCTTTGTTTTCATTGCTGGATTGGTGAAGTACTCAGAGAGAACTTGGGCTCTCTATTCTTCCAGCATGGAGCAATTGCGAAGTTCAATGTTCGAATCCAAATCAATTACGAATGCTGGCATTAGCAAATATATCACAGGAAGTGATGAGTCGCTGCTTTCCAATATAGTTGGTGGCTATGATATATTTAAGAGAGCCATGCCTCTTCTGGACCTCAGGCTCACCTCCAATGAGCTACACAATTATCGAACTTATTTCCGGGACTGTGGTGTATGGAAGGCAATTAAATTGGTGGAAATAGAGCTTTCGTTCCTATACGATGTGCTTCACACCAAGGTGGTCCTTATCAATGGTCCAAGTGGTTGTCTCTGGCGATTTATCTCTCTTGAGCTGATCTACTCTGCTTTCATACTCTTTCTTATGAACGAGAAAGGAGATTACGCCAAAGCAGACATCATAATAACTTATGTTTTATTTGGTTCTGCTCTATTCATGGAATTGATTTCCCTTCTTCTAAACATATTCTCTGATTGGATGATAGTCGCACTTGAAAAAAACAAACACAAGAAACTGGCAATTATTATTGCCACAATCAAGTCATTTTTTTTCTCCGAGCGCAAGCCCAAGTGGTCAAACTCAATGGGTCAATACAGTTTGTTGAGTTTTTCCCTGAGAGATAAAAATACCACCATTAGATGGATTTTGGGTGCAGTTAAGGTGAAAAATTTATGGGATAAGTTTATTTTCGTTCACTCTGTTCATGTGCCACGAGAGTTAAAACATTTTTTAGTTCAACAGCTCCGCAAGAGGTTGAGTGTCGACTTGCAAGAGCTAAAAGATGGCAAAAGAGAGAAAGTTCTCCAACAGGAGGCAGGTAACCATTTGAGATGGATCATCAAAGGTAAGGATTTTGAGGAGAGTATTCTATTATGGCACATTGCCACGGATCTCTGCCGTCCCACCCACGTTGCTAGGAATGACGATAGCAGTAGTCCCCCAGACATAAGTTTGATCTTTTATACTGTAGATTCATCCTTAATTAGCCTTGACTAATTATAACTATTCATGTTCCACCAAAAAAAATCTGAATATTTCTAATCTGACATATATATACAATATATGGTTGTGTATTACGAAATAAGGAATTTCATTTCACATATTAAAAGCCCCTAACAAACATGATCAGATGAAAACCTAATCCAAAAAATTTTGAATTTTATTTCACATATACAATGACAAATGCCCTGGTAACTTCTCTTTTATTTTTCAAATTTTATTTTAATAATCATTTAGCAGTTTTTAACAGAGTAGAGTAGCACCGGATAAAGATTGAATCGGCGCCGAGCACGACACCTCTGTTATAAGTGACACCGATGATGGTGGTCCACATAGAGTGGCCGAAGAAGAAGAAGTAGATTAAACCCTAATCTGACCTGAGAGAGAGAGAGAGTGCTCCTGACCAGAGAATACCCCTTCTTCCGAGATTTTTATTTTTACCCAAAATAAAATATATTTTAATATAATTATCCAAGTTTTTGAAAAATTTAAATTTATACCCAAACCGTAAAAAAAATTTACGGTTTGAATTCGGAATTCAAACCGTAAATTTTTTTTACGGTTTGAATAAAGAATTCAAACCGTAAAGTTTTTTTACGGTTTGAAATTTTTTTTTTTTTTTGAATTCTGTTTTTTTTAAAAAAAAATTGTTTTTTAGCTATAAAAGGAAGCATCAGAAGCTAGAAAAAAGAAGAGAAAGAAAGAGAGGAATGTGTTTTTGTTTTTTTTTATTCTTATTATATTTCAATTGGGTAACTAGTCCTGGTAAAGCTCGCAGACGACGTATTTTTTTTAAACGAGGTCCTCGATAACGAGACATAAAGATTCCTCCTTTTTTTTCTTTGATTTTTATTTTTTATGAGAATTTCATTTTATAAATAGAAATTAAAACTGAATTGGATCAAAAAAATAAGATCGACTTAAAGTTAAGTAAGATACTAAAAAAAAAAAAATTGTATCATCATATGGATTTTTTGTATATAGATTTTTTTGATTGAAAGTTGAGGCTGGCTCTTTTTTCTATAGACATTTAATTCCTCTAATCTTTCTTTTTATTTTGAATTCTTATTTCATTAAGAAAATAATAATTGTTTTCACTTAATCGTAATCGAGAGTTCCTTTTTTGTTATTAAAAAGATTATTGCTGATAGAAAATCAAATAAAATATATCCTAAAATATATACTATAAAAATATAGTAACATATTTTTTTATAAATATAAAAAAATACAAATTTTCTTTCTTAAAAAAAAGCTCAAGAATTTTCAATACAAAAGAGAGAGAGAAAGAGAGGAAGAGAGAAAAGAGAGAAAGAGAGGAAGAGAAAAAAAAAGAATTTGCACCTCTGGTTAACATATCAAGGCAACTTCAAAAATCATGAAAATTTGCCGACGTCCAGTCTTGACTTCGTAGAACAATACTGTGAAGTTTCATGCAAAATCTCAAAACAGATCGCGAGATATCTTCTCACAAAAATTGCTCGAAATGCTGAAGGAGGGCTCGGACGCACAACTTCAGCATTTCGAGCAATTTTTGAGAGATGATATCTCACAATCTGTTTTGAGATTTTGCATGAAACTTCACAGTCCTGTTCTACGAAGTCAAGTCTGCATGTCGGCAAATTTTCATGATTTTTGAAGTTGACTTGATATGTTAAAACCGTATTTATACTTATCGTATTGTTGTTCTTAATTTTATTCTGTTTTGAGTTTTTTTTTGTGTTTTATATATATTTTTTTTTTGGGATGTTATTTTGTTGTTGTTGTGTAACATAATAAATAATACCATGAAATGATAAAAATATATAACATACCTCCAACCATATCATAATAAAACATAACGAAAGTACACTACACTAAAAAATAAATTGCAGAACTAAACTAAAACATAATAAAGGATAACATAGCTAAACTGAAATGAAACTACCAAAATAACCCTCTATCAACGGTACTGCGAAGGGGTGTATCGGTGAGGTGGTATACCCCTATTTTCCCTACTGAAATTTCGGCCCTGCCAGTCATTCCATTGTTGTTCTCCGTCCTGCGCTCTGAGAGCTGGTGTAAACTCAGCGTATGGCTCGGCCTCTAGGCTCATCTCGACTGCTCTACTCCATGGATCCTCGGCCGCATGGGTGGCTGGTGGTGGAGGGGGGGTACGGAAGAAGGAATCCGCAAGCTGGGACGCATAGTCCGACTGCGTCCCGCTACCAGAGGCCTCCCAATCGTGAGCTCTCGGTGGATACGGCTGACGCGGTGACGGGGAGGCGGCTGTATCCCACGGATCAGCTGGAGCAAAATCGGCAAGGCTGAAAGTCAATCTCTCATCCTGCACAGACGGGATCTCTGGAGACTCATGCTGCTCAGGCGGTGGCGGCATGTATGCAGGACCCTGCACGGATACCAATATTTTAGTAAATTTGAACTATCTTTAATTAAAATAAAGAAATAAATAAAATAAAGAATCACATACCGGGGGAAGAAATGGACGTCCGTGCTCGTCACGGTAGGCATGCCAACCTTCCATGCGCAGTACCCAACGATGATAATCCCAGTTTGGCTGCTCTGAGGGCTCCGGTGGCATCTCACTGTTCAGAACAGGTGGCGCGTCAGGCTCGTTCGGTTGTACTGCGCGCCAATCAATATTCTCTCCGGCGTCTCGTAGCATGGTGACCAGCTTTGCCTCGTGGCCGTGGTCCTCAATGCACGGGGCAACCAAGTGCAACATCGCATGCCCGACCGCTCTGTAGCCACGTTTTCCAAGACAAATGATTGAACGCGCGGCACCTTTAAGCGCTACCAGCAGCTAAAAAAATAAAACAAGGTTAGTTTAAAAAAATAGCTACGAAAAATGTTCATACTTTTAAAAAATGTGTTCTTGTAGGTGCATTACCTGGCGAGCACCTTTTCGGCCAGTGGGGGTATAACCATCATCGTCGAAGATCATCGAGCGAAGAAAATCGCCGTAATCTCCCTCTATATACACCGAAGCCATGCCGACACGCAGGTACCAAGCCTGATATCTCAATAGGGGATCTCCCTGAAACTGCATCGCATCAACCTCCGACATCTGCCATAAGTTAGCACTCATATTCGCTGCCTTGTTGTAGTGCTCCGAGTGATACTCACTCCAATCTCTATCCCAGTGATTACTGTGTCTTATCCTGTAATTCATATGTTAGTTGCAATTTAAAGCCAAGAACATAACGCTAAGTACAAAAATGCTAAAAAGAACATAACTTACCCGTGTAGTCTCATGATCACAGATCTCGGGACGTCTGGATCTGCGGGGATGAATGCAGGAAAATCAAACTGACGGAGCACCCGGTCTGGGTAGTGGTGCTCCACTATCCAGAAGCACACCAACGGACCCCTGTAGAGCCACATCTGATGATCATCCGCTACAATCTGTGGCAGCCTCCCCTCAGTGTATAGCTCATGGTACGGAGTCCAGTTCACCTGCGTCTCACCCAGACTCTGAATTTGAGATCGGACCACCCTGATACCTATTGGCTTTCCGTGAGGGTTGTCCTTGTAAAAATGACGTCCGTACCATTTCATGCCAAATGCCGGTCGATTCCCGCTTTCGGGCGCTCCCCATGGATCCTCGTTCGGCTCGGGTACCCCCACCGGCAGCCGTGACCATGACCAATGCTGCAGTAGTAGCACCGGCCCGTAGATTTGTTTATTTTTCCGCTATATTTTGAAGAATATTAGCCATCAGGGATTAGTTAAATAATTAAAATAAGACAACAAGCGCATGACAAGGTAGAAAATTAAATTAAGACAGAAATAATTAAAATAATTTTGATCAGATTCAAAATTCATTTTAGAGAAAAGGGCTACATGGAATTTTGTGTTCTTTATATCAAAATAAAGGTATGAAAGTCTAGTTTCCAGATAATATAATTTTGTGTTCTTTATTATCAAAGAGCTAATTTATTTTTTCAAAATATTAATCTAAAAAATTGGACAGTAAAAAAAATTTTAGTTCAACACATTTAAGTTATACTGTTATATACTAATTTCTAACAGCATAAAAAACTGTAGAAATAAATAGCTTCATTTAAATATCAACCTTAAAGAACCGACAAAATCAATACTCATCTCCCGTCGTAAGCAATTGAAAGGGAACCGACATTAACAAAAAAGAAAGATAAAGACAGAATCCTTTAATAGTTATGTTAAATTGGATAATTAATTATCCGTTCTTTTTTTTAAAAAAAATAATAAGATTAACTGTTTAATTTAGTTTGTGATTAAAACTTTTAATTATCATATGTTTTGTTAACTGTTTAATTTTGGGTGAATTAAATTATTTACACTAAATTGTGTGTGTTCTTTTGAAAAAAATGAGTACATTACATGAAAAAAAAATACATAAAGAAATAATATTTAAATACTTACCTAAAATAAATATTTAATACGATCGATCAATCGCTCGGGAAAATCAACAACCCGATACGATTCAAAAATTCAAGTCCAATTATCTCAAACTAACAATATCAACGAGGCCTTTCGCAACAATAATTTGTGCCAATAATCCTAACCCTTGACTCTAATCCTACCCTAATCAAATTTTAATCAAAATACAATAAATATTAATACGATTGATCAATCGTTCGGGAAAATCAACAACCCGATACGATTCAAACATTCAAGTCCAATTATCGCAAACTAACAATATCAACGATCCCTTTCGCAACAATAATTTGTGCCATAAACCCTAATCTTTGACTCTAATCCTACTCTAATCAAATTTTAATCAAAATACAAAAACTTACACGAAATTTCAAATCGAGGAGGCGACGGAGGAACAAGGACCATGAGCGAGAAGGGAGGCGAGGCGGTGAAGGCTGCCGGTGAAGGTGGCAGCAGAGGGGTGGCAGCAGAGGGGTGGCAGCGGAGTGGTGGCAGCAGAGGAGGGAGTGGCGGCGGGGAGAGGGGGTGGCGGCGGCGCCGGTCTTCGGGCGGACGGGCGGAGGGGCGGAGGCCGGAGGCAGCAGGGGTTCCTTTTTTTCTTTTCTGGCGGAGAGAGACAGAGAGAGAAAGTCGGGGGCTCCTTTGGTTTGAATTCTTTTATTCAAACCGTAAAAAAATTTTACGGTTTGAATTCTGAATTCAAACCGTAAAATTTTTTTACGGTTTGAATAAAGAATTCAAACCGTAAAAAAAATTTACGGTTTGAATTCTGAATTCAAACCGTAAATTTTTTTTACGGTTTGGGTATAAATTTAAATTTTTCAAAAAATTGGATAATTATATTAAAATATATTTTATTTTGGGTAAAAATAAAAATCTCGGCCCCTTCTTCAAGAAACGTTCGTCTTTTCTACAAGGCCTTATTTGGGCCGATTATGTCGAATCAAATAAAAGCCCAAATAAAGGTCATGGGCTAACATATGGACATAGGAATTTAAAAAGATGTCCATTCGGCCCACATATCATGACGCCTCCTCTGACTTCTACTACTACTGTCAAATAGATGTTCGATCTAACGGAATTACAAAAATGCCTACTTATCCTCTGAGATATCTCAACTTTTGCATGACCGATGTGTCCGGTGCCTATTTGGGGATAGCGCAGGGGCTACTATTATTTGTGCTTTTAGATTCATGCAGAACGTATTTGAATGGTTGAGATTTTCCATAAAGTCATGCAAAGTTTGAGATATCTCAGAGGATGTGAATTTAATCCCCTTCTCTAGAGTTGGAAAAATGGCACGCCGGAGCCGGCTCTGTCACAGAACGGTACGATAACGGCACGGCACGCGTGTCGGTTACGTGTCATTACTCGCGTGTCCCGTGCCGTGACCATTCGCGTGCCGTAACCCATTGTTGGCAAAGAAGACACGGCACGGCACGGCACGGAAATTGCCTTGGTCACGGCACGGCACGAAACACGCGAGTCACGGAACGGCAGACACGGAAGACACGCCAGTCACGGCAGTCACGAGGCAATACACTAACGTACCTTCCTATAAGGTATAATTTTATTTTAATTAAAATATTTATATTTAAATTTCAATTAAAACATTTGAATTTTAATGAATCGTTTCATATATTTTTTTTAAAACGTTAAATGCGATCAAACGTGACTAATACATGTTTGGTCACGCCACGACTTAGTCACGACATGACTTAGTCACGGCGTGACTCACATGCCGTGACCATTCGCGTGTCGTGACCATCCCTCGTAATTTTTGTCACGGCACGGCACGACACGTGACCAAAGTCACGGCGTGTTAGTCACGGCACGGCACGTTTTTCCAACTCTACCCTTCTCCCTTACTAAGCACCTTGCTGGCACCACCCCAACCCGGTTCGCCTCCAACGTCTCATCGATTCGGTTTGACTGGGCCAATGCTCTCCGGTTCGGCTCCATCAACGATGATGAACCGTCAGATCTCAGCAGTTTCTTCCAGAGAGTTAGTGTCTGCAACCGAGGTTCTGTGAGTCTCTCTCTTTTTTGCACAAAAACCCCTGGAAATTTAGGAGTTTTTATATGATACTCTCGCTTATGTTAAAATTTGTACATTATTTGGAACTTTTATTTGATACTCTCCCTCATATCAAATTGTTATATCCATGTTTACTTTAGTTTTCCTTTTTGCATGGAAACCCCGAGAAAAGTTAAAATTTTTATTTGGTACTCTTTCACATGTAAAATTGGTACAGAATATTTTGGGTTGATTTGTAATATGTATTTATACACTCTTAAGCTTGTAATTTTGCGTTGGGTATTCTCAAATTGGAAAGATCAGGGGGCTGATGCCATTATGGCTATGGTACCTATTAGAATTTGAGATTGAATTGAAAGAGAAACAATTTCATTTATTGATTTTTCATACATTGCTTACAAGAGTTTATATAGGCTAATTAGTCCTTATGTTTGCCTAACTTGCTACTAGCCGTTATGGGTTTTCCTAATTACACAAATCTTATTTGATTTGATTGATAATGCAAACTTAGAAGGTAATTTTGGTAAGATTACATTTTATGATAATACACTAGTGCTTATGAATTTGCAATTATAAAAATTTGTAGGAAAAGAAGGATGAATTCATGCCATTCCTGATTAATAATCAGATCGCTGGTTATACTCACAAAGCGTAAGTCTTTTGTTTATCACATTTTTTTGAATTTTTTTAACTGTTACTTATTCTCAATAGCTTACTTTGAATTCATTTTGTTTCTGATTCACCGAGCACTTGAGCAAACACAATGATGTATTTCACATTGTCAAAGATAAAAATGGGTGAGCATCTTAAATTTCATCCATCACTAAAATCATACGAGGCTAGAACAGAAGCAGTTTCACATGTCATTAAATGCTTAGACAACCTTATTTTAGGTATTCGAAATGAGGTACTTCTATACTTTCTCATAATTAGCCTTTTGTGAAATTTGGATAGCATGTTTTATATACTGAGATAACTCTGTCTAACATTAGACTTTTTTTCTTATATAAAATTCAGTTGTATCCTGTGACATTAGCATTTGAAGTGCCGCCTTTCTTCTCATTGGAGCGTGCAGCTGCCCCATATTTTGGCATGAAGGTCTAAAATTACCTTCAATTTTTTTATTTTTTTATTTCAAATCCATAGATAATTCATTAAACTAAAAGACAATAGTACATAGTTCAGAAAAACCAGAAAATTACATGAATACCAGAAAATACTGGTAAATACCAGAAAGTACCAAGAAGTACTGGTGAATACCAGAAATTACTTTTATTTATACATTACCTATTTTGATCAATTAATTAATATATGATAGGCTTATGGAGTACACATGAATGGATATGTGGAGATTGACGGTGAAAATTTTTTGTGGGTTGCTAAAAGAAGCAAAGATAAACCTACTTCTCTTGGAATGCTCGATCACATTGTTGCTGGCAGATTGGTTTGTGTTTTAAATAGTTTATAATTATATACCCAATATTTTATATTTTGCAAATAAAACCCAACAGTAAAAGTCAATAGTTAAGTGAGAACAACAATGGCTGAATTGCCCTTGTGTTAACTTAACCAAATTGCTCATTATTGGTTTGAGTTTTGGTACCCACCGATTTCTATTAGAAATCATGAATAAGTTTTGGTACCAACCGTCTGGTACCTTTTATAGTATCAAAAATAACAGACATCTCAACATACAGAACGAAAATTCTCAACAAAATACTTAAAAAACATAGAGATATTCCTAACTAGCTATATAGGATGTCATCCATAACGGGTCCTCACCCGTTATGGTTGATTTCAGCTCAATTTTGGCTTGGGGAGTAGGAGCAAAAAGCATCAGCATTTAATTTGATGTAACTTAAAGTAACACTAATGTTTAAATAAATGTCGGGTGTCAGTTTCAAATATGAAAAATGTCATGTGTAATGTGTAAGCATGATAAAATGTGTTATATCCTTTTATAAGCATGATAAGCATGGTCAAGTGTATGTTTGCATATCTAAATTGACAAGGATGGTATTTTTTTAATCTGAAAAACTACCTCAATAGATTTCCCTAATCTATTCCATAATTTCCCTTTTACATAATTACCCTTTTTAACTAGATTCTCAACAAAAGAGTATGCCAGACTAATAATTGGGTTTTAGAAATAGTGAGCCTATTGTACGATACATAGCGCGGATTAGATGGATCAATATTTGTGTTTTCAAAGTCTAAAGAGTTGATCTGAATCAATTAACATGATCTCTATATGAAAATGTACTTGCAAACTAACTTTTTCATTTTTTAGAATTTTTTTACTATTTTATTAGATAGGTACAAAATCACTAGTTTTGAATGGTCCATAATCTTTAGATCAAGTGATTTTCTACCTATTTAAAAAAATAGTAAAAAATTTCTAAAAAATGTAAAATTTGATCAACAAGTACATTTTCATATGGAGATCATGTTGAATGGTTCAGATCAATAGTTGGACTTTGAAAATTAAATTATTGATCCATAGTATAAAGTAATACCCGCTATGCATAGTACCGTAGCCTCACTCTTTTAGAAATGTAATGTAGCATGGTGGCATTTAGCATTAATATTTTATATTTAATTAGTGTATTGATGAAGCCAAAATATATAACGAAAATCACTATCTTTTTTTTTTTCGAAAAATGGCCTAAAGCGAATGCAAAATAGTGATTTTCAAATTTATTTACCGCAAATGTGTTTTTAGGCTATTTTGGGCCACATGCGACATGCACCATTGACTGCAAAGTAGCCATTTTTCAAATTTATTTTATATTTTCATCTATGCCGCATGCGACATACTTTTAGACTGCATGATCCGTGGACTCAATCCATGGACTGTTTTGATTCTAATCAAATCTCCACCGTTGATGCTATTTTAGACAGAATTCTTCTAGAAGGACACGATTGCTTCAGAGCCAAGCTATCTTTGCTATTTTTGGATTCATCTATCCAAACTTGGAGTGCACTCCAAATTTTCACGTTCTCCACCACTCCCACTACTCCCCATCTCATTTAGGAAGGCTATAAATACCCTTCCTGTATTTGATTTTAGTGTGCATGTTTAATTGTGTTAAGTCCATAGAATTGAGATTAGCATCCTCATGCTATGTTAGGTTAGAGAGTAGTTAGAGAGAGAAGGGCAGCCATCGGAAGCCAAGCAGGAGAAGAAGACATCATCTAAGGAGGCAGGTTCATTCATTTTAAATTGGGTTGTAATTTATGTTATCTTTATTTTATTCCTTTTAATTTGTCATGGCCATGAGAAGCTAAACTTCTCATCTCTAGATTGAGGGTTGTACTCGAATTCTTAATTATGTTTTAATATATATTTATGTTTTGTGTATGTTGATTTGAGTTTACTTTATTATTTAAATTTTTTTTTATTAAATCCTTGCATACATAGTTCTGTCTACTATATGCCAATGTTCTTCACATACCAATAGGTGTAAAGTCGTTGCATCCTTGTGTGAGAAGGATAATACATGTAAGTACTTCGAATTCTTCGGCTAACGAGGCTTGGCAGCGGTTCAAAAACTAGAGTTAGAACCTAGGGGTCTCTCTTGACAGGATAGTGTAAAATTGTATCTTTAGATTATATTAGGAAACACCTAAATTAGGTAAGGTCTTTGGGATATCTAATTGTGGAGTAGAATATGAAATGATCAATTGTGTTTGTGTGAGAAAAATAATTGCATACCTATAATACTTAGAATTGATAGCCCAAAAGCCGATCACAAGATCGGAAAACCTTTCAAACCACATACACAAAACCCCAGCACGCCTTGCGGGTAGTGATAGTGCCGCATGCGGGGTAGTTGTGGGACAATCTAGGCCGCATGCAACAGTGATAGTGCCGTATGCGACATAGATAAAGGTCAAAATTTATATTTTGCATAATTAAAAATGAGAGAACCTGAACCCCAGAGGCCCTCTTAATGTCGAAATTGTTTGCCTCTATCTCGGGCTTAGGGCTTAGGGTTTAGGGATTAGGGGTTTAGGGGTTAGGGGTTAGGGTTAGGGTTAGTAGGGTTAGGGTTAGGGTTAGGGGCTTGGGGGTGGGTGGGGTTCGGGATTCGGGGTTCCGGGTTCAGGGGGTCGAGGGGTCAGGGGGTCGGGGGGTGTGGTTCTTGGGTCCGGTGTCCTTGTTTCAGGTTCCGGTTAGAGGGTCGAACCCGGGTTCTGGGTTCGAGGTTCGGTGTTGTCGGGGGTTACTGTAGAAAAGTCTTACATTACTGCGTAAGAATAAAAACACCCGCTTTCGTTCCCACTTTCCATCTTTGCTTCACTTGAGCTTCCCTTTTAAACTGTGCTCCAGTAATTGTAGAGAGGGAGGCAAGGGGAGGGGAGGGGAAGGGCTGGAAAGGGAGAAATTTTTAAGTAGTTACTTGCTCCAATATTGTCAACGGAGGAAGGGGGAGGTTAGGTATAAATTTTTAATTTCACTTATATTTTATCTAAAATGATTAGTTTACCCTCATATTAGAAAATTGGTCTCTATAATGTTCTTCCCCATGCACTTATCTTTACCCAGTATTGACTTAATAAAAGGTAGCAGAGGATTATCAAGAAACTGACAACGAAGGTATACGAAAGTTACATGTCAGTCCCTGCAATTTGTATTATTTAACATTCAAAATATATACTCAAACATTATGTACCAATACAATCGGTACAGACCACAAACAGAAATGGCAAAAAAATTTAGAGAAAATAAAACATTTCTCATCAAACAAAAGATAGACTGGGATATAAACTGATACATCAATCGTAAACAAAAGAAATAAAATACAACACAATATGCATAATTTCCAAATTATAAAGTAAAACAGTACAATCACTATGTTGTTCATTTAAAATTCTAAAATCAAGTTGACAGAATAGAAAAGGTTGAAATGAATTGAGTAATAAAATCTAAAATTTAGTAAACTGACAAGAGTCTAGAACAATTGATTATAGCTTCCGATCAAAAGTTTTCGTTCACCGCTACAATGGGTTTGTTTACTCGCCATCGTGGTCTAATTCATCTAGACCGGGTAGGTCCATGCTCGGTTCAATTCTGCCGGTTCAGCTGACAGTGGGTCAGGTTTCCATTGGATGCTATGAGTATAGCCCATCAGGTCACAGATACCACCCGAGGAATGGGGTCATACAGGGCTATACGTGCCGTAGGCATGCTGAAGAGAGACACAAGTCATTGGTCCGCCTCGATGCTGTGGACCGGTCATTGGTGAACTCAGTGCACCATTTCAGAATGAGGGATGAGTTCGAGTGGAAGAAAGTGGGGTGGGCAAGGGTTAACCATTACAAGTACCAAGCATGGGATGAGTTTAAGGTGAAGTTTCGTCGAAGGGCCTCGGCATTTGTGCCAGACTGGATGGATCGGGTTAACCTGGCATCTAAAGATTGGACTCCTGTGCTAGGGTTTGAGCCGGTTGAGCCGGGTGGTTGGGCTTGGAAGTTTTGCGAGGTGAATGATACGCGTCTAGGGGATTTAACCAGAAAGTGGTTTCATATAGGTTAATTCTGGTTCCTTGAGCTGTAATTAATTGGTTTAGGTTTTTGTAGTTAATTTTTGGTTAACTGTGATTAGAGCTTATAGAAAGAAATGAAATGAAACAGGGAGAACAATTAAATCAGTAGATAATATACATAGGAAATTAAGGAGCGGCATGGAAATCAAGCTAGGCCTTATTTTCTTTTTGCCCTCCATTTTCTGGTGACTATTGTTTTGTTATATTTTAGTTTTAGTTCATACTGTTCATTGATTCATTGATTTGTTTGTGGTTTAGCTTTCTTAAGAAGACATTATATAAAAATGATACAGTTAAGTTGTTTAGAATAACCTTTTTTTCCATTTATTGAAAGTATTAGTTGTAAATTTCATTTGTTCGTTGCTTGAGCTTTCGATGTATAGACAAAGGGAGGCGCTATTTTGAAGCAACAATTGGATTTTTCCCTCTTCATATCCAATAATTGATTTATATGCTCAAAACAAAATTATACGTTGAGGAAATAAATTAAAAATTATACAAAAGAAAAATGAGATATGATTGAACAAAAAATAATATAACTTTAAAGAAAGAATAAATTGAATGAATTTTGTTGCAAATAGTGAAAAAATGAAATTTTATGTATAAAATTTTGATATTAAATTATAGCCTCGTGTAATAAATTTTATTGAAATCTTATAGCATAAATAGAATATATTAAATAAATTTAGATGCGTATGCAACTATGCATTGAGTATTCAACTCTGAAAATAACAATGATCTCGTTAAAAATAATATAAAAATGACAATAAGTCATATTTGATACAAGTTTAATTAAGTTCCTACCAAGGATAGATTGCTCAATAATGTAATTGTTAATTGTTAATTGCGCAAGGCATAGGTGATAGGACTTGAAGAAGATTATGCCAACTTAAACTTCCTTTCTTTTTAAGAAGCAATTGACACACGTCTAATCAGAATTGGTCCCGGTTGTCAACCAATTCTTCTTCCGCACAAATTCTTCCGCTAGAACGAGATTCATCCAGCCCGGTCCCTAATTTAATTTAATTTTTTTCTGTTTTAGACCCCATTAAATGGCCGGTTCCGTATTCTGCCGAATCTCGTGTTGTTTTCATTAGTCTCGTGTTGTTTCTTTTGATAATACAGACGCAAGAAAGAATTCAGAGTCACAATAAATTCGCAGACGTATCATTCAATTTAGTAAAATCCACACAAAATGTAATATTAAAAAATCCACACAAATTGCAAATAAAGTCCACACAAATTGGAAATAAAAAAAATTCACAATATATAAATAAACAGGTGTACATAATAGGGATAAATCACCTCCTACTACTACTACTACACTTAGAACTAAATCTGCGAAAGAAACCGCTTCCGGCAGATGGCCTACTAGATGGCTCTGCTTGGCTTCCAGACGACCCTGCTTGGCTTTCAGGCGGCCCTGCTTGGCTTCCAGACGGCCCTACTTGGCTTCCAGATGTCCTTGTTATACACCTACTAGTTGACCTCCTCGGTTGGCTTCCAGATGGCTCCCCTTGCACTCCAACCGCCTAGTGTTTTTAAAACGGGGCGGGTTGGTCCGGTCCGGTCTAAACTCGCTCGGTCCACGGGTCCGGCGGGTTGGACGGGTTCACGGGTAGGGGTATCATTGTTAGTTTGTAATAATCTAGAAGTCAATAATACGATAAATTATCATAAAGCTTTGTTCATGAATTGAATGTTTCTTTATATATCATTTTGTTACCTTGAGTATTATTGTATTTATGAATCATTCATTTATCTGACTAGAGTCAATGAATGGAATTATGAAACTTCATAATATAGATGATATGTATTCTTAAAAGTCTCTAACCAAGATAATTAGCAGGAACACTAATTTACCGTTACAAGGTTAGTATGTGGATTAAAAGATGGTTATGTTTTACAAACCATTTGACAAGAGATGTCATTTTAATCACATAGATACATGTTCCAGGAACATGGTATTTGACAGACCCCGAATGAAACATTAAATGGAATTGTGTTCGTGTCATTAATGTTTTCATTCAGTGTTAAAGTTCTAAAGTATGAGGTATTCATCTTTCCTACTAAGAAATGTATATGTGTGATTGTTACCTAACGCTGTCGGTAAAACGCAGTTATAACGGTAGCTCTTCGGTATGCATAGCTTAGCTGAGGTAGTGATGGTTTACCAAAAGTACTATTGTCCCTCGTATCTCTATACGAGTTATAGTATCACTGGGCCCCTTGGTAGAGTAAGATTATCTGCTAGCGGTATAATTACAAGAGTAATTATATTTGATAATCTGCTCAAGATCAAGAAAAGATTAAGTTTGCAAGGATGACAGATACCTACCTTGAAACTGATCTGATAGCTATGAGACAAAAGAACTGACACGAGTAAAATAGTTTACTGGATCGTGGTATTGTACAGTACAGCATCATCTGTGTAATTGGATGGTCATAGTGTAGATGTAAGATGCCTCCTATGATTATAGAAGTTAAAATAATTCTAATTCTATTTACCAACATAACACAGATCCTATATGGTCACACCAATAAAATAGGAAAATAATCAGAGAAATTTTATGATTAATTATAAAGTGTTATAATTAAGAATAAAATATATGTCATGGAGATGACATGCTTAAACCGAATTAAATTTATAAACGTGTATGACACGTCGTATAAATTTAATCGCAACCGCAAATGCAAGAAATATAATTATTCAGAATAATTGTGTGTGTGTATATATATATATATGGATGGGCTATGGTGAGCTATGGAGTAAAACAAGTTTTTACTCCACGCCTCATTATTTTCATTTTGAAAATCCAAACAACCGATCCAAACCGTTCAACATGATCTCCATATTGAAATGTGCTTGGAGACCAAATTTTACATTTTTTGGAAATTTTACTATTTATTAAGCCACTTTGAAAATCGCTGATCCATTGGTCCAGAATTTTTTACTGTTTTGCTACTGTTTACCCGGATCATTACATGACGGATGTGTTTTCGTCGCCCATGCCTAATCCAGCCTTGTGTGGGAAGAATTTTTGTTTCAGTATTAGGAGACCAATCTGTCATATTGCTAATGGGAGCAAACACCCCACTCCAAGTACACTCAAGTAGTCCATAGTGTACCAACGTGCAACAAAGTCATCCTCGCACCAGTTTCGGTCACGGCAAACCGCTAACACATGACCGCACGAAATAGAGGTTAACTGGATACCTCTGCAAGTACATTCCATTTGGTTGTCGGGACCGCGTTTCACAATGTACATGAACTCCCTACGAACAAACTCCATAACTCTCATGTCGTTGTGATTGCAAGGAACATACTCATTTGGAACTGAAACTTGGTACTGACCTTGGATGTGCGTATAACGCACCAAATGCATTATTGCAGCTTTCGCTCCTCAACTTCTCCAAAATCCGGTCGGAAAACACCTGGCCCTTGTCTTTTAATTCCATGGCTCACTGTCGCTGCTCATCAAATCATTGGTTGCATTTGTAGAACGTATCCTCCACTATGGCAGCAACGGGCAGTCTATGGCTATCCCGAAAGACATTGTTAAGGCACTTAGAGCCATTTGTTGTCATGATACCAAACCGGTATCCTCCATCACATGTTTGGAAAATCTTCTCATAATTATACGGCTCCCTCAAATCATTTGGACGAACTTTGCCAATCTTCCGTAAATATGCATTGCACCTTGGATTTAGCTGCACAAAACAAACATATGTTATTTCATTTTCAGAGTAGAGTTACAAAAAAATTAAAACGAAATGTTATACATTAGAAATACCTTAGCAAACTCTTCGAACATCTCTTTCAACTTTCTTGGCTTCTTCTTCTTGGCTCCTAGTCTGAACCTTTGTCCGTACCACTTTTCCTTTCCACAGTTCTGGACCAGGTTGTCAGCAACATGCTGAATACAAAACTTGTGCACAAAAAGCTCTTGAGACCATCCGTATTCTTCTGTCAGTGCAGCTTTGATTCCCTTGTGCTGGTCCGATATAACACAGACGAATTTATTATATCCGAGCACTTCATTCCTCAACCATTGCAAGAAGAAACCCCAATTCTCGGCATCCTCCTTATGCACGATTGCAAATGCAAGAGGCAGCAATTGGTTCTCGGCATCATAGGCACAAGCTATCAAAAGCCTCCCCTCGTACCGCCCTGACAAGAAGCATGCATCTATGCTGATCACTGGTCTCAAGAACCAAAACGCTGCAATGCATTGACCAAAAGCCCAGGCGACGGCCCTGAACTGAACGTTGTCTCTCAATATTTCTCCTGTTTCTTTATCTCATATTGGACTAGTCAGAAAATGGTATTTCGAGCATGGATTATTGGCGCAAATTGCCATCAAGAGTGGTCTCAGCAAGCTGTACGAAGCTCCTAACTCCCAAATTGCCGGGCTATTGCAAGCTCACGACCCCTCCACAATTGATTGTATTTCGGAGTTACTTTGTCATACACCGTCATAACACAGTTTGCCACTGATTGGATGCTCATACAGGGGTCAGTCTTAATGCTGTTCTGAATGATATCGGCAATGATTGATGCCGTCAGACATTCATTGTCGATCATTGTATACTCAGTCCTGCATGTGTGAGGCTTGTTTTGCCTCGTTATAACCCATGCATCTCTATATCCCGATGGTTTTCCTCGAAGTTCGTAATCACAACACCGATCGTTGCACACCCCTGAATCCGGTCCTTGTCACTTCTCTTCATTCTAATCTCCTGGTTCTTATGAACATGGTGCTCTAATCTTCTTAATTAATTCATCATTGCTTCTAAATATTGGTTTGTGTTCAGCTCACCTGTGTACTCAATCTGTTGCCCATAGTAACCAATATCTGCTTCTCTAAACTTAGATACATCATTGAAGCCTGGGAACGGGTGCGTACCAGTCCGCCCACTAAGCGGCATTGAGTGTTACACCAAAAAGGTATAGTACAAAGTTTCAGTACAGTAAACTGTACTTTTTAACCTTAAACACACTTTTCGGTTTAGACTGTAAGTATACAATCCTATCGAGCAGTATATTATCGGGTATCGATCACAGGGACGGTTCAGATTTAATATAGAATTTTACCTAAATTAAATAAAGACTAGAAGTTGGAAAATGTTGGTTTTGGTTTCTAAAATTCCTAACAGTTCAATGACAATAATAAAATGCAAAGAAGTAAATAAACTTGGTTTAAATCAGATGTAAAAAGGCGTTTCCAGGGTTATGACTTCATCTCAGTTTTGCCTCGAGGTGCCCGGTCCGTGTAGTGTCCTACACGGGCCGTATACTGTCGTACACGGTCCGTGTGGCCCTCGAGTGAATGCAGCAGTTATTGTTTTCTTTGTGTTGTTCCTTTGTGTAGGGTTCTACTGACCAGACCTAATGTCTCTAAACCTCAACTGTCGTCTGTTGGCTTATTAACTTGGTATGGAATTGCAATATATGCCCTCGTCGGGTTCTAGACCTCAACTGTCGTATGTTGGTCTGAATTACCTAGTTGCTTGTTTGGAATACTAAAGGTAACCTCATTCCGTCGATATGAGGAAATGTTCACCTGTCGGTTACTACTTGGTTTCACCTTTCGGATCACTAATCCTACCTCATGTACTTAGTTTGGTTAAGAGATTGTAAGGGCCAAAGTACCTTCTAGATGTGATCATTCATCTAGTGGTAAACCAATAAAAATCAAATAACTTACACTAAGCAATTAAAATCAATCACAATCAAGCAAACACAAATTTCAACAAAAGAATCCAATAACTAACATGCAAGGCAAAACATTCGATTACATCACAACCCTAGAAACTAAGAAATCTACTCAGACATGGTTCTAAAACAAATAAAAGAAGTAATAAAAAGATTAGCCATGACAAAACCCGAAGAATAAAGAAGATCCGTTGAAAAACTTGCGTCTTTCGCTTCTCAACTTCGTCTCCAAGCTTAGCCGTCAAGACCAAACCCTAGAAATTGCTTCTCTGCTCCAGAATACCCCTCTGGTGCAAGAAATCCCGCTTATATGCTTTTCTGGCCGACCTTCCATCAATTAGCCTTGTTTCCAAATTCTAAATCTGTTTCCGAAAATGCTTGACACGGCCCGTGTAGAATTCTACACGGACCGTGTACCTGTGTCTCTAGCTCAGATTGTAGATCTTCTCGCAAGCTTTCCGAAAAGTGGTTATACGCTTAAAACGGAGTTACGAGTCAAAATCTATGACCGTTTTAATTTCAGGTGCTGAGATTGGTGTCCTGGTCGTGTCTGTGGTCGGGCAGAGGGTTGTACGGTCCGCATAAGAAGGTACACGGACCGTATATAAACCTTCAAATTCCATATTCTTCCTCGGTTTCACCCGTTTTTTGCAAAGTAAGAGCAAATACGCAGCAGTACCACATTCTATAGATATTCAATGAAATAAACACGATTTGACAGTTCTAAACACAGGTTTTGGTACAAAATACGGGTCGGAATATAGATAAGTTTGCGAGATATCATTGAGGCAGAGCTGCTTCGAATGGGCTCTTTGGCTGTTTCAACTGGACCATCTCCACCACATCCCTCCAAGTGATCAGAGTCCCAGTTATCTCCATCATATTCATCCACACTTTCCAGACGTTCATCCGGAATATCATTAATATTTTCAAATCCGACCCAGCTTCATCGTATGCTGGTGCCGGTATGGGGTAAGGTTCTAGTCGTGGGAATAGTAAAGGCGCCTCATACACTAGTCTAGGTGGGGATGAAATTTAGAGTATTGGTTGAGGTTGTGATTAGGGAGCAGGTGGACAGTAGGTTTTTGGGTCAATATATAGTGCCGTTGTGTTGGAGGAACGGCGGGAGTTTCCATTGCAACTGAGCATTAGCTGGAACTTCCAACCCCTGCCTCTATCGGAACTCTTCTAACATAAATATCTATTACAAAATCTCCATTGGCCTTAAAATGGCTGTATAACCCTCTCCAGGTATTTTCATCTTCCAGTTTCGCAAGTGTATATTTCCCGGTGTTTCCATTGCAAACTCGGGTCGGGTCCCCAATTCTAGGTTGCACATTTCTGGGTTATAACCGGTGTATATATCATCGGGAATCATCAATGAAGTAATTGGTTCTTTGCTGTAATAAGTCTCGTTTGCATTACTAATAACCTTACCACCACAGTAATGAAATCAAGGCTACTGCAATCAAACTACATTTTGAAAATGGTAAACAATTGTCAGGTTACTAATTTACACAGTTACTGAATAATAATAAAAAATTTAAAATAATTTAAAATAATTTAAATAAAAAAAATGTACCTGTATAATTCTCTCGTATGAAGGGAATTGTGAGGGGGAGCTAGAGAGAGAAAAATAGATATTTATAAGGTCTAAAACAGAAAAAAAAAAATAAATGAGGAACCGGTCATTTAATGCCGGTTTGGATAGTTTTAATAAAAGTTAATGGGTCTGGTATTTTTATTAATACGTAATTAACTTTAAAAATGTCGGAGTTGAGGCAGCCAATATGATTTAAAAATAGGGATCTTCTGTGATATTTTTTCATTACTTGTCATATAACGGATCAGTATAGCATAAGCGACTTACTAAAGTGAGTGATGCATAGTAAATGTTACAAAGAAACGTAGAAAGGCTATGCATCCAAAAATATAGACCTTCTTTCTATTTTTCTATATTATTTTATAATATATTTTATGAATAAAAAATTCTCCTGCCAGTAGGTAATCAGTAGCCAAATGAGGTGCACATGTGCTAATCCTCCCTTGGCTGGCTGCTGGCTGTTGGTTGGAAAATTCCCAACATTTCCTGGTACTTTTGTATGTGCCAAAAGCCTGTGACTGTGACTGTCTCTGGAATCTGGACCCCACTCGCCGCTAATAAGCTACAAATTAAAAAATTGACGGGTCAACTAAACTGTGCCTCGCCATACAACTGTTATCCAAGAGATGAGATCAGTTTTAAATTTTTAATGGATTTGGAGCGTTTGCTAAGATTTGTTCTTCTCTTTCGGCCTTGGGTAAAGTCGCGATGGAATTGGTTAATTGACATGAAACAACCTAGGGAGTAGGGAGTAGGGAGTAGGAACAATTAAATTAGGCCAACACTTCGACAAGTAATATTTAATTTGTTTAGTATTAATTATTACAAGGATGTCTAGTGTTCGCATCCTCTGAGATATTAAGTGGTAATTAGATCTAAGTTGCTCCGCTATAGCCTCTTAGACTTTAAATTCTCTTCCATTTTCTGATTTCTCACATGGCCATGTTAATTATGTTATATTAGTTTGTCAGCTGTGACAATTAAAGTTATTTGTTTAATTATATTTATATTTCAGAAAAAGATAAACAATTTATTGAGTCAAAACCTTTATAAAATTGCACCTTATTAATTAGATAACATGCAACTGGAGCCACTCTGAAGCATACTATGACTTCTACAAAACAAAATTATAGATCCAAATCAGAAATTATTGCCAGATTTGGTTTACAGTATTTTACTTAATGCAATTTTGACCGACAAACTAAACAAAGGATAACAATTTATTAGTTCACTGATTTAAATATTATTTTGTAAGTTTACTGATTTAAAATCTATAACTAATATCATTTTTTATGAAGAACCCGGAGCATAATATCACTGTTATTGTTCACACACAATATTATGGAATTTCAATATTTAAATAGATATTAAGAGCTTGCATAAATATAAATATATTAATGAGAACAATTTATGAAAGTTGATTTTACTGTTCTTTATTATCATCAAAACAATATTGAAGTATATTATACATTTGTGTTAATAAGTACTTGCCTTTTAAAGTTTATATGACTCAATTATGTGACGTTGAATTTCAAAGAAGGATTAAATGGGTCTCTCTCTGTTTTTTTTTTTAATTCTTACATGGCCCGTGGGCCTAAATGGGTTTCTTTAGTTGGATCACTTTTGTATCGAATATAAATTCTTTCATGTAAATTTGATGACTGAGAAAGAGAATAACATGTAAAAAGAATGCTAACTGCATGAGTTGTTATATAACTTCAACCCTAATCTATCTTATATCTTAATTTTGGACCCGGGAGTGAACAGTTTCGTGAATAGTACCGCTGACAGATGGGCTCCATTTTTCAGCGAATCGATATTTTTTTCCTTTCCTTCCTTCCCGCTATTCTCACCGTTCAGCTTCTCTCTCGAAAGTTCGTCCTAAAACTCTACTCTTTTTTTTTTTTGATGAAAAAACCCGTAGGCATGCATTGAAAGAAGTTAGTTTCGTTACAACAATAACCAAAAATTTCCCTAAACTACTGTCCTAAAATATAAGCCTATTACAATCCTAAAGAAACATTTAGAAGTTTATAAAGTTAAGTAGCAAACATCTACTATTATTAGCTACTCCAGTGATGTCTTGATTCATCTTCAAATCTCTTCCAGAAGCTTGAATTTTTCCGGATCAATATGTAGATTTAAATTTGCCTGAACTGCAATGTCCGCCGGTACCATTCCCTGATTTGTTGCTCTTGTGGTACGTGCCCAATTGGCCAGGAAGTGAGGTTGTTTGAGAAATTCTCGTCTGACATGCCTCAGTACTACATCTTCACCTATTGTGTGGTATATTTGTGCTCCCAGCGCCACTTCCTCTGCAGCTTGCCAAGATGGTAACTCCAGAAAATCTTTTTGAAGGATAGCTCGTACCAGTATTTTGCAGTCTGAGCATAACAGGAACTGTGGATGTGTTTGAGCACTTACCACTTGCTGAACGTATCCCAGAACATGTATCAATGCCTTCGCTTCTGCCTGTAGCGGGTCTGTGGCAGTGTTGTACCCGGTTTGCACATGTTGGAGCTTCCCCTCCTTGTCATACACCACGAATGCTGTTCCCATTCTTTTTGTATTATCCCAAGAGGCATCCATTAGTATCACTATGTTGCCCCTTGGTACCATGACAGTCTCCAACCGAATTTCCTTCGGCAAAGGCTGGGATACCAAATTATTGCATGTCAGAGCCTTCGCTTGTGCTAGTATTGCCTGTGGTGTTGTTTTTTCTCCTCTAAAGATCTTAGTGTTTCTTGCCTTCCAAATGCACCACAGAATATTAGAAAACTCGACAATTTGGTTATTGTCCAGTTCTCTAATTATGGTCAATAATGTCATGGAAAAATTGAGAGGTAGCCCCTCAACCCGTAGAGCAAAAGGTGAGATAAACCATGTGACTTGAGAGAGTGGACAGAAAAAGAGTACGTGCATTATGAATTCGCTCTCTTGCCCACATCGAGGGCACATTGGGCTGAGATTTTTGATTCTTCGATGCAGCACTTAAGCGGTTGCAATTCCTCCATGTATTGCCCTCCAGATGAAGATCAAGACTCGCGGCACCATTCCCTTCCAATTCCACATTTCCTTCCACAGGTTGGATTGATGTTCATCAAAGTTCACTATTCTTTGCCTCTGCTTTGCTAGCAATTGATATCCCTCCTTGACAGTATAGAGCCCACTGTCATTAGAGGTCCAAATCAGTCTGTCAGGTAGCCATGAATCGACCCTAGGCAATCTTACTGATGCCCGGATATTATTCATTGCTTGCTGTCCCAGCAATTGTGTAATTTCCTCTTCTCTCCAACACCCTTGGTGATGATCAAAAACCGCTGCCACTGTGGTATTCCGCTGCACATTTGTTGTAATTCTCTTTATCTCCCATTCCTGGTACCACGGCTGATTGACTACTGTGATATTATTACCATCCCCCATCTCCCATTTTGTAGAGTCTTTAAAGAAACCCTTGTACCGCTGCACCTCCTTCCATGTTTTGCTAGAGCCACTACAGTTTCGAATTCCCCAAAACCCTCCTCTTGAGAAGTACTTTGCCTTCATGATTTCAACCCATGATTTTCCTTTGTCTGCCGCCAACTGCTACACCAATTTCAGCATGAGAGCTTCATTGAATGCCGATATGTTCCGTATTCCCAAACCACCTTCTTGTACCGGCCTACACACTTTGTCCCAAGCTATGAGTGACATATACCGATTCTGACCCAGCTTTCCCCATAAAAATTTCCTCATGACCCGATTAATTTCGTCCACAGTTCCTGTTGATAGCGTTGCCATACCCATGAAATATACTGGCAGAGATATAACGACCGACTTAATGAGTGTTAGTCGTCCTGCATGCGACAATTGGTTGGCCTTCCATCCCGCTAACCGGGAGTATATCCTTTCCAGTAATACTTCATTGTTGGGATCTTGTCTGCTTTGTGGTGAGTTTAGCAGTATCCCCAGATATTTTTCATTTTCTTCAGCCATTCTTGCCCCAAATGCCATTGTGGTCTGGTTGCAACATACCTCGTCGCAATTGTTACTGAACCAAATCGTAGATTTGGTAGGGTTAATAGCCAGGCCCGAATTGAGAGCAAAACTTTCCAGTATTGACTTGAACGCACTAACTTCACCTTGATTTGCTTGCCCCATGATCATAAGATCATCAGCATAGAGTACATGCGAGAGTTTTGGAGCTGTTGGGGCCAATTTAATTCCCGCAAGCACTCTACTTTGAATCGCCTCATTGATCTGTTTGGATAAAAATTCCATCGCCAAAATGAATAAATAAGGTGAAAGGGGGCATCCTTGCCTCAATCCCCGCATAGGCTTGATAAATCCACTACCCGACCCGTTGATCAAAATTGTGGTTTTGCTCGACCTCATGCAAACCTGAACCAGCGCAGTGATTTTTGCCGGTATTCTGACCATGTTCATAGCCGCCAAAATAAAATCCCATTGTATGGTATCAAACGCCTTACTCACATCAGCCTTTAGTAAGAAAGCAGCTTCCTTGTAATTTGAGTTGTTGAAAGAGTGTAATATCTCTTTAACAAGGATCACGTTGTCGGTAATGTTCCTTCCTCTTAGAAAAGCTGTTTGTTGTTTGGATATGATTGACTGCATGTACGGCTGTAACCGGTTCGCTAATAACTTCATGAAGAGACGGTAGATTGTGTTCCCAATGGTCAGCGGTCGATAGTCTTTTGGGTGAAGCGGGTCCTCCATCTTTGGTATTAGAATAACGTGACTTACCAACCACTGTTCCGGCAAATGTTCCATGTTAAATGCCGATTGAATCGCTGCAGTTATCTCTTTTCCCAAAAACCCCCAGTTTTGTTGCAAAAAACCAGCCGTGATCCCGTCCGGCCCCGGTGCCTTGTCCGACCCCATACCAAATAGAGTCTGTTTGATCTCCTCATATGTCGGAGTTAAGGTGAGTGCTGGATGGGCTTGCAGTGGTATCTTTTGTTCTTCAGATATCTGAATTTGCGACAGCAAACCATTTGGGTTTCGGTGCTGTTGTATTTGTGTCAGACCATATACCTCCTTGAAATAATTCACAAAAGCCCTTCTGATGTCCACCTTGTCTGTCAGTAGTGCCCCATCTCCCAATTTAACATGAGAGATATAATTTGCTCGCCTGCGCTGCATTGCCATCGCGTGGAAGAAAGGTGTGTTCCGATCCCCTTCGCATAGCCATTGGATTCGAGCCCTTTGCTTCCAGTAAACCTCTAAGTCCAGTTCGGCTTTCTCATATTCCCTCATCAACGCCTCCTCTGCTCCATGAATTTGTTGGCTAGGGTGAACGGATTGGATCTCCAGTATCTGTTGCTGGAGCTGCCTAATTCGGTTCTGTGGGGAGCTTTGGATTTTAGCCCACTGGGTGATACTTTTTTTTAGCATTTCCATGCGCACCTCCCATGAAAGGCCTTATGTCTGTTGCCAACCCACTTCACACATGTCTTTAAAGCCCTCTGAATTCTGCCACCAGTTCTCGACCCGAAATCGTCTCGCTCCAACCGGTCTATTTTTAGCACGCACCAAAATTGGGCAGTGATCGCTATGAATTCGGGGCATATGATTTACAAATGCGTGTGGGTGCTCTTGCATCCATTGCACCGTAGCAACCGCCCTGTCGAGTCTTTCGTGGATCGCCACCGAGGAGTTCGGTTTGTTTGTCCACGTGTAAACCGGGCCTTTAAATCCCAAATCGACCAATCCAGCATCAAAAAGGAATTTTCTGAAGGCCCTATTATTAGAATTCATTGCTGGGTTGCCACCATATTTCTCCTAGTCGCTCGCCATCGCATTAAAATCACCTACAATACACACCGACTCCTCTGTACTTAGAATGCATTTAATCTCATCCCATAATCTTGAATTACTCCCATGGGATGGGTCCCCGTAAACACAAATAAGTGTCCATGTCGTCCCCCTTGTTCTTGTATTCTCGCATGTATTCTAAATCTATCCTGCGACACCACCGTCAAATTGGTTTTGTTATCCCAAAGTAACCAAAGTCCCTCGGACCGGCCTCGTGCCGGTACAAGAGAATTATTTGTTAAAGGTAGAAGATCAAGTATTTTTTTGGATTTTTGTAAGATCGTTTAGTTTCAGAAATGAAGGCGATATTCGCCCTTGTTGCCCGGAGAATGTTAGCTAGGAATCGATGTTTCCATGGTGCTCCGGCTCCACGGCAATTCCATGAAAGTATGGTACTCATTGGTGCCGCGGAGGCTGAGTCGAGCTCCCCTCCAAGGTCCTCTTTTTATTTGCGTTCCCCTCGAACACGACACCCGAGGTTTGGGCGCCAACACTGTCTTCACTAATTGAACACGCTTGCAACAGCCCCTGGGGCATTTCGACCTGCTCTGTAGTAGCCGAATTATTTCCCCTTCTCACAGGCCTGGTTTTCTGATCACCACCCCGTTTAGCTCTAAAGATCCTGTTCCGATCCAGTGGGGCTATATACTCCTCATTGGCAATTAAATTTTTCGATCCGCTAGTCCAGTTTGGGTTATGGGCCGAATGAGCTCCTCCTTCATGGGTACTTGGTCGGCCTGCAGCACCCAAATAACCAGGTGGTTTCGGACTGGGTATGCTGCATGGCTTGAGTTGTTTGTGGGTACAGAGGGCGCGGGCACAGGTCCATACTGTGGTGTGTCATCCTGATTGGGTCTGTTGTTATCAGTGTTAGTTTGTAATAATCTAAAAGTTAATAATACGATAAATTTGTTATATAAAGCTTTGTTCATGAATTGAATGTTTAATCATTTTGTTACCTTGAGTATTATTGAATTTATGAATCATTTCGAGTTCATGACTGGAATTGTGAAACTTCATAATATAGATGATAATACTCTTAAAAGTCTCTAACCAAGGTAATTAGCAAGAACACTAATTACCGCGATAAGGTTAGTGTGTGGATTAAATGATGGTTAAGTTTCACAAACCATAGACAAAGAGTTGTCATTTTAATCACACAGATACATGTTAGAGAACATGGTATTTGACAGACCCCAAATGAAACATTAAATGGAATTGTGTTTGTGTCATTAATGTTTTCATTTTAGTGTTAAGTTCTAAAGTATGAGATATTCATTTTTCCTACATAAGAGGTGTATATGTGTGATTGCTATCTAACGCTATCCGTAAAAAGTAGCTATAAGGGTAGTTCTTCGGTATACATAGCTTATGCGGAGGAAAAGATGGTTTATCAAAAGTACTATTGTCCCTCGTATCTCAATACGAGCTATAGCATCACTGGGCCCCTTGATAGAATATGATTATCTGGATCCAGTATGATTACAAGAGTAAACATATTTGATAATCTATTCAGGATCAAGAAAAGATTAAGTTTGCAAGGATGACACACACCTACCTTGAAACTAATCTGATAGCTATGAGACAAAAGAATTAACACGAAGTAAATCGTTTACTGGATCGTGATATTGTACGGTACAGCATCATCTGTGTAATTGGTGTCATAATGTACTTGCCAGGTGCCACCTATGATTATAGAAGTTAGAACAGTTCTAATTCTATTTGCCAACATAACACAGATCCTATCGGGTCACACCAATAGGAAAGTAATCAGAGAAATTTTATGATTAATTATAAAGTGTTATAATTAAGAATAAAATATATGTCATGGAGATGACATGCTTAAACCGAATTAAATTTATAAACGTGTATGACACGTCGTATAAATTTATCGCAAACACAAGAAATACAATTATTCAGAATAATTGTATATATATATATATGGATTAAAATATTAATTATGAATTAATATTTTGGATCAAAAAGTCCAATTTGAATTTAGGCCTTAATTAAATTTAGAATTTAATTAAAAGTCTAAATTAAATTAAATTAAATTAAATGAAAATGTTTAATTAAATATATTAAACAAATCATTACAAAGTCAAATTTGATTTTGATTTCCAAAACCGACGTATGGAACCGCCACAAATATTTGCCTATTTAATGGCATGAAATGAGAGAGAAAATTAAGAAGTTCATTTGAAGTCCAAATCAAAGTACGAATCAGACTGATTCGATTCGTATCTAATTTTCTCTCCCAAATAGTGATTTGCAGAAAATCTGATTATCCATATATATATTTTTGCGAGAATAAAAGTTATTCTTGTGAATAGTGTTTTGTCAGAAATTTCGTACTTTCGGTGAATAGTGATTTACCGAAAACCGCGACTTTTCGAATACCGTTGGTATAGTATTTCTGGCAAAAGAAATACCAACTCTCTGGTAGTTCCTGGTGGATAACCGATAGAGGCACTATATTTTTGGTGCTTGCTTAACCGGGTCAGACAGTCGGGTCAGACTGCATTCCAATTTGAATTTGGAAGCAAGGTAAAGAAATGTTATATTAATCTATTTAATTGTTAAATAGATTTAATCTTTTAGAAATCAATCAAAGGAGTAGATCTATAAACTGATTAAAATACAAGTAAATACGGTTTTACTACTTTGGGTCTATACATGATTAATCTGGTATGTAACTCTCGGTTATTATTCGACATACTACTTAATCTATGATCTGAATGAGTAAAGTTTTACTTACGGTTTTTAATCTAAGAAAAAGATTGAACAGGTATGTAACTCTCGGTAGATTATCCGACATACCACTTCAATCCTTTTGGCTTGAGTTAGAAGTAAAAATTTTGTTTTACGGTCTTTCCGCAGCTTAAGCCTAATGGCTTTGGGTAGCCTCAAAACCCTACAGTGGTATCAGAGCACAAGGCTCTCCTGCTGATTGATTTTCTAAAAGTTATAACTTATGCAAATTGTTTGCATATACCGCGTATCGGTTTAATTCTTAGATTTGCAGCTTAAGTCCAAAACCGATTAGAAATGAGATTTTCTTGGTTCGGTTTTTCGACTGAGAAAGTTAAATCAGATTTAAGCTTTCTTGAATGTTTTCTTTATGTTTTCGTTTTCAAAAACTTTCGACTGTGGTAAAGTTCATCTAAGAATGTGATGAAGCAATAGAGTACCCAAGTAAGAACTGTTTATCTCCACCGTAAAAGAGAAAAGGTTGAGTCAAAGAAGAAAAGCGGTTTTCTTTCTGGCCAATCCTATTCCTTTTACGTGTCCTGATAAACTGGCCCAAAGGGGACTTTGTCACGTTACCAAATTACTTTACTACTGTCGAAGCATGGCAAAATGTAATTCTTTCGCCTTTTCGAAAACCTTTGGTTTTGTAAAGTTCATCGAAGAATGTGATGAAGCAATAAAGTACCTGAGTAAGAGCTGTCATTTCCACACCGTAAAAGAGATGGTTCTGTCTAGGAAAGACCGAATCTAAAGCGGTCCTCGTGACCCCGGTCTTTCCTGGGAGCCCCTTTTCGTGTCCTAATGGCTGACCCAAAAGGAACTTTGTCACGTTACCAAATTGCTTTACATGCCAAAAAGAATATCTGCTTTAAAACCATATAAACTGTTTATATGTTTTCAAACGGTATAACTAAAGAACTGAGCATAGCTGCAAAATAAAGAATTAGGAACTGATAAGTTGTATACGTAACTTGGTCACGTATATAAATAAATAGGATTTATTGCTTTGATATGAAATGCATAAATTAGATTTATCGCTTTCAAGGAACCGTGAAATTAGTCGTTAGTCAAAGAAAGACTGGAAGTGGATACCTTCGATTGTCTTTCTGGCAGACTCTTTTCACGTATTCGTAAGACTGTCTAAAACCAGATTTACGAGATAAACATGCTTAAAACAAAGTCAAGCATGTGAAAGAGTGTCTTAGTCAAAGGAAGACTAGAAGTGGATACCTTCGGTTGTTTTTCTGGCAAGACCTCTTTTAAAGGTTGCTTACAAGGTTTATAGCATAAAACAAACCCATCTAATTAAGTAGTATGCCATTCCTACTCTATCCTTCTCAAACCATTGTTCATTGGTTGACGGACTGCTCAGCAGACGTCGCCTTTTACCTTTGGTGGTCAAGGGTTATGTTCGACATAACAAACCAAATAGAGTGAGGTTACTTACTGGTGATTTCCAAAATCGTTTTGGGCTCGGGGCAAAGTCTTCGTTAAAACATACGATGTTTAACGAAACCAAGAGTCATATAGAGATATGATTAGCAAAGAGTTGCTTACCTAAAAATAATTAATAGGCAAGCTTCTTAATCGACTTGTCTATTAATGAAAGATAGGGATCTTGGTCCTTCTGCAAAATGGAAATAGAACAGATTTGCAGTGGGAGTTTTATTATTAAAAATAAAACATTACATGAACAAAGCTAAAATCTTTACATTTAACATTGTAGAACATGTCTAAAGAAACGTCATTCTCGTTGCGCTCCCTGCTCGAGAAAGAAAAGCTGAAAGGAGACGGGACTAATTTTACTGATTGGTTCCGTGCTCTCACGATCATACTAAGGCGCGAGAAAAGGGAATATGTCTTAAATACCCCTTACCCTGATGAACTCAAAGCAGGTGCTACTACTGATGAGTTAACAGCGTACAACAAGCACAAGGAAGATGAGCTTGATGTACAGAGTCTCATAGTTGGGATTATGGGTCCTGAATTGCAGAGGCGATTCATGGATACCAAATCCAACGACATGTGTGTCTAGCTTAAGAACATGTTTCAAGAGCAGGCACGTGTGGAGAGATTCAAGGTAACAAAGTCCTTACTAGGTCACAAGTTGGCCGAGAGCGGCTCTATGGGCACTCATATGCTCCGTATGACGAGTGATATTGAGCAGCTGCATAAGCTTAATAGTCCGTTGAGCAAAGAGTTTGCTACGGATATTATCCTGAACTCGCTTCCACCCAGCTTTTCGGGGTTCATCATGAATTTCCACATGCTTGGGATGGAAAGGAGCTTACAGGAGCTGCAGGGGATGCTTAGGATCGCAGATGGAGACATGAAGAAAAGTTCTTCTGTTCTCATGATCCAAGCGGGTAAGAAAAAGATAAATAAGGCAAAGAAGAAAGTGGTTCCGAAGTACATGGGCAAAGGGAAGCAGGTTCCTAAACAGAACGCTCCCAAGATAAAGGTCTCTGCTTCCTCTGACTGTTATTATTGTAATAACAAAGGTCATTGGAAGAGAAACTGCCCTAAGTATCTGGAGGATGTAAAGTCTGGAAAGGTCTCCAAGGCTTCAACCTCAGGTATTTATGTTATTGAAGTTAATGTTGCTACCTCTATTAATGATTGGGTATTAGATACTGGATCATGTGGTCATATTTGTTCAAATATGCAGGCATTAAAGAATAGAAGGAAACTTGGCAATAGGGAAATACAACTCCGAGTTGGAAATGGAGCAAGTGTTGTAGCCATTACAGTCGGTAGTATAGAGTTGTGTTTGCCCAGCGGGCTTGTAATGGAACTGGAAAATGTTTATTTTGTTCCTAGCATTTCCAGAAATATCATATCAATCTCATGTTTAGAGATGAATGGTTTTTCATTTGTTATAAAAGACAAGCGTTGTTCTATTTATAAAAATGAATTATATTATGGATCATCTTATATGATAAATGGTCTTTATATGCTGGAAATGGATAAACCTGTGTTTAACATTAATAATAACAAACGACTCAAAACATCTCATGAAAGTACGACTTACATGTGGCATTGTCGCCTTGGTCATATAAACGAGAAACGCATTAAGAAATTACAAGAAGTAGGACTTCTTGGTAAATTTGATTTTGAATCAATTAACACATGCGAATCCTGTTTACGAGGAAAAATGACCAAAGCGCCTTTTTCTAAAAAGGGAGAAAGGGCAAGTGACTTATTAGGTCTAATACATACCGATGTATGTGGACCTATGAGTACTTGTACAAGAAACGGTTATTACTACTTTATCACTTTTACTGATGATTACAATAGATATGGTTATGTCTACTTGATGAGACATAAGTCTGAATCTTTTGAAAAGTTCAAGGAATTCAAGGCTGAAGTAGAAAATCAACTGAATAAAAGTATTAAAGCCTTACGATTAGATCGTGGAGGCGAATACTTAAGTTATGAGTTTAAAACGTACTTAAAGGAATGTGGGATAGTCTCACAACTCACGCCTCCAGGGACACCGCAATGGAACGGTGTTTCCGAGAGAAGGAATCGAACTCTGTTAGACATGGTTCGTTCCATGATGAGTAACGCCACTCTACCAAAATCGTTTTGGGGCCACGCACTAGAAACTGCTGCACTAACGATAAATAGGGTTCCATCTAAATCAGTAGAAAAGACTCCGTACGAGTTATGGTTTGGAAGAGTTCCAAACATATCTTTTCTTAAAATTTGGGGTTGCGAAGTATTTGTCAAACGCCTGACGTCTGACAAACTTGGTCCTAAATCTGATAAATGCTTTTTCGTAGGATATCCTAAGGAAACGAGAGGATATTACTTCTATTACCAATCCGAGAACAAAATAGTTGTTGCTCGTAATGGTATATTCTTGGAGAAAGATTTTCTTACAAGAGGAAGTAGTGGGAGTAATGTAATACTTGAAGAAGTTCAAGATACATCACACAATATAATATCTGAACAAGATCAGATAAACCCACCACTTGTTACTTCAGCTGATGAGCATCTGGAAGAACCAAATCCACAAGTAGTTGTGGAAGAGGTTCTAGTCCCGAGCTCAGATACTTCGACTTAAGTTGAAGTAGAATTGAACCCACAAATAGTTGTGGATGAAGTTCAACAGCCAGAAGAACAAGTGCTACGTAGGTCAACAAGGATAGTCCATGCACCTGAAAGGTACATGGGACTACACGAGATTTCAGTGTTTGACACTGAAGATCCACTGACCTATGCGGAAGCAATGGATAGACCCGACTCTGAAAAATGGCTGGAGGCCATGAGATCCAAAATACAATCCATGTATGACAACACGGTCTGGAACCTAGTTGTACCACTTGATGGGGTAAAACCCATAGATAACAAGTGGGTTTTCAAAAGGAAAACAGACATGGATGGTAATATGACTATATACAAAGCACGGCTAGTAGCGAAAGGTTTCAAACAAATTCTCGGTGTAGATTATGATGAAACTTTTTCGCCCGTGGCTATGTTTAAGTCAATTCGGATGCTCCTAGCAATTGCCGCATTTCATGATTATGAAATATGGCAAATGGATGTCAAAACCGCCTCCTGAAATGGAAATTTAGAAGAGGACGTGTATATGATACAGCCCAAGGGTTTTGAAGATCCAAAGAATGCTGGGAAGGTGTGCAAGCTTCTTAAATCCATTTATGGATTGAAGCAAGCATCAAGGAGTTGGAATCTTCGATTTGACGAGGAAGTCAAAAAGTTTGACTTCGTCAGATGCGAAGAAGAACCTTGTGTGTACAGAAAAACTAGTGGGAGTGCCATCGCCTTTCTAATCTTATATGTAGACGACATACTCCTAATGGGAAACGATATTCCGTTATTGCAACAAGCCAAGTCTTCATTAAAGAAAGTGTTCTCGATGAAAGACTTGGGCGAGGCAGTCTATATATTAGGCATCAAGATCTATAGAGATAGATCGAAAAGACTCATAGGATTGAGTCAAAGCACATACATTGACAAAGTGTTGAATCGGTTCAGCATGCAGGATTCCAAAAGGGGATACCTGCCAATGAATCATGACGCAAAGCTTAGCAAGACTCAGTGTCCTTCGACAACTGATGAGCGAAGCAACATGAGTAAAGTACCATACGCTTCGGCTATTGGCTCTATCATGTACGCCATGTTGTGCACTCGCCCTGATGTCTCGTACGCTTTAAGTGTTACGAGTAGATATCAGGCTAATCCAGGCATGGAGCACTGGATTGCTGCAAAGAATATCCTTAAGTACTTGAGAAGAACTAAGGATATGTTTCTCGTCTACGGTGGTGACTCAGAACTCGTGGTAAATGGTTACACAGACGCAAGTTTCCAAACTGACCGAGATGACTCGAGATCACAGTCCGGGTATGTGTTCATACTCAACGGTGGTGCTGTGAGCTGGAAGAGCTCAAAGCAGGAAACAACTGCAGACTCAACCACCGAAGCTGAGTACATAGCAGCATCCGAGGCAGCAAAAGAAGGTTTATGGATTAAGAAGTTCCTTACCGAACTAGGAGTGGTTCCCAGTGTTCAAGGCCCTGTGGACCTCTACTGTGACAACAATGGAGCTATAGCTCAGGCCAAGGAACCGAGATCACACTCAAAATCCAAACATATTCTACGCCGTTATCACCTCATACGAGAAATCATAGATAGAGGTGATGTAAAGATCTGTAGAGTTGACACAGCCAGCAACACAGCTGATCCACTTACAAAACCTCTTCCTCAAGCCAAGCATCAGATGCATACTGCTTCTATGGGTCTGAGACACATAGGAGATTGGCTATGAGATTTTCTTTAGATCTATGAGATTTTTAGAAAATAGAGATTTGTATAAAGATAGGGCCTACGATGATTGGCTCCTAGCTTAAGTGGGAGATTGTTAGTTTGTAATAATCTAGAAGTCAATAATACGATAAATTTGTTATATAAAGCTTTGTTCATGAATTGAATGTTTAATCATTTTGTTACCTTGAGTATTATTGAATTTATGAATCATTTCGAATTCATGACTGGAATTGTGAAACTTCATAATATAGATGATAATACTCTTAAAAGTCTCTAACCAAGGTAATTAGCAGGAACACTAATTACCGCGATAAGGTTAGTGTGTGGATTAAATGATGGTTAAGTTTCACAAACCATAGACAAAGAGCTGTCATTTTAATCACACAGATACATGTTAGAGAACATGGTATTTGACAGACCCCAAATGAAACATTAAATGGAATTGTATTTGTGTCATTAATGTTTTCATTTTAGTGTTAAGTTCTAAAGTATGAGATATTCATTTTTTCTACATAAGAGGTGTATATGTGTGATTGCTATCTAACGCTATCCGTAAAAAGTAGCTATAAGGGTAGTTCTTCGGTATACATAGGTTATGCGGAGGAAAAGATGGTTTATCAAAAGTACTATTGTCCCTCGTATCTCAATACGAGCTATAGCATCACTGGGCCCCTTGATAGAATATGATTATCTGGATCCAGTATGATTACAAGAGTAAACATATTTGATAATCTATTCAGGATCAAGTAAATCGTTTACTGGATCGTGATATTGTACGGTACAGCATCATCTGTGTAATTGGTGTCATAATGTACTTGCCAGGTGCCACCTATGATTATAGAAGTTAGAACAGTTCTAATTCTATTTGCCAACATAACACAGATCCTATCGGGTCACACCATCAATAGGAAAGTAATCAGAGAAATTTTATGATTAATTATAAAGTGTTATAATTAAGAATAAAATATATGTCATGGAGATGACATGCTTAAACCGAATTAAATTTATAAACGTGTATGACACGTCGTATAAATTTATCGCAAACACAAGAAATACAATTATTCAGATGTATATATATATATGGATTAAAATATTAATTATGAAATAATATTTTGGATCAAAAAGTCCAATTTGAATTTAGGCCTTAATTAAATTTAGAATTTAATTAAAAGTCTAAATTAAATTAAATTAAATTAAATGAAAATGTTTAATTAGATATATTAAACAAATCATTACAAAATCAAATTTGATTTTGATTTCCAAAACCGACGTATGGAACCGCCACAAATATTTGCCTATTTAATGGCATGAAATGAGAGAGAAAATTAAGAAGTTCATTTGAAGTCCAAATTAAAGTACGAATCAGACTGATTCGATTCGTATCTAATTTTCTCTCCCAAATAGTGATTTGCAGAAAATCTGATTATCTATATATATATTTTTGCGAGAATAAAAGTTATTCTTGTGAATAGTGTTTTGTCAGAAATTTCGTACTTTTGGTGAATAGTGATTTACCGAAAACCGCGACTTTTCGAATACCGTTGGTATAGTATTTATGGCAAAAGAAATACCAACTCTTTGGTAGTTCCTAGTGGATAACCGATAGAGGCACTATATTTTTGGTGCTTGCTTAACCGGGTCAGACAGTCGGGTCAGACTGCATTCCAATTTGAATTTGGAAGCAAGGTAAAGAAATGTTATATTAATCTATTTAATTGTTAAATAGATTTAATCTTTTAGAAATCAATCAAAGGAGTAGATGTATAAACTGATTAAAATACAAGTAAATACGGTTTTACTACTTTGGGTCTATACAGGATTAATCTGGTATGTAACTCTCGGTTATTATCTGACATACTACTTAATCTATGATCTGAATGAGTAAAGTTTTACTTACGGTTTTTAATCTAAGAAAAGGATTGAACAGGTATGTAACTCTCGGTAGATTATCCGACATACCACTTCAATCCTTTTGGCTTGAGTTAGAAGTAAAAAATTTGTTTTACGGTCTTTCCGCAGCTTAAGCCTAATGGCTTTGGGTAGCCTCAAAACCCTACAATCATTGTGTGGGACCAGGGCCGAATTGTTTATCCATGCCCCCACCTGAGCCCTAATCGGTTGCTGCATTTGAGGCAGGTCTCGAAACCGTGGGTCAAGTCGCAATCGTTCCAACCGCAACTTATCCACACAACCCATTGGTTCATGGCCAATTTTTTAGCAAAATAGGCAAATTCTAGGTAGTTTTTCATAGGTGAGATAAACCGTAAAGGTATCTAGACTCGGGTTACATACACTGAGCTTATCTTTGAGTTTACCATCAATACTGATCAGCACTTTCACCTTTTAGAATTTTTTTCCTCCAGCAAACATAACCACTGGTTCAGACAGTGCTGTGCCCAGTTCTAGCACCAAACACGAAATCCCTTCCTTTGAAACAGTGAGTGGTACGCTATGCCATTGGGTCCAGACTTTAGCGACATCCACCTTTGGTTGCTCGAGATCTATAGGCCCTGAAACCCTCTTAAGAAAAACCGCATCATTTATGTATGACCATATCCCTCTCTGCATCACCCTTTCTATATCAGCCATGTTAGTAAATTGTACCAAAAACATATCCCGTGTGAGGATGGAGATGTCAGTGGCCGGATCGACTCCCCACGCCTTCATCATTGTGGCTGAGAATAGGTGGTCTATGATGACTTTATCAGTAGCAATTCTCAATAATGCACATAGGTGCCATTACCGGTTTGCAAGCCCGGTTTGAGGGAGATGCACCGGTTGAGATAGGTCTCCCCCAGAGCTTAGTGCAGCAAACTGTTCTACGATTTGCTCAGCAGTAAGGTTTATGGCCAGGTGTGGTGTGAATTGTTTTTTATGTTTGGAAATGTCGTTGGCAGGGGGGGATTTAAGCCAGTGCTCCTGTAGAATGGTATGTGGGTTTGTATGAGCTTGTTTTTTAATTGTGGCTGAGTAGAGGTTATTAATGGGCTTTATGAGTTGGATGGTATTACTTGTGATCTTGGGCTTATTAAATGAACCTTTTAAATCATCAACTTTGAGGTGTTGGTTTTCGGCTTGTATAGGCATTATATCAGAGCTTCCTTCCTCAGACCCGGCCCAGCATGCCTCTGATACTATACCAGTGTGTGGCCCCACCTTGCTGTCGTAACAGTTCCCTTTTCCATCTATTTGATAGGAGAGCCCAGCTGTATATGGCAGTGTAGGAGATCCATTCTCTCGTGTAACCTTTCATCTGTTATTTTCATGTAGCCTTAGAGAGCCCATATATGACATTGGTTTCACAATAGATCCAGAAGCATTAATATTGTGTGAGATTCTAAGTATCATGATTTGGCCCACAATGACATCCCTACTGGTCATGCCACTATCTTGGTTACTATGAGTCGCTGTAGATTCCTTTTGAGTTACTGTGTGAGAGACCTCCTTTTCTTTCACTAGAATGGTATACTTGCCAACCTGCACAGCAACTTTCTGTTTGTAGGATGTGAGTGGGTTCCAGCTCCTACCTTTCGTGTTGACTGTATTTCCCCTTTTCATGGCTGATACTCTAACCCTGCGCTGCACCCGGTTTACAGCTTTGATCTGCGTCTCGGTTCCAGCACCCCGGTGCATAGTGCTGTGTACACCCGGAGCATTACTATCCGTTGGGTTAGAATCGGAGAAGGGCTCCGGTGACGACGGTTCTGCCCGGTGATCTGCAGTGATGCGGTCGTGGAAATGTAACAGAGACCGTCTCACAAAGTATTCATTATCTTGTGTATTCGTGCCGTATCTTTCCCCACTGTCTTCAGGGGGAGGTAGGTCGGAGTCTGTTGGCATTTCTCCAACATATTCCCATGCAATCACTATGATGAAACACTCTTTCCATTGATTCCCATACGGTAATGCCGTGGAGTATGGAATCCTTCGCGGGTCAATAACCTTAGCCCATAAACAAAGATTCATATGGTTCGCCTCCTGGATGTTCTCTTCGTCTGTTCTTTCAATATCCCCGAATTGAGCCACTAATTGTTGTATGAAGAACGGGTGCCAGAACTCCTCTGGGAAATTTGTGACCTTCACTCGCACTCTATACAGTTTTATCTGGATTTGAGCATCCCAATCTATGTCCCATTCCCTCATTCGCCAACCATGTTGAGCCCCCTAGATATTACCTTCCTCAACCACCAGGAGCGTATTTAGAGCATGCGGGAGCTGGATTCTGAATGTTGTTGGACTGCACCGCCAATAAGGGTACTTATTGATGTTGCCTCCAAAGGTTACCGCTAGAAAATGTTGTACTATTCTGATGGAATTGCCAGTACCCCGGGTTATGCCCTCATCCATGACCTTTATGGAACCTTGCAATATCTCAATTCTCTTGTGGTAAATGTCATTTTGTTGGAAGTACACACACCCCCTAAGTTTTTGTTGAGTACACAAGGAAAATCCCTAGTCATTGTTTGTTAGACAGCTAATGCGCAGCAGTAATGGAATTTTTCAGTTTTGAGAAGGGAGGTAGCAGTAAGGTGTGAAGGGAATAAGGTAGTAAAAATCCAAAGAGAGGATATAACAAGATAGGAAATAGGCTTTTAAATCTTTAGGAAGAGATGAAAGTTGAGTCGCAGTAGGCTAATAGGGCACTGTGGGAGGTAGCTTGTTTCTGTTTTTTAATGGAACAGTAGAATTAACTGCTCTTGTCGTACCCGGGGTTGTTGGATAGTAGAGAGTTGTGCTGCAATAAATGTATCTCATGTAGGTGATGTTACTACAAGGAGGCCTTAGGGAGTAGATAGTTCGCAAAAGAGAAGTATAGTACAAAGAAGAAAAGTGCTAAAAGGGTGCTCAAAGGGTGCTCGAAAGGTCAGCTAAGTAATGGAATAGTGTTCTAAAATGGAATAGTTCTGTAAAGAGGAAAAGTCTAGGAGTAGTGGAACCTCACTGGAGTTTCCGTCGCCGGGATGACCGTCCTCCGCATGGTGCCATTTGTGCTTTGCATGCACTTGCACCTGTCTTTGAGGTCCTAAAACTCTACTCTCTCTCGAACCTTCTGGCAGTCGCTTCCCTTTCCGATCCTCCTCCGCTCCATGGCCCAAACCTCAATTCCACCACTCTCCTCCCTTTCCTCCCTCCGCCTCATTTTCTTGTCCAACTTCTCCCTTTTGTTACACCAAAAGGTATAGTACAAAGTTTCAGTACAGTGAACTGTACTTTTTAACCTTCAATACACTTTTCGGTTCAGACTGCAAGTATACAATCCTATCGAGTAGTATAAATTCGGGTATCGATCACAGGGACGGTTCAAGTCTTAACTAGAATTCCACCTAAATTAAATAAAGACTAGAAGTTGGAAAATGTTGGTTTTGGTTTTTATAGTTCCTAACAATTCAATCACAGTAATTAAAATGCAAGAAAGTAAATCAACTTGGTTTAAATCAAAAGTAAAAAGGCGTTTCCAGGGTTATGACTTCATCTCAGTTTTGCCTCGAGGTACCCGGTCCGTGTAGTGTCCTACACGGGCCGTGTCCAATGTACACGGGCCGGGTACTGTCGTACACGGTCCGTGCGGCCCTCGAGTGAATGCAGCAGTTATTGTTTCTTAGTGTTGTTCCTTTGTGTAGGGTTCTACTGACCAGACCTAATGTTCCTAAACCTCAACTGTCGTCTGTTGGTTCATTAACTTGGTATGGAATTGCAATATGTGCCCTCGTCGGGTTCTAGACCTCAACTGTCGTATGTTGGTCTAAATTACCTAGTTGCTTGTTTGGTATACTAAAGGTAACCTCATTCCGTCGATATGAGGAAATGTTCACCTGTCGGCTACTACTTGGTTTCACCTTCCGGATCACTAATCCTACCTCATGTACTTAGTTTGGTTGAGAGATTATAAGGGCCAAAGTACCTTCTAGATGTGCGCATTCATCTAGTGGTAAACCAATAAAAATCAAACAACTTAGACTAAGCAATTAAATCAAACACAATCAAGCAAACACAAATTTCAACAAAAGAATCCAATAACTAACATGCAAAACAAAACATTCGATTACATCACAACCCTAGAAACTAAAAGTCTACTCTAACATGATTAAAAAACAAATAAAACAAATAAAGATAAAGGAGTTCATAGAAAAACTCGAAGAACAATGAAGATCCGTCGAAAACTCGCGTCTTTCGCTTCTCAACTTCGTCTCCAAGCTAGCCGCCAAGTCCAAACCCTAGGAATTGCTTCTCTGCTCCCGAATACTCCTCTGGTGCAAGAAATCCCGCTTATATGCTTTTCTGGCCGACCTTCCATCAATTAGCCTTGTTTCCAAATTCTGAATCTGTTTCCGGAAATGCTTGACACGGCCCGTGTGGAATTCTACACGGACCGTGTGCCTGTGTTCTTCCTGCGGTCGAGTCAGCTGTTGGAAATGCTTGACACGGCCCGTGTGAAATTCTACACGTACCGTGTACCTGTGTCTCTAGCTCAGATTGTAGATCTTCTCGCAAGCTTTCCGAAAAGTGGTTATACGCTTAAAACGGAGTTACGAGTCAAAATCTATGACCGTTTTAATTTCAGGTGCTGAGATTGGTGTCCTGGTCGTGTCTGTGGTCGGGCAGAGGGTTGTACGGTCCGCATAAGAAGTACACGGACCGTATATAGCTTTGAATTCCAGATTCTTCCTCGGTTTCGCCCGTTTTCTGCAAAGTAAGAGCAAATGCGCAGCAGTACCACATTCTATAGATATTCAATGAAATAAACACGATTTGACAGTTCTAAACACAGGTTTTGGTACAAAATACGGGTCGGAATATAGATAAGTTTGCGAGATATCAAATTCCCCCAAGCTGAAGTCTTGCTTGTCCTCAAGCAAAAACACCAACTTAGGTACCGGGTTGGTCTTTTAAACTTTCCTAAATGCAAGTTAAGATCCTAATTGTGAAAAACTCACATGAACTGCTATTATCATTAAACTCGAGAATTATTTTGGATAACAACTTGGACTTTCCTCGATTAATTTTGATTCACCCCACAAATTGACTAGTCAAACTTCATATTCTGAGATGCTTTGATATTTGCAAAAACTAGTTACCCGAATTGATCAATCTTTCATTCTTACATTGAAACTATACCCTCATTTATGGTGATTTTCCTTTTTGCCCCCCCAAGCTTGGAACAAGCTTAGGTTAGAAAGTCGCGGACTTCGTGTGTTGATATATGCAAAAGTTGTTGAAAGTTTTCGAGCTCAAAGGCATTCCGTTGGATTGTGCCAGTACTCTTTTTTATAAATTTGGGAGACGAGCTCAAAGGCATCCCGTAGGATTTATTGCCAGTACTCTTATTTTCTCCATCTTTTCGTTTGTTTCATTTTTTTCTTTTATTCATTTGCATATATCATGAATACACACATCCAAAGGTATTCTTTCATACCAATAGATATCCCAATCTTTCTATTGTTTAAAATCCCCAATTCCCTAATTTAAAAGGCACAGTTCAATTTCAAAATGTTATTTCAGTACAATTCAAGTTTTCATCTTTTCAATTTCTCAAAACTTCCCATCCTAAGCAGTTCTTTGATCAATTATGGGGTTATTTCCAATTTCTCAAAGTCATCCAAATCATAACCAAAAATTTTCAAACAAGTCTCTAATCCTAGCAGTCACACAAATTTATCACCTAAAAATGCAAAATTTTCACCTAAAAATAAACATGAACTAAATGCAGATACAATTTCTTCTATTCAACCCCCCCAAGCTTGAATGAAGCATTGTCCTCAATGCTTGAATTCACACAAGAAAGAGTAAATAAAATAAAACATGAAAACTTACAGACATGAAGCGAGAGGTGGGTCGGGTGGAACTGGGAGGAGCACCCACTTCTGAGGTACATGGACCACGCGATTAAACTCTTGCATCACAAGAATCCACATGATTTCTCTAAAGAGCTTGATCGAGCACCTGATCGCGCCTATGTGAGCTTTCAATTTCTCCAAGAGCATGGCAATCCGATCAAGTTTGAGATCTGCACTTATGATCACAGCACAAGATTTATCTGGGTCCAGGAACTCATACCTGAGGTTAGCTGGGAGAGGCTTGACCTCAGGAGTCGACTGCTCTGTCTGGACTGTTGCACGGCCCGTGTGATCTTTGTACGCCCCGTGTGCTATCTCCAGCTCCTCTGGTAGTGGTGCACGGTCTGTGCAAAATGCATGCGGTCCGTGTGTCAGTTCCCCCAGGTTGTCAGCCTCATTCTGCACAGTCCGTGTAGATTCTGCACGGTCTGTGTTCTCAGTAGTCTTATTGGTCTCGGCTGGTTGTGTGGGCTCCGCACGGTCAGGGTGCTCAGTTTCTGCAACAGGTGGGGTTGGCACGGTCCGTGTAGAGTCTGAACGGTCCGTGTGGTTGGCAGTTGAGTCGATGGGCATGACAGGTCCTTGGTAATGAGTCTCATTTTGCAGAGTTATAGCTCTTTCCTCTCCTATGGGGTTGATCTTTGGTTGACTGGGCAGCCTTCCAGGAGATGGTTGACTAGAGGTAATTTGGTGACTTGTTACACCAAAAAAGGTATAGTACGAAGTTTCAGTACAGTAAACTGTACTTTTTAACCTTAAACACACTTTTTCGGTTCAGACTGCAAGTATACAATCCTATCGAGCAGTATATTGTCGGGTATCGATCACAGGGACGGTTCAGATTTAATCTAGAATTTTACCTAAATTAAATAAAAACTAGAAGTTGGAAAAGGTTGTTTTGGTTTCTAAAATTTCCTACAGTTCAATGACAATAATAAAATGCAAAGAAGTAAATAAACTTGGTTTAAATCAGATGTAAAAGGCGTTTCCAGGGTTATGACTTCATCTAAGTTTTGCCTCGAGGTGCCCGGTCCGTGTAGTGTCCTACACGGGCCGTGTCAGTGTACACGGGCCGTATACTGTCGTACACGGTCCGTGTGGCCCTCGAGTGAATGCAGCAGTTATTGTTTTCTTTGTGTTGTTCCTTTGTGTAGGGTTCTACTGACCAGACCTAATGTCTCTAAACCTCAACTATCGTCTGTTGGCTTATTAACCTGGTATGAAATTGCAATATATGCCCTCGTCGGGTTCTAGACCTCAACTGTCGTATGTTGGTCTGAATTACCTAGTTGCTTGGTTGGAATACTAAAGGTAACCTCATTCCGTCGATATGAGGAAATGTTCACCTGTCGGTTACTACTTGGTTTCACCTTTCGGATCACTAATCCTACCTCATGTACTTAGTTTGGTTAAGAGATTATAAGGGCCAAAGTACCTTCTAGATGTGATCATTCATCTAGTGGTAACCAATAAAAATCAAATAACTTACACTAAGCAATTAAAATCAATCACAATCAAACAAACACAAATTTCAACAAAAGAATTCAATAACTAACATACAAAACAAATCATTCGATTACATCACAACCCTAGAAACTAAGAAATCTACTCAGACATAGTTCTAAAACAAAATAAAGAAGTAAAAAGAAGATTAGCCATGACAAAACCCGAAGAATAAAGAAGATCCGTCGAAAACTTGCGTCTTTCGCTTCTCAACTTCGTCTCCAAGCTTAGCCGTCAAGACCAAACCCTAGAAATTGCTTCTCTGCTCCAGAATGACCTCTCTGGTGCAAGAAATCTCGCTTATATACTCGTTTTGCCGACCTTCCATTCCTTAGCTTTCTTTCCAAATTCTGGATTTGTTTCCAAAATTGCTTGACACGGCCCGTGTGGAATTCTACACGGACCGTGTGCCTGTGTTCTTCATGCGGTCGAGTCAGCGGTCTTCATGCGGTCGTGTCATCGGTCGAGTTGAGATTGACACGGCCCGTATGGAATGTTACACGGACCGTGTAGAGACTTCTAAATTCCAGATTTCTTCTCGATTTCGCCCGATTCCTGCAGAATAAGAATAACTTGCAGCAGTACCACATTCTATATATATTCAATGAATTATAACCGAATTTATAGATTAAAACACAGGTTTTTGGTACGATTTTAAGGTCAAAATATAGATATGAATACGAGATATCAAATTCCCCCAAGCTAAAATCTTGCTTGTCCTCAAGCAAAAATCCTAACTTAGGTAAAGGGCTGGCCTAATGATTACCTAAATGCAAAAGTAAATTCTAATGCGAACAGTTTACGTGATCTTGCTATTGTTAAAAATCTTCGAGAGTCCTTTTGAATAACAATTTGGATTTCTTTGACAAATTTTGATTCACCCCACTAATCAACTAATCAAATGTCATAATTTGAGATGTTCTAATGTTTGCTAAAACTAATTGTTCGAATTGATTGATCTTTCATTCTTACATCAAACTTATGCCCTCATTTGTGGTGATTTTGCTTTTTACCCCCCCAAGCTTGGAACAAGCTTAGGTTAGAAAGTTGAAGACTTCGCGTGTTGACATATGCATAAGTTTTAATTATGGTTTTTCTCGAGCTCAAAGGCATCCATTAGGATTGTGCCAGTACTCATTGTTTTCTTTCTAAGTGTGGGAGACGAGCTCAAAGGCGCCCTGTAGGACTTATTGCCAGTACTCTTATTTTCTCCATCTTTTCGTTTGTTTTAAGTACTTTGCATATATCATGAATACACACATCCAATGGTATTCTTTCATACCAATGGATATCCCAATCTTTCGTTTATTGAAAACCCCAGTTCTTTGTTTTAAAAGGCACAGTTTAGTTTCAAAATGATTTCTCAATTCAATTTGACTTTCGTTTTTTCAAATGTTCGAACTATCCCATCCTATGCAATTCTTTGATCGACTTATGGGGTTATTTCTAACTTCTCAAAGTCATCATAATTGTAACTCAAAATTTCTCTCAAAGGTTCCTAATTCTAGCAATTCACGCAAATATATCACCTAAAAGTGCAATAAAAAGTAAACATGACCTAGAAAAAAAAGAAAAAAAAAGTAAACATGAACTAAATGATAAAGTTCTCCCCCCCAAGCTAAGTCCGAGCATTGTCCTCAATGCTTCAAGACAGATATAAGATAAAAGCTGGGGAAAAGAAAGCAAACCTGATCAGTGGTCAGCAGGATCATCAAGGCGCCAGTAGCGCATCTCAGCCTCGATCGCCTCAATCCGCTCGCCATAGTCTGTCACCTGCTGCTGGATGTCGCGGAGAATAACACCGTGCTCGCGCTGAGTGGTACTCATGCCATGCATGAGGCGGTACACATCCTGAATGGTAGGGTCGGTAATGGGCGAGCTGGTGGCAGCAGGGAAAGGGATGTGGGGCTGGTGTGAGGAGCCAGGCGCATCAGTCATCGGCACATCATCATCAGGAGGAGGTGGTGGTGAGGCTGGAGCAGCCGGTAGGGGCGCAGTGAAGAGCCATGTGGATCGGTCCTCGAAGGAGAGAGGGGCCGAGAAGGGCATCAAATACTGAGTGCGGCCATCCGGCATGCGCCAGAGATAGCGAGTGCCGCCGCTAGAGCTCCTCTGAATCCTAATAAAGGTCGCCAATCGAAAGGCGTCGGCGTCCAGGGTGCGTGGGCCTCTACAGAGCGTGTCGCCATCAGTGGAGAGCCTCAGTCTCTCGGCAATGTGGGTGACATAGGCACCCATAGTGATAGCACCTCCCGTCCTCGTGGAGCGCTGAAGACCAAGCCAGTGGTGAATCATGATGAGCATCAGATCGGGCCGCTCTATCTCCGCGTCTGGGCGGAGCATGTGATCCAGAAGCTGGAGGTCCTCAATGTTGGCACGGGAGACTGTCTCTCCGCGTGCAAAGATAGTGACGGCAAGGGCGCGCTGGATGCAGCGCAAGACTGGGTAGGCGATGTTGAGGCCTTTGAACTCCTTGTTGTGGATGGCCCCAGGTGTCATGCCAGAAATCAAATTTCAGAAGTGGTCTTTGTCGAGACCCACTCGGAAATGGAGGGAATTGGTCTGGGGATCCGAGTGGAAGCCAAACCATCGACGAAGCTGGGGAAGCCAGAGGCGGTGAGTCTGATAACGGAGCTGGAATTTGATGTAGTGATCGCCCTGGCGATCCGTTTTGAGTTGGAGAGAAGAGAGAAATTCGTGTGTGAGCAACTCATAGGAATTATGCTCAATGGCCCAGAAGGCAGGGGTAATCCCAATCCTGCCGGTGAGAAAAAGAAACGGTGTGTCTATGCCGAAGGCGCGAAGGGCGTCGAAGTCAACCCGGCGAGTGTTCTCGAACTTGCACAGCCGCAAAGTATCGAAATGTGTGAACATACGGCGGGTGGGGAGAGGGAAGTAGTCATCCTGGTACTCCTCTGCGCGATCAGTGTACTCCCCAGAGAGGCGGTCGGACTCGTCAGAGACGTAATCGGAGTCGTCAGGGGAAGAAGAGTGGCGAGAGAGAGGACCTGGTGGTAAGGAGGTAGAAGGAGGTGGAGAAGGTGGGCGCGCAGGTGGTGGTGTCTTGGCACTGAGAGCCTGCTGCCTACGCTCCTGGGCGTACTTCGAGCGGTGTTCGCGATGCATGATGTTCTCTGGATAGGGATGACACGGGCCGTGTGGAATATTAACACGGGTCGTGTAGGATGACACGGACCGTGTAGAGGTTGATGCGGGCCGTGTCAGGTTAGGGTTTCGGCTGAATGGCAGATCCGACGGAGAAGAGAGAGAGAGAGAGAGAGAGAGAGAGAGAAGGAGGTCACGGCCAGGTATGGTGCGGAGGTGACCGGAGAGGAAATAAGGAGATGAAGAAAAACTGAAAGAGGAGAGAAAGAGAGACTTACCTGAGCGGAGGAGACCCTTGGGGCGGTGGTGGCGCACGGTGGTAGGTGGAGGAATCGCCGGCCGAGAGGAAGAAGGGAGGAGGTGGAGAAGGCGAGAGTGGCGGCTACACGGCGGCGCGCGGAGGTCGGGTCGGTCCGAGAGAGAGGTCGGGTGCACTGTGGGAAGAGGTGGTGTGCCCGTGTGGGAGAGGGGTATTTATCAGAAGCGAAAGGGCATAACTGATGCGGAGCGGACGCGACTTTCCATATGCGTCGTTTGGCGGTTACACGGGCCGTGTAGGAATCGATGCGGGCTGTGTGAATTGAATTTAGCCGTGTAGGAATCGCACGGGTCGTGTGGTCTCACCCTCCTGGTGTTGTACGGGCCGTGTATGAGTCTGTACGAGCCGTGTGAATGGATCCTGGCCGTGTAGAAATCGCAGGGATCGTGTGGTCTCACCCTCCTGGTGTGGTACGGGCCGTGTCATATGCTGTGCGGGCCGTGTGAGATGCTCTCCTTGGAACTTCCTAAATGCAAATTAATGGAAAACAAATATGCATGCAAATAACAGTATGAAGCAGAAAGATAAAAATTTAAAAATGCAAGAAATTTAAAAAGGGCTTGGGTTGCCTCCCAAGAAGCGCTTGTTTTAGGTCTCGAGCTTGACCGCCTGCTTTAAGTTTCTGCTGGAGCGGGATCAGAGAGATCTTGATCGAACCGCTCGGTCTGGGGATGGTCAGCAATGTAGTGTTTGAGACGCTGACCATTGACTTTGAAAGTCCTGCTCTCGTGATTCCCAATCTCAAACACACCGAATGGGTACACTTGCTTCACATGGAATGGGCCTGACCATCTTGACTTCAGCTTACCTGGAAACAGTCGCAATCTAGAATTAAATAGGAGTACAAGATCACCTACCTTGAATTCGCGAGGCGCAATGCGCTGGTCATGAACTCGCTTGGTTCGCTCCTTATAGATTCTGGCATTCTCGTAAGCATGCAGGCGCATTTCCTCCAACTCGTGTAGATCAAGAATGCGCTTCTCGCCAGCTGCGAGCATGTCCATGTTGATGGTGCGCGTGGCCCAGAATGCTTTGTGCTCGATCTCCACAGGTAAGTGGCAGGGCTTGCCATACACTAGCTTGAACGGACTCATTCCAATCGGTGTCTTGAAAGCAGTTCGGTATGCCTAGAGTGCGTCATTGAGCTTGAGCGACCAATCCTTTCGGGTCCGTGCCACCGTCTTTTCCAAGATGGACTTTATTTCCCTGTTAGAAATTTCAGCTTGTCCATTAGACTGAGGGTGATAGGAAGTTGTTACCTTGTGTGTCACCCCATGACGGCTGAGAAGGCTGTCAAATTGTCGGTTGACGAAGTGCTTGCCTCCATCACTGATGACTGCTCGGGGCACTCCAAAGCGCGGGAAGATGATGTCAGTGAACAGCTTCTTGACGGCGTTTGAGTCGGCCTTGCGACATGCCACTGCCTCGACCCATTTGGATACATAATCCACTGCAACCAGAATATACTCATTCCCACATGATGATGGGAACGGTCCCATGAAATCAATACCCCACACATCAAAAAGTTCGACCTCGAGAATAGAGTTGAGAGGCATCTCGTTGCGCTTGGTGATGTTTCCGGTCCGTTGACACTTGTCGCATGCCGAGACAAAGGTCCTTGCATCCCTGAAAATAGAAGGCCAAAAGAAACCAGATTGCAATACCTTGGTGGCTGTCTTTGAGAAGGAAGCGTGCCCTCCATAAGCAGATGAGTGACAATGCTCGAGAATGGAGTGTGTCTCCTCGTACGGTACGCATCGGCGGAAGATACCATCAACACCTACTTTGAAAAGAAAAGGTTCATCCCAAAAGTAATACCTGGCATCTGAGCGGAGCTTTTTCCTCTGCTGGTAAGTCATAGAAGCGGGATGTACTCCAGAAGCAAGGAAGTTGGCGATGTCTGCATACCATGGGGCTGAGTGGGCAGCTACACGGTCCGTGTGTCCGGTCGTGTGGCCTTGGTGTTGAACGGTACGGGCCGTGTGCGATCTGGTACGGTCCGTATGGCTTTGGTGTGGCAGTACACGGGCCGTGTAAGGTCTTGTACGGTCCGTGTCAAGGTAAGTCAGGACAGAAGCTGAGAAGAGCTGTTCATCAGGGAACGAATCATTGATTGGCAATTGGACAGAGTCATCATCTCCCCAATGAAGTCGAGATAGATGGTCTGCTACAGTGTTTTCGACTCCTTTCTTGTCCCTTATTTCGATATCAAATTCCTGCAAAAGAAGAACCCATCTAATCAGACGAGGTTTTGCATCTTGTTTACTTAGCAAGTACCTGAGTGCGGCATGGTCTGTGTAGACGATTATCTTCGAACCAACCAAGTAGGAGCAGAACTTGTCGAGAGCGAACACAATGGCTAGAAGCTCCTTCTCGGTTGTTGTGTAGTTCATTTGGGCTGGGTCAAGCACTTTGCTTGCATAGTAGATAGCGCACGGCTTCTTTTCTTTCTTCTGCCCTAGAACTGCTCCTACAGCATAATCGCTTGCATCGCACATCAGTTCGAATGGAAGGGACCAGTCGGGGGGTTGCAAGATAGGTGCCGAAATGAGAGCTTCCTTCAAACTACAAAAGGACTTAACACAATCATCAGTAAAATCAAAATCAGAATTTTTAATGAGTAGATTGGTTAGTGGTTTAGCAATTTTAGAAAAATCCTTAATGAAGCGGCGATAGAATCCTGCATGACCTAGAAAGCTGCGAACGTCCTTAACACAAGTTGGGATCGCAAGCTTTTCAATGACTTCAATCTTTGCCTTGTCAACTTCAATACCCTTAGAAGTCACAACATGTCCTAGAACTACACCTTCTTGGACCATGAAGTGACACTTCTCCCAGTTCAAAATCAAATTGACTTCTTCACATCTCTGCAAAATCTTACAAAGATTAGTCAAACAAGAGTCAAAACAAGCACCATATACAGAAAAGTCATCCATAAAGATTTCAACCTCATTTTCAATAAAGTCAGAAAAGATGGCCATCATGGCCCTTTGAAAGGTTGCTGGTGCATTACAAAGACCAAAAGGCATCCTACGATATGCGTATGTACCATATGGACAGGTAAAAGTGGTCTTTTCTTGGTCTTGTGGGTGGATGGGTATCTGAAAGAAACCAGAATAACCATCTAGATAACAAAAATAAGAGTGATTAGCAAGCCGTTCTAGGAGTTGGTCGACAAATGGCAATGGAAAATGGTCCTTGCGTGTGGCAGCATTAAGTTTTCTGTAGTCAATGCACATCCTGTAGCCACTGACAACACGCGTTTGGATCAGTTCATTCTTCTCATTCTTCACCACTGTCGCTCCTCCTTTCTTTGGCACCACATGGATAGGACTCACCCACTTGCTATCAGAAATCGGGTAGATAATACCTGCATCAAGTAATTTTAAAATTTCTTTCTTTACTACCTCTTTCAAGTTCGGGTTGAGCCGTCGCTGGTGTTCAACAGAGGGCTTGTGATCATCTTCCAGTAAAATCCTGTGCGAGCAAATAGAGGGGCTGATTCCCTTCAGGTCTTTGATTGAATACCCGATTGCGCCTTGGTGATCTTTCAGCTTCTCCAAGAGTTTGGCGGTCTGATCGGGGTTTAATCCTGCATTTACAATCACTGGATAGGATTTATCTGGACCTAAGAACTCATACCTGAGGTTGGATGGTAGAGGCTTGAGTTCAGGAGTCGGTTTCTCTTCCTGGGTTCTTGCACGGTCCGTGTCAGATGTATGCGGTCCGTGTACGATCCTCGTGTCAGCTTTGTCCGACCCGAGTGCCTTGCCTTCCAGGTCTTCAGATTCTTCTGCACGGTCCGTGTAAGATTTGTCCGGGCTGTGTCCAAATACTTCTGGGTTGGCATTATGAACATCTGCTGCACAAATTGATTCCAACTCGCCTTTTTCGACCTGAAACTCAGATAGAAAATCAGAATGATACCTTAGCGAGTTGTTGACTTGCTCGAGAAAGTAGTCGTCGGCCAAATCCGTTAAGCACTCTTCGACTGCATCTATTCGGAAGCAAGATTCGTTTGGCGAAGGGTACTTCATGGCTCGATCGATTTGAAATCGCACCTTCTCCTCTCCAATGTTCAAGGTCAGTGTCCCTTTGAAAACATCAATTATCGCACCTGCAGTTCTCAGAAAAGGTCGTCCCAGAATAATGGGGACTTCCTTATCTTCTTCCATTTCCATAACAACAAAGTTAGCAGGTACATAAAATTTACCAACCTGAACCGGTACATCCTCCACTATGCCAAGTGGTAGTCTGACCGAGGAGTCTGCGAGCTGCAAAGTCATACGTGTAGGTCGGAGCTCTCCAACCCCCATTCGATCAAAGATGGTGCGTGGCATGAGACTCACGCTAGCTCCTAAGTCGCATAGAGCCTTCTTGATCGTGGCTTTCCCTATGGTGCAAGGGATAGAAAACTTACCAGGGTCTTCCAGTTTGGGTGGTAGCTCGCTTCTCAGAATGGCACTGCACTGTTCTGTCAGTTTCACCGTCTCGTGCCCTCCCAAGCTTCGTTTGTTGGAAAGAATGTCTTTGAGGAACTTGGCGTAGGTGGGCATTTGAGTCAGAGCCTCGGTGAATGGAATAGTGATGTGCAGTTGCTTGAGAACATCTATGAATTTGGAGAATTGCTCGTTCAATTTGGTTTCAGCTAGCCTCTGAGGGAACGGTACAGGTGGCCGGTATGGTGGTGGTTTCTCAGCTCCTGTCTTTTTCTGGCCCTCAGGTTCTCTTTGCACGGGCCGTGTGGATTCTGTACGGTCCGTGTGAACAGTTGTCTCCGTGTTTCCTGTTGGTCGTGTGAACTTTGCACGGTCTGGATGATCAGTTTTCTCAGAGGATGGAATTTGCACGGGCCGTGTGGAATCTGCACGGTCCGTGTCATTGGCAGGAGAATTGGTGGTGTTGTCCGGTCGTGTGAGTTCGACTCGGTCAGGATTCTGCACGGGCCGTGTGAGATTTGCACGGTCCGTGTCAACTGAAATTCGATTGGGCATGGCAGGTCCTTCATACTGGGTCCCACTTCTCAGTGTCACCGCCTTAGCTTCCCCTCTGGGGTTCACCTCAGGTTGGCTAGGTAGTCTTCCTGGTGGTGTAAGGTTAGAGTTGACTTGGTGACTGATTTGCTCGATCAACTTGTTTTGAGCAGCCAGTTGAGCATTCATTTGAGCGTTCATGGTTTGCATTTGCTCAAACATCATCTGGTTCATTTTTCCTTGCTCATGCATGAAGTCATTATATGGCTTAGGTGGACCGGATTGAGCTGCTCGGTTGTTTGAGTTGTTGAAAGAGGCATTTTGGTAGAAGTTCCGGTTGTTGTTACTACCAGAGGGATTGTTGAAGGAGTTGTTGAAAGAGGGATTTGGAGCATTGTTGTATGGCGCAGAGTTGTTTTGTTTCCACTTCCAGTTTTGTTGTTCAACCGGGTCCTTGGAGTAGGATCGGTTGAAAGGAGGTTTTGGAAAGTAGGATGGTTCATTGTTGAGAGAGTTGACTTGCTCGGTTTCTTCATCCCTTTGCGCTAGTGGACATTGCTCATAAGCGTGGCCTTCATCTCCACACATCACACATGGTTGTGGTTGCTGATTGACTGCCTTCACACTCATTTTGTCGAAGGCTTTCTGCATAGCATCAAGCTTGGCGGTTAGAGCAGTGATTTGATCAACCTCAAATCGGCCGCCTCCTCCAGCACGAGTGTTGTCGCGGCCAGACCATTGTTGGTTTTGAGCCATGTTGTCAATCAAATTCATGGCTTCAAGGGGTTCCCTTGACATAAGTGCTCCACCTGCAACAGCATCAATAGAGGTGCGAGTACTATCAGTTAAACCATCATAAAATGTCTGAATTAACAACCAATCTGGTATACCATGGTGTGGACAAGAGTATTGCAATTCCCTAAACCTTTCCCATGCCTCATTCAATGGTTCATCAGGTCTTTGTTTAAAACTGGTTAACTGGGTCCTAACCTTAGCAGTTCTTTTGTGAGGGAAAAATCTAGTGAGAAACAGTTTAGACAATTCCCTCCAAGTGGTTACCGAATCCCTTGGTAAAGACCCTAACCATTTCTTGGCTTTATCCCTAAGTGTAAAAGGGAATAGTGCAAGTTTAATATAATCAGCAGTTGCGCCATTGGTTTTAATGGTTGTGCAACACTCGAGAAATGTTTGGAGATGGGCATGTGGATCCTCATGATCCAAGCCATGAAAGGTGTTCTGTTGGACTATGTTGACAACTCCCGGATTGAAGTTCGGTTGTTGTCCCACGATTCGCGGCAGTCTGATGGCTCCCCTCACGTCTCCAGCGCGTGGTACATTGAATTCGCGCAAGGTCCTTGGCACGAAGTCGGCCATATCATCATCAGAGAGGCCATCAACCTCGTCATCTTCCCTGTCTTGTCCGTTGTTGCTCATCTCTCCTCTGCTGGGATTTTCGGAGTGTACGGACCGTGTATCGTCTGCACGGGCCGTGTGCAGAGGTGGTTGAGCAGGATCAGCTGTGTCTGTGTCGGGAAGCGGTCCTTTACTCCTCAGATTGTAGTCTCCCTTGGGTGGAGGTAAGGATGCCAGTTTTTCTGAAAGAGAGAGAAAAATAAAAGGAAAAGGATACAAGTTAAAATCTAGATTAAATAAAGTAAGCAAAAATCCAGAAAATAAATGATGCCGTCCCCGGCAACGGCGCCAAAAACTTGTTACACCAAAAAAGGTATAGTACGAAGTTTCAGTACAGTAAACTGTACTTTTTAACCTTAAACACACTTTTTCGGTTCAGACTGCAAGTATACAATCCTATCGAGCAGTATATTGTCGGGTATCGATCACAGGGACGGTTCAGATTTAATCTAGAATTTTACCTAAATTAAATAAAAACTAGAAGTTGGAAAAGGTTGTTTTGGTTTCTAAAATTTCCTACAGTTCAATGACAATAATAAAATGCAAAGAAGTAAATAAACTTGGTTTAAATCAGATGTAAAAGGCGTTTCCAGGGTTATGACTTCATCTAAGTTTTGCCTCGAGGTGCCCGGTCCGTGTAGTGTCCTACACGGGCCGTGTCAGTGTACACGGGCCGTATACTGTCGTACACGGTCCGTGTGGCTCTCGAGTGAATGCAGCAGTTATTGTTTTCTTTGTGTTGTTCCTTTGTGTAGGGTTCTACTGACCAGACCTAATGTCTCTAAACCTCAACTATCGTCTGTTGGCTTATTAACCTGGTATGGAATTGCAATATATGCCCTCGTCGGGTTCTAGACCTCAACTGTCGTATGTTGGTCTGAATTACCTAGTTGCTTGGTTGGAATACTAAAGGTAACCTCATTCCGTCGATATGAGGAAATGTTCACCTGTCGGTTACTACTTGGTTTCACCTTTCGGATCACTAATCCTACCTCATGTACTTAGTTTGGTTAAGAGATTATAAGGGCCAAAGTACCTTCTAGATGTGATCATTCATCTAGTGGTAACCAATAAAAATCAAATAACTTACACTAAGCAATTAAAATCAATCACAATCAAACAAACACAAATTTCAACAAAAGAATTCAATAACTAACATACAAAACAAATCATTCGATTACATCACAACCCTAGAAACTAAGAAATCTACTCAGACATAGTTCTAAAACAAAATAAAGAAGTAAAAAGAAGATTAGCCATGACAAAACCCGAAGAATAAAGAAGATCCGTCGAAAACTTGCGTCTTTCGCTTCTCAACTTCGTCTCCAAGCTTAGCCGTCAAGACCAAACCCTAGAAATTGCTTCTCTGCTCCAGAATGACCTCTCTGGTGCAAGAAATCTCGCTTATATACTCGTTTTGCCGACCTTCCATTCCTTAGCTTTCTTTCCAAATTCTGGATTTGTTTCCAAAATTGCTTGACACGGCCCGTGTGGAATTCTACACGGACCGTGTGCCTGTGTTCTTCATGCGGTCGAGTCAGCGGTCTTCATGCGGTCGTGTCATCGGTCGAGTCGAGATTGACACGGCCCGTGTGGAATGTTACACGGACCGTGTAGAGACTTCTAAATTCCAGATTTCTTCTCGATTTCGCCCGATTCCTGCAGAATAAGAATAACTTGCAGCAGTACCACATTCTATATATATTCAATGAATTATAACCGAATTTATAGATTAAAACACAGGTTTTTGGTACGATTTTAAGGTCAAAATATAGATATGAATACGAGATATCATGACTCATTCGCTCCAATATCAACTTATTCCGAGTAGTAAAAAAGGTAAACTGGGCACTGATTGCTTGCATCTGCTCGAACATCATCTGATTCATCTTCCCTTGCTCGTGCATGAAGTCGCTCATAGCGGGATCAATGTACGGCTCGGGTGGATCGGATTGAAATGCGTGGTTGTTCGAGTTGTAGAAGTTGTGATTGTTGATGCTGCTCGAGGAATTGTTGAAGGGTGGTCTCGGAAAGTGAGATGATTCGTTGCTGAGATAGTTGACCTGCTCAGTTTCCTCACCCCTTTCTTGAATGACATCTGCCTTCACACTCATCTCGTCCAATGCCCTCTGCATGGCATCCAGTTTGGCAGACAGTGCAGTGATTTGATCAACCTCGTATTTGCCGCCTCCTCCTCGAGAATTGTCGCGGCTGGACCACTGTTGGTTTGTCGCCATGTTGTAAATCAGATCCATGGCAGCCTGTTCATGTAGAGAGAGAAAAATAAAAGAAAAAGATACAAGTTAAAATCTAGATTAAATAAAGTAAGCAAAAATCCAGAAAATAAATGATGCCGTCCCCGGCAACGGCGCCAAAAACTTGTTACACCAAAAGGTATAGTACAAAGTTTCAGTACAGTGAACTGTACTTTTTAACCTTCAATACACTTTTCGGTTCAGACTGCAAGTATACAATCCTATCGAGTAGTATAAATTCGGGTATCGATCACAGGGACGGTTCAAGTCTTAACTAGAATTCCACCTAAATTAAATAAAGACTAGAAGTTGGAAAATGTTGGTTTTGGTTTTTAAGGTTCCTAACAATTCAATCACAGTAATTAAAATGCAAGAAAGTAAATCAACTCGGTTTAAATCAAAAGTAAAAATGTGTTTCCAGGGTTATGGCTTCATCTCAGTCTTGCCTCGAGGTACCCGGTCCGTGTAGTGTCCTACACGGGCCGTGTCCAATGTACACGGGCCGGGTACTGTCGTACACGGTCCGTGCGGCCCTCGAGTGAATGCAGCAGTTATTGTTTCTTAGTGTTGTTCCTTTGTGTAGGGTTCTACTGACCAGACCTAATGTTCCTAAACCTCAACTGTCGTCTGTTGGTTCATTAACTTGGTATGGAATTGCAATATGTGCCCTCGTCGGGTTCTAGACCTCAACTGTCGTATGTTGGTCTGAATTACCTAGTTGCTTGTTTGGTATACTAAAGGTAACCTCATTCCGTCGATATGAGGAAATGTTCACCTGTCGGCTATTACTTGGTTTCACCTTCCGGATCACTAATCCTACCTCATGTACTTAGTTTGGTTGAGAGATTATAAGGGCCAAAGTACCTTCTAGATGTGCGCATTCATCTAGTGGTAAACCAATAAAAATCAAACAACTTAGACTAAGCAATTAAATCAAACACAATCAAGCAAACACAAATTTCAACAAAAGAATCCAACAACTAACATGCAAAACAAAACATTCGATTACATCACAACCCTAGAAACTAAAAGTCTACTCTAACATGATTAAAAAGCAAATAAAACAAATAAAGATAAAGGAGTTCATAGAAAAACTCGAAGAACAATGAAGATCCGTCGAAGACTCGCGTCTTTCGCTTCTCAACTTCGTCTCCAAGCTAGCCGCCAAGTCCAAACCCTAGGAATTGCTTCTCTGCTCCAGAATACCCCTCTGGTGCAAGAAATCCCGCTTATATGCTTTTCTGGCCGACCTTCCATCAATTAGCCTTGTTTCCAAATTCTAAATCTGTTTCCGGAAATGCTTGACACGGCCCGTGTGGAATTCTACACGGACCGTGTGCCTGTGTTCTTCCTGCGGTCGAGTCAGCAGTTGGAAATGCTTGACACGGCCCGTGTGAAATTCTACACGGACCGTGTACCTGTGTCTCTAGCTCAGATTGTAGATCTTCTCGCAAGCTTTCCGAAAAGTGGTTATACGCTTAAAACGGAGTTACGAGTCAAAATCTATGACCGTTTTAATTTCAGGTGCTGAGATTGGTGTCCTGGTCGTGTCTGTGGTCGGGCAGAGGGTTGTACGGTCCGCATAAGAAGTACACGGACCGTATATAGCTTTGAATTCCAGATTCTTCCTCGGTTTCGCCCGTTTTCTGCAAAGTAAGAGCAAATGCGCAGCAGTACCACATTCTATAGATATTCAATGAAATAAACACGATTTGACAGTTCTAAACACAGGTTTTGGTACAAAATACGGGTCGGAATATAGATAAGTTTGCGAGATATCACCTTTTCCCTCCCCCTTCCTCCAACGAATCCCTGCCTGAATCCCAATCCCAATCCTCCAAAACCTCGGACGAAGATCAATACCACTCCGGATCTACATGATATTGTCCCTCTGCTCAGTTCGTGAAGATCCAGCTCCATCCGACGCATCCATGGATGGTCACTGCCGACGCCTCCGATAACGACTCCGTCTGGGACTGGGAGCACCGCCAGCTCTCCACTGAACTTTATTTTTGTATGGAATCAGGATTAATGCATGTAAATGTTGACTGATTTGATACGCCGATGCCTTTTCAGATAGATACGAGCTTAAAGCCGGAGGAATAGATGAGAGGCGGTTAGTGCGAGCAAAGCTGGAGAAGCTAGCAGAGGGTGAAACAGGTACCTCTTAAATTTTAATTTCGACATTTTTTTTTTAGTAGAATGGAAACTTCTTCTCAAGTTAAGAAATAGTATAGCAGACACTGAGAATCTAAATTTGACTGTAAGCAACTCATAGTGATTCCTTTGTTAAATGTATACCAAGTGTCTAGAGTATTTTTGCAAATACTAAAAATCCACAGCTTGGTACAAGTATTTAGAAAATTGAATTGCCCTAAGTACTGTTAAGTGTTAACTATTTCATTCTCTACAGATTCCAAAGGGAAGTCCACAGAGGCCATTAGAGGAGGCAGGTAACTGTATTTTACCCTTCTTTAGAGCATTATTTTTTCTAGAATTTGGGTACAGATACAACATTCAGTGCTATTTTGCATAATACCATCTTGCTAAGTAGTTGTGGGTACCAAACATTATGATCTTGGTTTGGTCTTGGACTGGTATTGTTCAGTAAGTGTACATGAAAGGTATGAGTCAATGGGGAAGCATAATTGTTTGTGCTTGATATGCTATTTAAATTATAAAATTTTATTCTACAAATTTCATCATAAAGTTCCATCTCAGATATTTGTTGCATGTTGATTGCATCTTATATGGTTTGATCTGAAATTTTCTTCTGTTATGATTTGCTTCAGTAGATAGTAGATACCATATCAGTAGATACCATACTGGTCAAATCTATTGATTTCCTTTGTTTATGATATGTGTGCTAGAGAAGCCACATTATAATTATTTTGGTGAAAACCGATTGGATATGGATCAGAAAACGAACAGACCGTATCCATGTCCATTTTTATATTTCAGATATGAATCGGATAATATCCAATCCACCCCTACACATTATAATTTACATCTGTGACAGTTTTTCTTTGAATTTTTCTCTTTACACAGAAACCTATTGTACCGGTTGACTTATACCGATCTGTTCGATTATTACATATAAATGTTGATACTTGAGAACTTTTGGGGTGTTTAATGTGTATTTCTCAACATTACCATCTTTTCTCAAATCTATAGATTTTTACTTTACTAAAAGATTATTTGTTTTTCTTATCATTTCTCTTGCTATCAATTGTAACATAAATGAATTTACATCCTGACAATATGATAAATCAGTTCATCGATCCAGATACCTTCTCACCTCCCTGCTCAACTTTTCCATGTTATTTCAGAAGCGGGAAAACATTGAGAAAAACAGCGAGATACAAAAACCATCAATAGCGTTGAGTTCTCTGCTCATGTTGAACGAATAACACAAGGAATTTCTCTTTCTCATTTGTAATTCTCCAATCAGAAAATGTATGGAGGTAGTAATCTACTTCTCTATTTGCCTGATTACTCAGATATTTTCCATTCATTTCGCTGTCCTCCCTCTGTGTATTACCTTTGGATTCCATCATGTTATTATGTGAAATTACTTCACTGTTGATTCTTGACTGATTTCTTCCATCCTCTCTAAACTTAAATCATTTATTAGATCACACTAAAATTGTTTATCTTGATTTCAAAATCACTCTTCCTGTTCTGTTCTACATTGCTTTTGGATCCTTCGTGTTTACTCTGTTTATGCTTCTTCTTCTTTTACCTATTTCAAAGCGGATGGTTTTTTATCTGAAGAGGCGCATGCTGGATCTAGAGAGATGGCCAACCAGGAGCTTAAAGGCACACAACTCCAGCTAGCCATGACTTTGTAGATACTAATCTTGGAAGGGGCTGGTACAAAAGCAGGTACAAAACTCACAACACCGTCTTTTTTACAATTTCAAACTAATACATAGTACAATCATAATAATACATACAGGTCATTTGTACTTTTCTGAACCATTTTTTTATCTCAACAGTCAAGTAGTTGTTTGTGTTTAATTGTGCGTTTACTGGCACATACAAATATTGACATAGGTATATCATTTGTATTTTAGTTACGTGTTTACTGCCACATCAATGCCTAACTATTTTGTTGCAAACCTCATTAGTATTTTCTTGCTACAAACTATACTTAAATGTATTTGCTATACTTGAACTTGATTTAATTATTTATTCAGAGGATATTTAGGAATCCATAATGTGTTGCATTAGTCAATTCATTTTTACCAACCTCAACAGTTTTTCTACTTCAGTTTTACTAATATACTACTCTTTGAAAATATTGTTAAATTATAACTTTACACTTAAATCATATTTACATTTGAAAAGTCACAAAAAAATGACATCCGCTTTTCATAATATACAAGGCAACTTATCAAACATAGTTACATAGTAATATCAAACCCATCATATACTGAGGGCATAACTGGGATTTATGAAAAAAGAATCTCATGTATCCTCAATATAATATGTTTGTTAATGGTGAGATTTGTGTTCAGTTGAAATAAACTAACTTTGTCCTCATTTAGAGGAATATTTATGTGCAATTATATTGTTTAACTAATGTTGGTTCTTCATTGTTCAGGAAAAATCACTACAAATAATTATTTACCGTAATTAAAGTTTTTTTCTCCTCTTAAGTGAGTTTTGAGCACCTATTGCTCTTGGGAGAAGGGAGATTGACTTGATCTATTTTATGTGTGGTGAAATCCCTTTTCTTGCTCTCTTTTCTTTCTTTTTTTTCTCTATCTGGCCGTACATGGGAAACCACTAATGGCAGGGGTTTACTAATGGGAATTGTGTTGATTTTCATGTCTTAAACCTAATTTATTTAAGAGGGATTAGGAATTTAAAATCCAGTTTAACCCTGGGATGGAGGTAATGTAAAGTACTGGTACTTGATATTAACATCACTATATTAGTCTTTCATGCATAATTATGAAATGACGTGATTTGAAAATGAGAAGAATATTACATAATTTGTTATTTTATTCAAAAAAATAGGGATCAATTTGAGAAATAAAATGATTTCACATTTTTTTGAAGTTTCGAAAAACCCACCTCAGCATTCAATCCACATTGGCTATTCAGTATTGTATTGGTTCAGTTTTTAAAGGTTTTTATTAAACACAAAATTTAGTCTAAATAATACTTAATTTAAATCAGACTTGATTTGATTAAACCTCAACTTTGCAATTTTTTGTTACTAATTTTATTAGTGTGCTTGATTGCAATTTTTGTTTTTGTTTTACTAATTTTAGTCGTGTTATATATAAGAGTAGAGAAGTGGGTTCGATGGTTTTTTACCGTTGGAATGAGTTTGACAGCAGCCAGCTTTTGTCATCTGGTACGGTGTACCAACTCGAAATTACCAGATTTGTATTCATTCATCTGCTATGGAGTACCAGTAAAGCAAAGTGTATACCAGACTGGTACACACTCGGTGTTGCATGCAGTAGGCTCGATCTATGTTATGAGATTGGCTTTTACAAATATTAAAATGCATATTCTAATATTTGTTTGTGAACAACAATAGCAGGTTTCGTTGGAATTTATTTAGAAAATTTATGATTGTTCAAGAAGTTGGTGATCCTCTATTTGATCCGCAAGCCTCTCTTTTTCTATCTAACATTGTATGATTAAAGGAAAGAGTGGGTTGTAAATTTATTGTATATGTATTTAATGGTCCAGGAATGGAGGGGAACTGATCCGATGGCAGGGTGAGCGGCAACATGAAACAATCATCGAAAGGATGAATTTGTTAGGACACTCGCTTCTTCAAAGCATTAAAGACGTCTGATATTTATATTACACCGGGTTATCAAGAAAATGTATATGCAATGGCATTTATATTTAATAGTTTAGGTTGATCAACATAGAGAAATAAAAGAAAAATGTATATATTATTGTTCAGATACTAGCAATTATTATTTGATTTGCAATGTATACTATGTTCGAGAAAAGATCATGTCTTTTTTGTTTTATGCTACTTTACCATATGTAAGTGTACCGCTTTTGTTTTATTATATCACGAAGAAACTCATACACCTCAATTTTCTTTGCCGAAGCAAAGCGAGGCATACTCCTAGTTTATTACTACCAGCGGATTGTCATAAAACAAACACTAATTTATTACGATGAAACTTTTATTATCAGTATGAAAGTAAAATAATATAAATTGCCTTCTTAAGTGACACATGCTATTTTCTAATTTATTATTAAAGTAATACTAAGTTAGAAGTGTAATATGGCACTTAAATTTGTTTAAAAAATACAATTTTGATTTATAGATATTAGATGGAATCTACAATTTACTCTATTCCATTTTTAGTGTATGACATCCGAGAACCAGTATTTATTACACTATTCAGTGACATGTAGTAAATATCGCGTGAGGCTTCGGAGGGTTTTTTGTCTCGTATTAGTTATTTGTAAAATTCTCAACTATCTACATGCTTGTAGTTGTCAATTTTTATTTTGATATGATTCATTAAATTTAATCAAGATTTTTTTAGCAGCCAATATAGAGAAGTACAAATTAACTAAAATAAATTCAGAAGTACTAAAAAAATATCGGAAAGTGTTATGTGCTATGTAACATTCCGAGAATTTTTTTTCTGCCATTTTAAATACTCGTATTTTGTTTTTTAATTTTGATATTAGCCCTGTGTTGTTGTTTAATTATGACTTCTTCAATAAATAATAAATATAAGTATTTAAATTCAAATATATGCTATTGTAAATATTACATTGGTGTAGATTTATTTTAGAAAAATACGTTTTAAATTTATTTTAGAAATATTGGTGTAAATTTACATATCTATTTCATTTATATTATAAATAGATGGTTCGTGTTATGAATAAAATTATTAATGTGGATGTTCATGGCTCCCAATATTTATTTCTCCACTACTCCCACTACCATTGGAATTCATATCCCACTACTATTTAGAATTCAATGTCTTATTTATTATTGTAATGACTTTTCATGTACAATTTGTAGCCTATAAATAGAGGCTTTGTAATATTGTATTGTACACATGAGAAATATATGAATAAAGAGATTGCCATCTTTTATGTGTTCTCTATCTTGTTTATTATTCTGTCTTTATTTTATAACACGTTATCAGCACGAGAGTTCTACTAGTTGAAGATTCGAGGTAATTTTGATATTTCTTTATTTTAATATCATTTATTTAAATGATAATTCTAATTAGTAATTGCAAAATAAAAAATATGATTTATTCATATGTACTTTGAGAAATCGAATTTTTTTTTTATATTATGATGTGCTACAAGTTTTTATTAAATGGCCTGAAGACCAATCTATTGTTTTATATTATGTTATAATTCAATTGTGTTAAATATAAATTCCAAATGGCCCGAAGACTAATCTTTTAAATTATAAATGAACCGATTGATTTTAATTTGAGATAAATTCTCAACTTTATCAAATAGCCTGAAGCTATCTGTTAATTATAAATTCTTAACTTTATATAATGACCCGAAGTCATATGTTAATAATAAGTTCTCAATTTTATCAATTGGCCCGAAGCCATTTTGAGCAATTTTATCAATTCATATTATTAAAAGAAAATTGAAAATAAATAAATAATTGGCTCGAAGCAATTCACATCTGATTAGTAATGATTAATATGGAATTCAATTTTAATAAAGAATGTCATGGTATTGGCATTAACGGATGTCATAATGTTGGCCGGAAGCCAATTCAATTAACATTTATTATTATTATATTAACTGATGGCCCGAAGCTATAGTATTGAGAGAGAAAAAGAAACATTCTGTCATAATATTTAGTTTTAACATGTTCATATTAATTTTTTTTTTTCAATAATTCAATCTTTCAGAAGAAGATTTCAACAAATATTAAGAAGGTCTTCTTGAAGAAGATTTCAAAAGATATTAGAAAATTCTTCTTGAAGAAGATTTCAAAAAATTTATATGATGTTCATGTTAATTTTATTTTTCATTAATAATCTTCCTGAAGAAGATTTCAAGAAATATAATTTGTTCAAGAAGATTTTAAGAAATTTTCCTGAAGAAAATTCCAAGGAAATTTATATGAAGCGCAAATTTAAATTATGTTCATACTATGTTTTCAATAATTTAATTTTCATGAAGATGATTTCTTGAAACAATTTGAGTATATTTCTTGTCTTTTTATGGTTGAACAAAATAATAATTTCACTAGAAGTAAAAAAATAATTTGATAGACTAACTCTTAAATATTAATGTGGTAATGAAGGAAAGACGCATCATTCCATCAGAAATGAAAAAGTAATGAACAAAAAGAATTTCCACCAGAAGAGAAAAAAATAATGAACAAAAAGAATGAGAAAAGTGACAGAATAGCGAACAAGAGAATTCATGCTATCATTATGGTAGTAAAGCTCATTGGTCACGTACCTGTCGTACGCTGACGTACTTGTCGTATGTCAAAACATATTGTTGATCTATATTAAGTATCACTATAAAATAAGGAGCAAAAGATCGAGACAAATTTTATTTGTGAATGTGATCTCGATCTTAGAGAAATTGATATTACTCATTTAAATGATGTTCATTTCATTAGCGAAGAAAATAAAAATTAATCACTTAATTAGTAATGATAATATTTAAAATAAATAAATGAACAAAATAAATATATATTGTTTTGTCAGTGCAATGAATTATTTATTGTGCATTTATTTCTCTTTCTCAAATATTTATAACTTTTGAAATAAAAAACATTTAGTACCTTTGAAGGATAGAATAGCTTTATTTTGACCGGATTGGAAAAACATGGTATATGTTCAAACCTGTTGACCTAGACTCTATAATTGTGTTGTGGTTTGGGGATTTTTTTATAAAGACTTATTTTTATCTTTGATTTACTTGATCATAAAATTTGATAAAAGTTTTAATTGTTAATATGCTGTTAGGTAAGTAGCAATTTATGTATTGGCCAAATAAATAAAAAAATTTGATTATGTTAAGTCAAGGCCAAATTATTGTTATAAGCTGCTAAGAATTGATCACGACAAGCTTTAATTGGTAATTATTTAAAGATTTTTGTCCAGTTTTTTTTAGCTCAATTTTCATCAAATGTATGCATAATTGTATTTATTTAGTAACGTAAGAAGTAAATGGGAGTACTATTTCGAGTAGTACAAATTGTGTCACACCCCGCAGCCACGGGTCGCAACAGTTCCCTGCCGTAAACATACAACGCCGTGTATGTTTACAAGGCAATTAACCGTTCAATCAGAATATGTACAATTCATTAATATCAAACACATCCCTATGCATATATATATAAATCCATATATAAGGTTATACAGTCTGGTCAAATATCATACAACAAAAGTATCTCGTACAGATACTAACCATCAGGCCTAACCCTAAACTATACAACAAAAGGGTAGATTAGGCCACACATAGGCAACTACCAAGGGTCTATAGCCCGCGTGCCTCTCCGGATCTCGACGCCCCAGATCCTGTAAAATAACCCAAGAGTGGGGATGAGAATAAATTCCCAGTGCGAAATTTGCCACAGTTTAGATTATTGGACTTGCAATCAAAATCTATATTCAGAAATGAAACCATACAAAAGCAATTCATACAGATGCATATTCATAAATAAAGCAAGTGCATATGATCGACAACAATTTACCAAATGAAACACAAGTTACGGAATTTCCAAGATGAATGTCAAACACGCACGTTTCTGGCTTAACTCAGTTTATTACAGCTGGTAGCACCTACGGATGTCCCACCGAGCTGGACCCTTTTCCAACCCACATCTGTAGTGTCACTGACCCCTACAGATGGCCCACCAGCTGGACCCTTTATCTGACACCCATCCGCAGTGCTTTGGCTTAACCATTAACTAAGGTCTGGTTCATAATCAGATAAAAATTCGTATGCAATAAGCTCAGAATCGTCCATTCGCAACACGTCAAACCAAACTGTCATTCCTGTCCCAGACTGGATATGACACCATTTCATCGTTTCCTCACAGTCACCCAAAGTCTCCGTCACGATCAGTCATTGCCCAGCATCGACTGATCTGAATCAATCACTGCCCAGCAGTGATTAATTACTCTCATATGCGCACATGGTTTCGATTCATCGCCCAGCGTTGATTTCGAAACATTACCGACCATCTTAGATAGTCATAAAATTGTTGGGGACTTTCGACCGTAATTCCAAAACAAAAACACACAAACAAACGATATACCATTCAACATGCAAATATAACTATAATATTCATTATGGACCAAAATGGGGTTATTGCGGCTCACAACTTAATTACCAGATAATTTCCAGCTCTTTTTGACATGTTCCAGGCCCTCATTGCGGCCCGCAATGGATTTGGTTGCGGCCCGCAACAAAGTATTCAGAGACTATCCTTTATTCTACTACATTCATTGCGGCCCGCAATGGATTCATTGCGGCCCGCAATGGATTCATTGCGGCCCGCAACAAAGTATTCAGAGAGCATTCAGAGAGTATTTGATTTCTACTCCATTCATTGCGGCCCGCAATGACTTCATTGCGGCCCGCAACAAAGTATCCAGAGAGCATTCAGCCTATATTTTAAGCTACGCTGTTGATTGCGGCCCGTAATGGAAGTTGTTGCGGCCCGCAATAAGGCGATTTCAGTACATATCATTTCTAAATTAATACGGTTATGCATATGATTCAAACAATTCGATTATGCAATCATTCAAGCAGTTCAACATGACAATTGGAAGCAGTTTAATTCGTGAATCTAAATTATCAAA
>JAJGRX010000922.1:600000-815332 GCA_025461125.1 Carex kokanica
TTTTTATTAATATCCAAAGTTAATTACAAATAAATAAATATACCAAGTCTTTTGGGAATTTATAAAACGATCCATACCGGCCATTTTCTGACAGGTTTTAATTATTTTCGGTACTGGCCAAAAAATGGCCGGTACTATTTTTTTTTTAGAGAGACAAATAGTAAAAATGTTGAAATCTAACACTAAAATTCGATTTTTTTTAAATATTTGTTAGATTACTTTTTTTGATATATAATTAGCATATTTATACTAAAATACGCTAAATTACTTGAAATTATGTTAAATTACATTGAATTACACTAAATTATGCTAAATTATAATAATTATGTTAAATTATGCTAAAATACGGTAAATTACGCTAAATTACATATGAATAGGGATGATATCTTCACTGAGAATACGAAAAATGATGACGAAACTTCAAACGGCCATAAAACGACGCTCGAGTGTCCGATTTCAGCAAATGACCACTTTTCGGAAAGCTTGTGAAAATACGCATGCGTCAGTGGCTGCTTTGTTAGATTTTAAAATTTAGAATTGCCAAAAAACAAAGGGAAGAGCCTCAAAACTTGAGTTGAAGTTTCCGATTAAGATTTTCATTTCTATTGTTCAATCTACGTAGCTCAGTAAATTAGCTATATAATGAACTTGTAGAATACCAATTTTTATTATTTTTTGGAATTTTTTTACTATTTTTTATGATTTATGAAAGATGGCACAAAATCGGCCTTATTCATATGTAATTTAGTGTAATTTACCGTATTTTAGCATAATCTAACATAATTAATTTAACGTAATTTAGTGTAATTCAGCGTAATTTAACATAATTTCATGTAATTTAGCGTATTTTAGTATAAATATGCTAATTATATATCAAAAAAAGTAATCTAACAAATATTTTTAAAAAATTCAAATTTTTAGTGTTAGATTTCAACATTTTTGCTATTTGTCTCTAAAAAAAAAATTAGTACCGGTCATTTTCTTGCTGGTACCGAAAATAATTAAAACCGGCCAAAAAATGACCGGTATGGATAGTTTTATAAATTCCCAAAAGATTTAGGTATATTTATTAATTTGTAATTAACTTTGGATATTAATAAAAATGAGTGAGGCTACGGTACTATGCATAGCACGGATTGGTCTGTGCTACGGCTCAATATTTGAGTTTTCAAAATCTTAACGGTCGATCCGAACCGTTCAACATGATTATAAAATGAATATGTACTTGCAAACCAAATTTTACATTTTTTTTCGAATTTTTTACTATTTTTTTAGATAGGTAGAAAATCACTATTTTTGGATGGTTCAGAATTTTCAGATCAAGTGATTTTCTACCTATCTAAAAAAATAGTGAAAAAATTCAAAAAAATGTAAAATTTGGTTTGCAAATACATATTCATTTTATAATTATGTTGAACGGTTCGGATCGACCGTTAGAATTTTGAAAACTCAAATATTGAGCCGTAGCATGGACCAAACCGTGCTATGCATAGTACCGTAGCCTCACTCAATAAAAATCACGGCTTCGTGCACTTGGCTGTTCAGGTTTAGTTAAGAGAAAAAGGTGATAAAAAAGAACCGTATGAGAATTTGTGGGGCCGCATGGCATAATACCGAAATTTAAATTCACGAATTACGATGGGATATTGGGATGGGATCCCGTTGATTTTGATTTGATCAAATCAAATCAAATCAAATCCCGCGCAAATCGAACAAAACCAATTAATGTGGAATTTGTGGATAGTGTACTCCTATAGGACTATCGGAGTCCTCCGTATCCTCTGAGGTAACAGATTATCTCTGTTTAGATCTAAACTGTCTGATCATAATCCGACCGTCCGATTATTGGTGCAAATTCTAATCGGACATTCCAGATCAAAACAGAAATATTCTGTTACCTTAGGTAATATGAGCCATCATGACTTTTATTTCTGTGCGAACACTGTACACTTCTTTCTCCAGTTCTTCTCCATTCCTTCAACTCAAGTCTCGAGATGTCACGATTTGCTTGTGTTTTGTGTAGTCTTAAAGTCTTAAACCCTGCCGCCCACGGCAAAGTCACGGACTGAGGACTATAATTTAATTTGACAAATTCATTATGTACTAATGAAAATTGTATTTTACAATATATAAATAAATTATTTTGACAACAAATAATGTCGTGACGAATGACAAAACTATCATAAAAGTAAGAAGAACAATGCTGTAAATATATATATTTTAGAGTGATGCTTCTATGGACATAAGAACCTATTTGTAAAATGAACATATTCTCATTTTCAAAGTTCAAACAGTCGATCCGACCATTCAAGATTATCTCCATATTAAAATGTACTTGGAGGTCAAATTTTACATTTTTTTGAATTTTTTTACTATTTATTAAGTATTTTACAAAAACTAGTCAAATTCAGACTATTGAATTTTGTAAAATACTTAATAAATAGTAAAAAAATTCAAAAAAAATGTAAAATTTGACCTCCAAGTACATTTTAATATGGAGATAATGTTGAACGGTCGGATCAACTGTTTGAACTTTGAAAATGAAAATATGTTCATTTTACAAATAGGTCCTTATGTCCATAGAAGAATTTGTCTATATTTTATATAGTTTACATGATATTTAATTTAATTATTATTTAAATATGAATGTTGGTGTTGCGTAAAATCCGAACACTAGTGCTACAATATACTGACAGCATTGATTAAAAAGTTGATGTCACCAGTTCCTTTCAAACGGAGATGAAAAAGAAAAAAAAAAGAATAAAGGCAAAATTTTATACTCTTTACCCATTCTGACTAGCGAAAGAAACCCAAATAAATAAATCAAGAAATTAAAACCTTCTCTCCACTCAGACTCTCCCCAAACAAAAAAGGCTAGTTCCAAACTTCCAATTAACACCAAGTCGACAGCCTGTGTACCGATCTAGGGTTTCCGCCGGAGAGATTATGGCGAGCCCTAGACTTTTCTCAGCCGGAATACGTGGCAGTGTTCTCTCTCCTCCGGCGAACGGTGGCGGAGACGAGGCGATCTGGCGCCGGCTGGGAGATGCTGGGCTTGACGAAGAAACGGTGAAGAGGAAGGATAAAGCTGCTCTAATAGCTTATATACGCAAGCTTGAAGCGGAGGTAGGTTAAGTCTTTCCTTTTCTTTGTCAATCTTTGATTAAATCATTAAGGCAAAAGATAAATTTTTTTTTTTTTTTTGTTTGGTTGGGTTTCTCATTTCTGTTGATTAATGTTATGTTTACTGGGAGATACCTTCTGCTATTTTCTTGTAGTTAAATTTTCTGTTGTCTCAATTAGTGAGCTGTAAAATGGAAATTAGTTGAGAATCTAACTTTCAAAATTGCTTCTTTTTTGGTTTATTAACTGACCATGTATAAAAGAAATTCCAAATTTTGGCGTACGCGTAACATTTGAAAGTTTTATAACTTAAATGGATTTGAAGATGCAGAGAAATTTTGGAAAAAATTTCAGCTACACATCACAAGTCCGAAACTGTCCTCTTTTTCCCTTGTAATGTTGGGAACTTTTGGAACAATAAGGTGAGTTCCAGTCTGCAAGTACTTCAGTACTTTATCAACATTACGTAACACTGATGTTGTTTGTGGAAATATATGCAAAGTATACTAAAAAACTGCACTCTGGTCATCCACATTTTCTACTTTAATTGCACGTTATAAAACACGTACATGGTTACTTTACCCAATTTATGTGAATATTTAATTAGGATTATAAGACATTGACTATTTGTTTATATGATTGCAGTTGTATGAGCATCAGCACCAGATGGGACTTCTGTTATTAGATAGAAAGGAATGGAGTTTGAAGTACGAACAGCTCAAAGCATCAACTGATACATCTGAAATTTCATACAAACGTGAAAGGGCTGCACAAGCATCTGCACTAGCTGAGGCTGCAAAGAGAGAAGAGTCATTGAAGAAAGCGTTAGGAATTGAGAAAGAATGTGTTGCAAATGTATGTTGTTTTTCTATTCTTTAGTTATCATTTTATCAATATTATGGCTTTATTGAAGAGTACTCCGTACTGGCTGGTCTAATAGTACCTGCCAACTACTATGTTGTCCTGGCACATGAAGCCAGTTGCAATTTCTGTGAGGCAATTTTGGGAAGGTATAATGATAAAATCGTTCATGCATAATCCAATTAGGACACCAAACATAAGAAGCATTGTACTATTTGCATGCTGCTGGTACAATTTTTTGTACATATTATATTAATTTATTTTATCCTTTTAGGATTGCAAAGGAATACATAATGTTGCTTGCACATTTTTATTAGTTTATTTTTCCTATTAGAATTACAAAGAAGTACAGCATTTTGTTTGCACGCTGCTGGTGCAGTTCCTTTACTACATGTTTGTTAGGTCAAGTATGTGGTGCTACCCTGTAGTAAAGCTGTAAACTGTATAATATTACAAAACTTGTTTATTAGGTTAACTGCATTATTCTGTATAAATTCTGATAATGCAGATTGAAAAAGCTTTGCATGACACAAGGGTTGAATGGGCAGAGACAAAGGTGGCGTATGAAAACAAGCTGGCGGAGGTACGTGAGCTGTCACAGACAGCTCAAAAAAAACTCGATGACGCTGAGGAGAAGCTTCTTTCAGTGAGGTCTCTTGAGGCTGATGCCAGTCGCACCAGAGATGCGGCTCGACGAAGCATTCAAGATGTGGAGGCACGTGAAGATGATCTTAGAAGGCGTCTTGTTGCTCTTCAATCTGAGTAAGTTTGTTAGTTTACTAATATGTGTTAGATGATACCTCTGAATGAATGCTTTAGTGTATAGTAGATTGTAATGCTTTAGTGTTAGACAAAACATTCAAGCTGGGTGCTGGTTTGCTTTGGAATTTGAAATTTGCTTTCTATTTTGAATTTTCTTTTTTATTTTATTTAAAGGCTGCATCCTTTGTGTTTAATTAGATATTATAAGTAGGGATTTGCTGAATTGGCTATTGAGTTCATAAAGCACATAATACGTGTATAGTAGATTCTGATGCTGCACCACAATATTCCTACTTAAGCTTTCCTTGAATGTGGTATATAGCAGAGTACATGACTACAATTTTTGCTATTGCATGTAATGTATTTGACTGTGTTTCTCAATTTTTTATTTATTTATCAGACATGATGCCAAGGAGCAAGATCTCAATCTCCAAAGAAAATCTCTAAGTGAGACACAAAAGTTAGTGCATCAACAGGAGGAGAGGCTATTGGAGAAAGAGTCTCTCCTCAACCAGAGAGAACTCTACATGCTTGACCGAGCAGAGAGCTTGAATAGAAAGGAAAAACAACTGGAGGCTGAGAGGTTACAGCTTGAAGCTGAGAGAAGGGCTATCTTGGAAGAGAAATGCAATCTTGACCTTAGAATAACAGCTATTTCAATTAGGGAGGAGGTACTTGATATAACAAAACCAGCTACTAACATAGAGAGGACCTTGGGAAGTTCTAATGCTTTTTAATTATTTCAGGCTACAATTGAAAGGGAATCGTTGCTGGATAGGAAAGAACGTGAGCTTTTAATTTTGCAGGAGACTATTGCATCCAAAGAACAGGTAAATGTTTTAATTTTGTCAACTGCATCAAATATGAACATGCGATTGTGGAAGTAAATAATTTCTCGTAGCATGTAATGGGGTATTTAGTTTCATGAGCTTACCTTTTTTTTTTTGTGTAGGCCGAGATTGAGAGATTGACCAATGAACATCAATCACTGTTGGACAAGAGAAGAACTGAATTTGAGGCTGAGTTGGAAAAGAGGCGTGCCTTAATTGACGAGGAGTTAGAAGCACGAAGAAGCTCTTTTGATGACATTGAGGTGACACTTAATGAGAGAATTAATTCATATACCGAGAAGGAACATTCCCTCAACCTTAAGCTTGCTGAGCTGGCAGAGAAAGAAGAAGAGCTGGCTAGTGAATCAAAGTGTTTGAAGGAACTTGAAGAGAGGTTGAACTTTACAAAAAGAGAACACAATACCACTCTGCAAGGCTTAGAAAAAGAAAGACACGAGATTGAAAAGATGAAACTTGACCTTGAAAAGGAGAAAGCTTCTCTCAAGGAAGAGAGAGAATACATGTTGCGAGCACAAGGAGTGCTTGAGATTACTGAAGGAGAAAGGAGTGACCTGGCTGTACTTGAAAGGAAATTGAAGGAGGAGATAGATAGCTTTAGGGCTCAGAAGAAAGATCTCCTGGCTGAGGCAGAGAGGCTGCAATCAGAAAAAGAACAGTTTGAGATTGAATGGGAGATGGTTGATGAGAAAAAGGAGGATTTGGCGAAAGAAGCTGAGAGGTTAGAAAATGAGAGGAGAGTTATGACTGAACACCTTAAAGAGGAGCATGAAAGCTTGAAGAGAGAAAAAGAAGAGCTAAGGGTTCAACTGAAGAAAAATGCGGAGTCTCTTGCTCATGAAAGAGATGACTTCATGCGAAACATGCAAGCTGAGCATGCCAGCTGGCTGAGCCGTATGGAGAAAGAGCATGCTGATTTTCAGAAAGATATGGAGCTCCAAAAAGCTGAGTTGCAGGAGTCGGTGAATGCAAAGAGGGAGGAGGTCGAGTCCTACTTGAGGGAAAGGGAAGCAGTTTTTGAGAAAAAGAAAGATGATGAGATGCGGTATTTGGAGTCACAGAAAGAAATAGTAGCCAAGCAATTTGAACTTCTTGATGTCGGGTTAAGGAAATTAGAGAAGGAGAGAGAAGAAATTGCGGTTGAGAGGTCCCAGAGGGAGAAAGAGATAAACGGAATCAAGGATACAATTGAAGTACTTAATGTTCAGAGAGAGAAGCTGAAGGAACAGAGGGGTTTATTGCGGGTTGACCGAGAGTCGATAAATGAACAAATCAAACAGCTAAACGAGTTAGAGGCGGCCAATCAGGAGGCAGAGAGAAGAGCATTATATGCTACAGCAAAGTTGAGAACTCCAGTGAAAAAAGTCAGGGAGTATAATATTTCTGGTGCAAATGGGTTAGAAGGGAAGGACAATGCAAATCCCAAGGATGATTCTGGATTGAAGCTGCTAGTGGCATCGAGTACGGTTCTGGAAGGTTCCAGTTCAAAACCAACACCTGTTTCGTGGGTCAGGAGATGTGCAGGTGTGATATTTAAACGGTCTCCAGAAAGTGCCCTTCTGGAAGCATCTGTTGGTGGTGCTGATAATGGCGCAAGTGTTTCTGGAAGGAAGAGGCCGAGTGATGATGGTGGTAATGGTACGCCTTTTGAGCGTCAGTACAAGCTTAGAAAGAGAATTGCCGAGAAAGATTTAAATGGTGGTCCTGTGGCTTCCTCTGGGTATGTAATCTCTCTCTTTGTCTCTATTTTTTTTTTTTTTGAAATTGTTGGCAGAGGCTGCCAAGCTATTGTGTCGATAGAAAATCAACTACAACGTTTGTCAAGTTAACAACACATCAGCTATGTAATACAACCTGCTTAAAACATAGCAAACACACTAAACTTCAAAAAAATAAAGTAAAAACAAACCTAGGCCACATTACATCTCTCTCTCTATCTCTCTCAAACCATTGACTTATTTTGACAGTATTTAATTCTCTTTCTTTCTTGCTAATTAGTGAACAAGAGAATGAAGGCCTTCTGCATGTTGGTAATGGAGGACCCCATGATTCAGATAAAATAGAAATCTTGAGTTTGCATAATGAGGTGGTGGTACGTGAGTATGAAGAACCTCTAGAGGAGATAGCTCCTGTAAGTTATTTGGTAAAGCGTACTGGTCATTTTACATAGTTTTGCATCACTGGTTTGGTAGCAGATTTTTCAACATGCTTCCTATTTGCTGTTTTGAATAATTTTGTTGTGTTTATTTATTCGGTTGAATGTGAACAGCAAACTCCAATTAGAGGTCAAGATATTGACGGAGAAGAGGATGAAAATGCAGAACCAGAGGTTGAACCAGCATCGGTAAAAGAGAAACTGTGGAACTTTCTCATCACACTGATAGCTTAGGTTTGTTGTGTCATAGCTTGGTAGAGTAGAATTTATAGAGTTGTGAGCTTAGCCTCTTGACTGTTTCTTTTTTTGTAAATGGTCAAGTTTGATTTGCTTTTGTTGCAACTTGCAAGAGCCTTATTTGTAGGCCGCTGGGCTTTCCTTCCTTTTTATCCCTTTTTTTGGGTATATTGTAGTTTGAGATGTAAAGTAGTGCAGATAGAATGCTTGCTGTGTATTTGGTGCGTAACTATTGGGATGGGCCCAGTGCACATGGTCTGGTTTGATATAATCGTCACTCTTTATTTTGTTGTCAGAAAATGATATGCGAGGATTCCTGTGTTACTTCCTACTTAGTTGGCAAAAGCTTAGATGTCAAATTTGTGAGTACAAGCTTTGATATAATCGTGTCACTTTGATACCCTACAGATAAATTGTAATTTGTTTTGTGTATTTTTTGTTTGTACTGAGTTTTGTTGTTGCACATGTGGGGACAACACACGTGGCTGATCTCAACTCTTTACAACTCTTTAGCGAGTAAACAGACTTGGTACAGGGATTCCACTTAGATATAGTATTGACTTATTGTTTAAAATTATTCGGGGTAAAATTAGTAGTAATTTTTAGATTTTGTAATTCTATGTTAATATAAATAGGTGTCATTGTCATTTTTTTCTTTAGAAAAGACACTTTTTACGCCTACATCATTTGGGGTGAATTGGCTTCAAAAGTAATACCGCTTTTATCCGGTATATTATATAGCCTTGGTTAGCTTTCAAATTTTATGTTAAACGAGAATTTGCATCTAATTAGTGACTGACAAGAGAATACAAGTAATAAAAGCGGTATTACTTTTGCTAAAAGAAAATGGTATTAAGAAAAAAAATAAAGGAATTAACTAAACAAACAAGTTAAACATGATAGGAGACGTATACGGAATGTTAATATATTTTTATCGTGGGATAAGAGTTATCCAACTTTATTCCCCGTCGAAAGCACGCCAGTAAAGCCAGGATAAACTTAAAGATAATATGAAATTATGGTTATGTCCTTTGAACTTTATCATTCAAAGTTGGAATCTATGCAAATTCGACTTATCGTTCAAAGAAAATGACAAGCACCGCAAGTAAACGCCATCGTCAACCATTATTTTCTACTCTCATCCAGTGGTGACCTGACCCGTGTAGATTCCACTACTAATCAATAAGCCATCATTTTTCAATTTTCATACCTCTTTTGGGGTAAAGAATTAAAGATACGAACTGAAATGAAAACACTGCCTCACACAACGTCCCTACCTCGACTGTAATTCAGACTGCCTCTCTTTCGCAAAATCTTACCTAACTTATTTAAAGCGTACCTCCAGCAGCGTCTCATCACACGACAAATTCAGGTAAGCACTTTCCAATCCGACCGTGCCATCACATCTCTGATCTCTCTCTTTATTTATATATCTACCATGTTTAAAAATCCTCAAGCTTATAATCATCCTCTCTCACAAAACGCCTAATAACAAACTTTAGCCTCCTTGTTATATATATATATACACAGATAGATACAGGCAAGAAAGAAAGAAAGAAAAAAGATGAGCCCCAACATAGAGAACTCCACACAACGAGTCCCCTTCTCATGGGAGAACCAACCAGGCACCCCTCTAAGAAATAAAACCCTAAATTCAAGTGCCACGCAAGATACCGAAAATGCTTTCCAGCTTCCGCCGCCGCCATATTCAGCTGCAGCATTAAAACCGGCTGTCCACGGGATTTATGTCCCATTGCCACCGTGCCCGTTTCAGCCGCCACAGAAGATCACACCGACAAAAGGTGGTTCGGCAGAGGATGATGACCCGTTTCTAAAGGCGTACTTGGAGTGCACAAAAAGTGAGCGGCGGTCGACCATGCCGGTGAATGGAAGGAAGAAAGATCTTTGGTGTAAGGTTAAACGGGCGGGGTTGAGAATCGGGCTCGGGCTAGCGTGTAATAGCAACCGGCATGTAATAGACAACGACATAGCTCCGGCGCCGGAACATTTGGACAGTGATTAAGTTTAATTGATCATATTAATTAATTATTAGTGAGTCTGAATTAAGTGTTGCTGCCCACAAACTGGCATGTAATTTCTCTTTTTTATTTTTCTTACTGGCATGTAATTCAGTAGGCTATAGCAAAGGCTTATGCTATGCTAGCTTGTATTCATTGGTTAATTAATTGTATAAATGGTTTATGTGATGAAGACCTACTTCGACCAAGGAAATAAACCATGCATCGTTGTAATTTTCAAGGTAATTGTTTTTACATCAGGGACAGTAAATACTGTTACCAAATAAAAAAGGAGTAGAATTAAGTCAAGTCGTCGGTTCTGGTCTGACTCTGACCACAGTATCTATTGACCTCATCAATAGAAAATCAAAATCGTTGGGGACTGGGGACTGGTTTTTTTTCTGGACCTGTATCCTCTGTGGTACCGTACTGAGTACGGTAAATCAGATTTACTCTCAGCCGGTGCCTATTCGGGAGATTGGAGGGGGCAGTATTATTTTTTCTTTGAGATTCGTGCAAAGTTAAAAAGAACGATCCGGATCCTCATTGTATTCTGTGTAGTTCTTAGAGGAACGAATTCTTTTTTTCTTGGGTTCCTTGTTCGTTGTACGCTTATTTACGCGCTTGCCATCTAAGACTGGACTGAGGAGTCAGCTCGGACGCGTCAGCATGGGGTCTGATATTCTGTGGCGTATGCGTACAGCTGTTCCATGCTGCTATTGATTACTTTTTTGCTTTACCCTGGATCTTTTCCGTTTTGCAACTTTAGTCCCTGAAATTTTGTATTTTGGTACTCTTCTAATCCTGAGGTATCATTATATAAGATACCCTTATAGAAATAGTTATTTTTTGATATGTAAGATCCTCATTATTAGTAGGAATAAATTATGTGAAATAGATGTTTTGTCTTTCTTCTATTATTTTATATTGGTACTTCAATTATGGACACAAATCGATACTACAACAAAATACGACATATGTTAACAAATTTTTGACGACGCCATGGAGGTCGTTTCTCCAACTTTTTTATGCGAGTTTTTTTTTTCATATGTTATTGAGTGGAAAATAAGAAACAAAAAAAGGTTAATGATATGATCATTCCTTTTTCTCTTGCCTTGATCTAATTAGGACCCTAAGTTTCTAATAGTAAATATATTAAATGTAGTCTACTAGAGAGTATACAATACAATACTAAATTGATACGTCATATCTCGGAGAGAGTAGGTCGTATGTCGAAAGATTGGACTTTGAGCTCGTCCTGTCTTGAGGAGACAGGCCTAGAGTGGAAAGGTGGATTGTTGGTTCCCGAAGTGGGAAGGAAATGAGATATTCAGACTTTAATCTGTACGATATCTCGCTTACAGGGCAAAAGTCCAGCCCTTGTTTAATTGGGTTTTTTTTGCCTTAAATAGATCGTCCCCTAATTGTCATTCCGCGTTGTCAGAGTGGTTAGAGGATATCGCATAGGAGCGGTGACGCTCGCATAGACAACAGTCACTAAACTGCACCCGTCACGTACGACCACGAGGGCGGTGACCATAAACCGAGTCGGGGCCGGGCTTGTATTAGGCGAGACCCTGTTGTGCGAGGACTTGTCGAGCGAGGCCTTGTTGGGCCTTGCCGGGCCTTAGTCGTCATCGGACCATAAGCTTTGTTTGTTTGATCTCGGGTTGGCCCTGGAGGAGGGTCCGAATCCTGGTCCATTCTTAGCCCATGAGTGGCCCGTGAGGGCCTCTGGTACATGACCCGCATCTTCACGGCGGGGTGGTTGGTGTCGAGGGTAACAGGGTCGGCGCTAAGGGTAGAAGGGCCGGTGCCGAGGACAAAAGAGTCGGAACCAAGGACGAAAGAGTCATCATCTGCCTCTGAGGTTAGCGCGGCGTCAAGGATGTCTCCAATGGTAGCATGCTCGTTAGCCAACATCCATTCCAAGTCGAAATGGGAGAAGTGTTGTAACAATTTTTCTTTTATCAGATGGGAAAAGGACTCGTTGAGAGTTACATGACTTACCAAGCTCGGGTTTGGCATCGCTGGTCCTTTATCAAGATTAGACCTCTTATTCATTTTAGCGATACGCTTGAGTGCTTGTGTAATTACGGTACGTAAGGGTAATTAATAATATTGTTGTCTAAATGAAATTAATGAGAATCGTTGATATAATAATTATAACATTTTCTCTGGTTTTCTTTTTGTCAAAATTAACTAAAATTAAATGTTACGAACTATAATTTTTTCATTCAAACACAATAAAGAAAGTTTTTTAACTGATATAGAATGAATTTGACAACTTTGCTAATAATTTCTTCTGTATACTATTTTTCTTATTTTATTCACATCTAATTTGAATTGGAATATATTGAATTCGTAATTCTCTTTCCCTCCTGTACGAATCAATGCCTCAGGTGACCTTACAGCTAGAGTGGAAAAAACGTATCGTGCAGTGCCGTGACGTGACTAACATGCCGTGACTTTAATTTCGTGTCATGCCGTGCCGTGACCAAGTTAATTTTTCACGTGCCGTGCTGTGCCGTGACCAAAATGTCAAGGGGAGGTCACGGCACGCGAATGGTCACGCCACGTGAGTCACGCCGTGCCTAAACGTGCCGTGACCATACGTGACTCGCGTGACCATTTAATTATAATTTAGGTTAGTTTATTCAAGATTCACTATTAAATCAATATCTAATGGTCCTAATTACACGTGACTCGCGTGACTACGTGCCGTGTCGTGCCATGACTAAATCTTTCACGTGCCATGACTAAATCTTTCACGTGCCGTGTCGTGCCGTGCCGTGCCAAAGTTTCAAAAGATAGACACGGCACAGGACACGCAAGTCACGGCACGTAACTGACATGTGTGTCGTGCCGTTCCGTGACTGAGCCGGCTCCGCTGTGCTATTTTTCCACTCTACTTACAGCCGTAGAAGATATATTATTAATAAAAATAAACTAATAGCAAGCTGAAGAAAATGCACCCGGTTCCGGTGTGATAAACATCTTGGACCCAATTCGGTCCCTTTACTAAATCAAAAGCCTTTTCTAATGTCCAATTTTTAATCAGCGGTTTACTTTGAATAAGAAAAAATAATACACGGCCCAGACACACAACAGCTCGCCATATTTATTTGAACGAGGCCCCTCCTGTTTTCATTATTTGTTGATGGAAGCCATGTTTTTAAATATGATTTTGTTCATGCATGCGGAAATTCACTGCATATCGTATATGCGGTATGTGGCTATGTATGTCGATTTTAATGCGAAGTTATTTATACTGATTTTAAAATGAAATGTTGTTGGATTCTAAATTAAGAATATGTCTAAAGAATTTGTCATATTAATTCCTAGAAATTTTTGATGAGAATAATAATCTAAAATTTTAATTTCTTGAAAGTCATTAATGATGAAAAGTGATTTTCATAAAATAAAATTCTACATAAAAAATCATGAATTTTGATATAAAGAAACCTAAAAACTCAAAAAGAATGAATTTATATGAATTTTTAAAGTTATGGAGAAAATTTTGAATTCACAAGATGAGATATCTCTAATAAAAACCCTTGGCTTATTAACTCTTAGGTATATGTATATGTGTCCATGTAGGCAATGTCGCATGTAAGTATTATGTTTCTACATGATTGCATATACAATCTGTATATACATCAACATATTTAAATTTATATATGAGGAGGGATTCAATTACAATATTTTTGAGTTATCACAAAGTTACTATAACCATTTTATACATTTTCAAAGTCCAAATCGTCGATCCAAACCGTTCAACATGATCTCCACAATAAAATGTGCTTGTAGATCAAATTTTATATTATTTTTTACTATTTATTAAGATGTGTACAAAATTCAATGGTCTGAATTTGACTAGTTTTTGTAAAATACTTAATAAATAGTAAAAAAAATTCAAACAAATTTAAAATTTGATCTGCAAGTACATTATATTGTGAAGATTATGTTGAACAATTTGGATCGACAATTTGAACTTTAAAAATATAAAAATAGTTGTGATAATTTTATAGTAACTCAAAAATATGTTGTAATCGGATCATTCTTTTTATATACACATACAATATAATTGTATTATGATATTTTGAACACAACAACAAACCACCACGTACGCATCCGAGTCGGACATGAACCGTATTTAAAAAAAGAAGAAGAAGATGAAAGTGACCGCAGTCCAGTGAACTGGACTTCGTACTGTAACACAAATTGGTCATTATCTTCGTCGTTTTGTGCTACGACTAGTGGTTTAACTTTTGACTAATGTCACTTATTGTCCGGATGCAATCGGGGTGACGACTTGTAAGATGTTTTTCTATATTTAAATAGAGATTGATACGGGTGACATCAATAATATTTTTTTCTCATTGTTAATTTATTTTAAAAATAGAGGTTTGGGGGGTGCAAATTGCTTAAGAGACATTTGAACTGCAAGCTGTACGACGAACAGCTTCATATCGTTTCTGGTTGTACGGTACGAGGTCAGTAAATTTTTACTTCATATTTAAGTTCAGGGCGGACCCAGTGTATTACAGGGGAGACAGTTGCCTCTCCTAAATTTTGAGTTTTAATGGAGATTTATCGGTTCCGACAGATTTTGCTCTTCTATAATTTTTTTTGCCCCTCTCTGGACGTTTTATTTGTAACTTAGGTTAACTTTAGGGTTAAAATTGAAATAAATTTATTGAATTTTGATTGATAATTAGAATTATAAGTCAGAGTATTAGAAATTATAAGTCAAAGCATTGAAAAATATAAGTTAAAGCATTATTTTTTATCGAGTACCCAATTGGTTAATGGATTTAAACCCGATTATGTATTTAAATCCAATTCGATATTTTTTTGCCTCCCCCCTCCCGACGAAAATCATGGATCCGCCCCTGTTTAAGTTTTCAAACAAAAAGTAAAATAGAATGACTGAAATAAAATAAGAAATGAGTTAATTGAAAGTAAATTACTCTACTTCTTTAAACATATTAGGTTACTTCATATTTTACTTTTATAAGTACAGATTCATTTTCTGTTGTGGAGCAAGAGGTGAGTAAATTTTTTACTTTACACTTAAGCCATTAAATAAGGAGTAAAATAGAATGAGTGCAATGAAATAAGAGATGAATTAATCTTGATAGGGCCATGTACTAAAAGCCCCATAAAAACTAGTATGAGCTAAGTACTAAGCCCAGATAAGCAAGCCCAAGAAGCAGGCCTGATCGGGCGATCCGTACACGACCTTATATCTGTTGTTGCAAGCAATACTCTTATTACACTATTTGACTAATTTGCAAAACATATAACAATTGAATTTAATAATTTCCTGGAGTTAAGATATTCTGCAGGTTCAAGACAATTGGAATTGCAATATGGATTCATTGAACCGAAGAAATCATCAAGAATTTAAATTGTAAAATTATGTACTTGGTAAAATAAATTTGATGTTGAAACAGGGAACAATCGTTACCAACGATTATATAATCGCTGTAACAATTATAAAAGCTACACAGAAAATCGAATTCAAGTCCAAAACTCAAATCTTTCAGAGATCAATCGTTGCCAACGATTATCAAAGTCTCACAGAAAATGAGATCATGGCTGAAACCCTAATTCCACAGAAATTACTAATCGTTGGTAACGATTAGTGGCAAATTACTCATTCCGAAACTGCCACTATAAATAAAGCTATTAGGTTTTCAGCCAAACCACTTTTAGCTGCTCCAACTTTTCAAAAGCAATTTTTTCTGTGTATTTAAGTCCCTCCATTGTTGAGAGAGCTTAAAACTTCAAAATCTCTCAAACAACATCAAATCTACTTCAGTTTTGGTTTTGGAATTCCAAAAACCGCAATTATTTTTTACTGTTTTAAGTTTTTTTTTAATTAAACAGAATTGTTTATAATTTTTTATTTTTTTATTGAATTATTAGAAATATTTTATATATTTTTTTGAAAATAGATGGAATACTATATAATTTGATTTATTAGAAAGACTGCGATAAATAACCCGGATCAACATTTTTTAGACCGGATTTTTTGCGGTTGTAAGAAAAATTAAAATGTTTATTTGTGTGTTATTGGAAAAAAAAACTAAAAATATTTTGAATCTGAGTTATTGATCCCGGTTCAAAATCACTTAGTAAATACATAAAAATATTTGAATTCTTCTATTTAAAAAAAACAAAATAGTTTGTCCAAAATTTTTTTTGTCGGAAATTGTCAGAGAAAGTTTGCCAATTAGGCCCATTAATCAGAAATTGTCAGAGAAATCCAGACTCAGTTATTTTCTCATATATATTTTTTTCTCTGCATCAATAAAAAAAAATGAGAATATATAAGAAGAACGAAGCACTTTGGCACACAAATTTTTTGCCCTTTTTTTTAGTTACCACGAAAAAAAAAATTAAAATTAAATGATTACCACTGTTGGGCTTATTTCGAAACCTACCACCCATGCGTACCCAGTACGCACCAAATTAGACTGTGCGCGTATTGGGGAGGCGCACCACTGGGTGCTCATACTGGGCACGCGCACCACACTAAAAGTGACCCGATGACTCGGTACATGTACTGAGTAGGCGCATTGCTTGGTGCGCGTACTGGGCAGGCGCACCAACCCACTTGACCTGGTGCGCGGACTGGGGAGGCACACCAATTTTTTTTTTTAAGAGACAAATAGCTAAAAATGACGGCAAAACTTCAAATGGCCATAAAATAGCGCTCGAGTGTCCGATTTCAACAAATGACCACTTTCCGGAAAGCTTGCGAAAATATGCATGCGTCAGTGCTAATAATGTTAGATTTCAAAATTCAGAATCGCCAAAAAACAAAGGGAAAAGCCTCAAAACTTCAGTTGAAGTTTCCGATTAAGATTTTCATTTCTATTGTTCAATATACGTAGCTCAGTAAATTAGTTATGTAATGAACCTGTAGAATACCAATTTTTATTATTTTTGGAATTTTTTTACTATTTTTTATGATTTATGAAAGATGACACAAAATCAGCGTAATTTAGCGTAATTTTGCATAGTTTAGCGTGTTTCATTATAATTAGCATAATTTAGCGTATTTCATTAATAAAAATGTCGGCTCAGATTGTACGTATAATTTGTTGTAGTAATTTTTAGTTCAAATTTAGTCCAAATTTTATTTGTTAAACAAGTGCGTTTTATTTTCTACAATTTCACCGTCAAATGTTATGTGTACATATAATTACAAATACCACAGAACAAAATATAATAGACCAGAAAAAAAAATTTCAAACAATTCAGAACAAAACTAAAAAAAAAAATTTACATTTTTTTTTGTGCACCCGCTCAGTCTGCACACCGTCCGGGTGCGCCTGCCCAGTCCGCGCACCGTCCAATTTGGTGCGCGGACCCAGTACGCGTGGGTAGTAACTTTCAAAATAACCCAAATTGGGTGGTAATCAATTAATTTGATTTTTTTTTTCTATGGTAACTAAACAAACGGAATTTTTTGGAACCTAGCGGTTTTGGAATTCTAAAATCCAAAATCGCAAAAAATAATTACAGTTTCGAAATTCCAAAACCCCGTAAAAAAATTTGCGGTTTGGACAGATTTTGAAATTTCTCAACATGGAGAGTAGATTTTGATATTTAATATTTTTTAAATATTAATAAAAAATTCGGGAAAGGAGGGGCGAATTGTTTTCGGAGTAGACAGGAAGTAAGCTATGCACTGTTACCGAATAAGTTAAAGTTGCTTCGCACATATTTTTTTTTGTCGAATCTCGATCACGATTACAGCATACAGTTAGTTCACTGGAACTGTATAAGTTAAATTGGTCCGCATACTTTCTTTCTCAACCACGATTTTGTTGTTAATGAGAGTTGGTGACAATTATGCAAAATAAACCCTATCTCAATGCGTGCTGGAGATTTTCGATTTCACCTAATATGTTTTGATAGGATGCTACGAGGGATAGCTGTCTTTTGTTGGAGATTGATATTACCAAATTAAAAATCTCATTAACAACAAAATTCTTAAATATTTTCTCTTTTGTGCTCAGTTACATTATCTGAGGTTGGATTGTAGTATAAATTCATAGCAGATTGTTGAGGTTTTAATTTCCTTTCGATCAATTGATATATAATAAAATCCATACAATTGGAGAGGAGCCAAGGTCCGACTCCAGATCACAGGGGTCAAGATTTAAGAGAGCAGTTTTGACTTCATGCAGCAAACCACTGGACTTACCTCCTAATTTTCACATATTGTCCTTACCTCCTATTTTTAACAAACTCTCTTCTCGTCCTTCCTTACCCTTCCTTCACCTCATTTTACTTTTGCAATTGCAATTTTCATTGGACTGAATTATTGGAAACACAGTAAAGTCAATTTGTCTTTTATTCCTAGTTGGATCTTTTTCTTGAGTAATTTTTATTTTTATTTTTGCAAATTACTGATACTATCGTAGTTACTTCTTTTTTAATTCAAAATTTGACCTCTGATCGTAACACTTGATTAAGAAAGTATTCTTATGAACATTATTGACCTTGATTGTTGGTTATTTACTTAGTCTTCAATAATGAAACCAAAGCATAATGACCTAATCATTCTTTAATTAGTTAAAATTTATAATTTTTGAAAATTAATTAGGGTGTAATATGCAACTTAAATTAATTATATTGCATAAATAATATGTGAAAATAAATTTATGCAATATAAAAGTATCATTAACTGTATTCTATGAAAAAAAATAATCTAAGGATGTGCTTCAGAAGAGGGGAGAGGAGGAAAGGGGAGGGGAGAGGAGGGATAATCGGATTGTCTAAATAAATTTACTTGCTCCACAAACTCAAATTTTGGAGGAGAGCCAAGGAGAAGGAAGGGGAACCAAGATACACAAATGAATAGAGTTCCCCTCCAATCTCTACTTCTAATTTAGAAGGTAACTTCTCATTACTCTTATCCCCTCCCCTTCTCTTCCATTCCTTTTGAATTTGTGGAGCACACCCTAAATATTATATTGGTTTTTTACAATTTTTCTCATACTATGACATTTTTTTAATGTATTGATTCAACTTTCTTAATCTTTACGGTCATGTTTGGTTGTGGAGTAAAGTTAATGAGGATTAAATGACTTACTCCATCTTACACCACATATTTTACATCTCGTTTGGTAGTTTAAGTCATGACTTTAATTAATCTGTCTAGAGGAGTAAGGTGTTGAAAAATGAGACTTTGTTTATGACAGTAGGCCCTACAGGTGGAGTAAATTAATTCACCTGTAGAGAGGTAGAGTAACTCCGGATTAACTCACCTCTTACTCTACTTTACTTATTGTTTAGCTACTTAAGTGTGGAGTAAGGGGTTTACCCCACCTCTTTCTTCACAACCAAAAGTGATCCACATATCTTGCCAAACAATCATTCTTTAGCAAAAATTAAATTTTTAATCCTTCACCCTTATGATAAGGAGAGTTGCCGAACATAGCCTTAGTCCTTAAAACCATATCTAATCGCATCTTCTGAGCAATCCTCACCTAATGTGTATATGTCTATTAATAGGATAGACATTAAATTATAATGATCAACATTAACGACATTTGATGAAATATTAAATTATATTTAATTTACATAAAAAATTGATACACAACCAATCTATAAGGAAAACAACATGTTTATAATTTTTTTTTTGTTATTTTTGTAATTTTTTTTTTATATAATTTGAGAAAGCGATATCAAAGTTGTCAAGATAAGTCGTTGTCAACAAATCTCCATCCTTTAGAAATAACAATACGCCCATCATTAAAAAATAATGAGAATATTTGAACATAACATCTCTAAATTTCATCTATGACAAAAAAAAAAGTTTTTTTTTATAAATATTTCATACTAGTGGAAAAATTATAATAGTAAATATAAAAAATATGAAGGTAAATATATTGTACAACCATTAATCTAATATTTAAAGCAAGAAGAAAAAGAAAATATATACAAAAACTATATTTAACCATAAAAAAACTATAATACGAAATTTATGAAGAGTGAGGCTATGGTACTATATATAGCGCGGATTAGTTCGTATTATGAATTAATATTTTTGTTTTTAAAATTCTAACGATTGATCCGAACCGTTCAACATTATCTCCATATGAATATGTATTTGTAACTAAATTTTACATTGTTTAGAATTCTTTTACTATTTTTTTAGATGCGTAGAAAATTACTATTTTTGGACTAAAATTTTCAGATCAAATAATTTTCTAAGCATAAAAAAAATAGTAAAAAAATGTAAACTTCAGTTTACAAGTGTATATTCATATGGAGATCATGTTGAACGGTTCAAATCAATTGTCAGAACTTTCAAACCGAAGATATAAGTGCATAGCATGGGCCAATATGCGCTATGCATAGTACCATAGCCTCACTTATTTATAACCTACTATTAAATTTGAATGTGAAGATAAGATATCAACAAAGGAACTGTTCTCTCTCAAAAAAAAAAAAAAAAAAGCTTTACCGAAATGTTAATTTTTGAGGAGCAAATACCTAATATAAAAGTTTTGACGGGTATCTAAACAATTTTGTCTTTAATTGACGACACTTACGTCATCCTACCCCCGAATTTGATCATCAGACACATTCCAAGAAATCAAATCTGAATACTCATCAGTCGCAAAGAAAGTAGGAGGAGGAAGCATCGGCGTAGATTGAACATAAGGTGAGTCTCTTCCGATTCAAGCGTTCTTTCGCTCAAAACCAAATCGCAGCTAGTCGGTTGGGGAAATCTCGCAGTAATTAAAATCGTGGGCTGACGATAGATAGATCTTCCAAACCATGGGACTAACGCAACCATGGAGTGACTATTGCTTGCCATGGTAGAAGGTCCTAATTTTAAATTTTTGGTAAGGTCCTTCACAAACAATAGAAATGGAGTGACTATTGCTGCTCCGTTTCTGCCCTGGGGTTTGAGATTATTAAGTAGGGAGATCTGTTTTAATTTTGCTTTTTGTTTAATTGGATTTCAGCAAATAATTGAGCCAATTTTGGAATCCAATACACTTGATTTGTGTTTATTTTTTTTTTCTATAGGCTAGAAGTTCTTGTGATTTGTAAATTAGCAGTGTATCTAATTGAAAAATAGGTACCTAAGAGTACGTCCGGCTCAGGCCTATGGTCTTTAACATCTGCATTCAGTGTAATGAACTTGATTGATTTCAAATAGTTGAATTTAGCATGTGATTTAATTCATGAAGAGCTGATAGTATTTGTGGAGTATAAAACTGCTTATGCCTTATAGATTAACTGGTTATCTATTTTGATCCAAATTTTTGTAGTGTTCTTTTAGGAACCAGGAGCCATTAATATAGCTATTGTTCTGAGTACCATGTTTGTTCACTTGTACTGTGTATATATTAAAAGATCTGTTTAGGCTTGGCCCTGGATTCTAATTGTTTGGTACCGAACCAGTAGGTACTGGTAAGAGACATACTGGTACACTACCAGTGAAGCTTCCTCTGTTCAGTGTTGATTACTTTATTTTTTTTTCATCCTGGCCACAGGTACAAAAGACTTCAAAAAGGTTTAAACCAGCTATTACCATCTGTATTATACATGTATCGATCTACTCAAGATACAGAATAATGATTCATTTTTTTTGGCAATCTTTAAGTTAGATTGTGATACAGAACCTAATTAAATAATCTGACAATTGTTCCAATTTCAGAAAAATCTACCTTTCCAGAAGAATAAAAAGAGAAACATAATGTCGAGCCGACTTAACGAATCGACAAGCAGCAATGGCAACGGAAGCACCAATGCTGGAAACAAAGAATCAGGTAGCTTTGAGTGCAACATCTGTCTAGAGCTGGCACAAGACCCGATTGTGACCTTATGTGGCCATCTTTTCTGCTGGCCATGCCTTTACGAGTGGCTACACATGCATGCACACTCAGCAGAGTGCCCTGTTTGCAAAGCCTTAGTTGAGGAAGACAAGCTTGTACCACTTTATGGGCGGGGCAAGACCCGTACCGACCCACGAACCAGTTCGTCCATCCCAAGTCGGCCCACCGGGCAACGGCCTGCCACTGCACCCCAGCCCGACCCCAGCCAGTTTCACGGTAACCCAAACCCATGGTTCATGGGTGGACCAGGTGGAGGTGGACCTACTGGGGCTGTTGGGCCTGGTGGGCCAGGCGGGCCTGTGGGTCGGTGGGGAAATTATACCTTTTCAGCTGCTATTGGGGGTTTGTTCCCCTTGTTGAGTTTCCAGGTGCATGGTTTTCCGCATGCTGCTGCCTATGGGCCAACAGCCGGATTCCCGTATGGTTATGGTCATTCATTTCATGGATGGCACGCACATGGTTTTCCACGCCAGGGTGGTGGCGCCGGGGCCCACAACCAAGGACAACAGGCTGATGTGTACCTCAAGGCATTGCTTATTGTAGTTGGTGTGCTTGTGATTGCTAGCCTTATAGCCTTTTAGGTAATGTACTTTTCTTTAGGGTACTGGAGACGTGCTTTATAAATGGTTCTTGGTGCGACATTACCTACGTGGCGGTGTCAATTGTATTTTGGGACTTGTAATTTATTGGTTCACCATTATCATTGTAAGCCAGTGTGTTTAATTATTAGTGGAACTACTGTGTGCTTAGTCTGTTTTGTAGTTTGCACCTGTAATGCTTGTGTATAAGTGTTAATTACCCCCATTTCCCCAATGGTAATGATACACTAGGAATTATGTTTAGTACCCGGATCGCTAGTGGTAATAGCACTTTGCTGACCATGTCCTGTACACGACTTGCCATGTCGTTCTTTCCTTCTTCTTTTTTTTTTTGGCCTTCAAATTGTTTGCAGGGAATCATTCACCTTAAAAAAGAAATTGTTTGCCTGGAGTTTTCTTTTTTCTATTTGCAGTTTTTCGTGGGTTGAGTTCATCAGAATTCACTCAAATGTACATTAACTTTCATCTTTTTACTCAACTTTGATCTTTGACTATTTATGGTATCTACTCGATTCCTATTATTATTGCATCTAGCTTATTTGCTTAATTGTAAACTAAAATCTTATGTAAAAAGTTGAACTGATTTGTGAAATATTTACACCTCTTCAACTAGAATTACTGACTAAGGACAAATAATCTAACCAGAGAATGAAACCAGCAATTGGGACTCAGGATGGTTTATCCAAGTGGAGAGAGCAAAAGGAAAGATAAAATTTGAGTAAAAATAGTACGATTTACCTATCAAATTTTGTTAAACTAAATAAAAAGAGTTTAAAAGATAATAAGAAAGAATGAAAATTTAACAAGTGGAATGACATCCATATAATTTTGCAAGTATGACATTGGTATTTTTATTTTTTTATTTTTTTTACAAGTGGAATGAAGATGCTCTAATTGTGCAAAAACAAAAAGTAAATTTGTTCACTGTTAAATTAGGTCAGGAAAATTTGATTAGTTAATAACGGTAAGGAATCCGTTGTGAAACGTTCCAAAAGTCACAACGGTCTCAGAGTTGTCATTAGTTAAAGAGATATGATTTGTTTTTGACAAAAAGTTTAGTTTTAAAGGTGGAAATGGAGAGAACCATCATGAGGAAAACTTGGCAAGGAAAGGAGTTACTGCACGTCTCCAGTAATATTTACTGCGCATGCAGAACTTTTTTTTTTTTTTTTTTTTAAACCATCACCAAATTATTATAAGTTCCGAAACTAACTTAATTAGAATTTTTTTTTTAAAAACCATCACAACCCAAAATAATCCTCGGTATTGAATTTTGAAAACCAGACTCCATAATTGATATTGAATTTGAAACCATTTTGACCTCTTTTCTTCTTACGATGCCACAAAAAATCCAGAATATAAAAAACCGGTCTTCATGTTCGGTTTGTGGAACTAAAAAGCGAAAATCATCCTCAGTTTGAGAGAATTAGAAATCAGACACCATACTCAATTTAGTGACAGACCAACCACTGTTAAAATAAAAAAAAATTATTGATTCGATATTAAATAAAAAAAACTATTCAAAGTACCAAAGTTTTAAAAAGGATTGGAATTAAAAAAAGTAATAGGATTGGATTTTTTTGGGTATGAGTTTTGAATTGGCTGATTCACCATTCAAAGTATCAAAGTTTTAAATATTAAAGTTTGATTTAAAAAATAAGTTCAAATGAAACCGAAAATAATTTTCGGTTTGTGAAAGTAGGAAACTGAACACTATCTTCGGTTTGGAAAAAGCCAAAAAAACCGAACATCAAGTTTGGTTTGATAAATAAATTTTTTTTTTTTTTTTTGCATTAGATAAATAAAAAAATCGAAAATGATTTTTGGTATGTTTTTAAATTGGAGTGGGTTTGTCTGTGTGACCATTGTGTAGCATTTAATACCGAAAATAATGACTGCTTTTTAAAATTCATACCAAAAATCATATTAGGTAGTGATGATTTTTGTAAAAAAAATTATAATTAAGTCGGTTTCTGAATTTTTAATTATTTAGTGATGAAAATTCGGACCGTTTAGATCTTTTCTGAATAAATCTCAAAATAATAATTAATACTATTCCGTGCATTCCGAATAGAATCCGAATTGAATATGGTTCGGTTTTTTATACACTGAAATTTTAAGTTACCAAAAGCCTAGCCTTTGAAAATTTGATAAAAAAAATACTGAACATATTTGAAGTTAAACTGGATCAGAATTGTGTTTTCCGAAAGGAATCTTAACTCCGAATGATGTACATTTTTGTGTGTTTGTGTGTGTGTGTCAATTCTCTTAAAAACAAGGAGGAATATAGTGGGCATTTCCTCTAGAGGAGCAAATTATTAAAACTTAAAGTGATGAATTGAAAAATAATGGCTATAAGTGCAGGAGTAAATGTGCAACATTATATGATCATATATATATATATATATATATATATATATATATATATATATATAGATCGACTATGGTGAGTTGTGAAGTAAAATGTCATTTTACTTCACGCTCATACTCCATTTTGAAAATCTAAACAACCGATCCGAACCGCTCAACATATTCTCCATATTGAAATGTGCTTGGAGACCAAATTTTACATTTTTTGGAATTTTTTTACTATTTATTAAGCCACTTTGAAAATTGCAGATCCGGGTGAACAGTAAAAAACAGTAAAAAATTCTGGACCATTCGATCAGCGGTTTTCAAAGTGGCTTAATAAATAGTAAAAAAATTCCAAAAATTATAAAATTTGGTCTCCAAGCACATTTCAATATGGAGAACATGTTGAGCGGTTCGGATCGGTCGTTTAGATTTTCAAAATAAAAATATGAGCGTGAAGTAAAAATGACATCTTACTTCGCAACTCACCATAGCCCAGCTCTATATATATATATATAGAGTAGGGCTATTGTACTTCGCGAAGTAAAACTTCGTTTTACTTCACGCTCATACACCCATTTCCAAAATCCAAATCGTCGATCCGACGGTTCAAGTTGTTCTCCATATTGAAATGTGCTTGGAGACCAAATTTTACATTTTTTAGAATTTTTTTACTATTTATTAAGCCACTTTGAAAATCGCTGATCCATTGTGAATAGTAAAAAACAGTAAAAAATTCTGGACCAATGGATCAGCGATTTTCAAAGTGGCTTAATAAATAGTAAAAAAATTCCAAAAAATGTAAAATTTGGTCTCCAAGCACATTTCAATATGGAGAACAACTTGAACGGATCGACGATTTGGATTTTGGAAATGGGTGTATGAGCGTGAAGTACAATATGGGTTTTACTTCATGAAGCACAATAGCAAAATTATATATATATATATAGAGAGAGAGAGAGTCCGGCTAATTTGCTGCTGGCAGCATTTCAGCAAACTGCTGCCAGATCTCTGAACCGTCCGATTCAATTTTAGATTCACACTGATCATCACGAAACTAACGGAGCATTTCTGCGCAAAATTGTCCGTCTGCTCCCGTCTCTCCCTAAAATCTTTATTTCGTTCCTCTCCCTCCTTTGGGCTACCATTCTTTCATCTTTTCCTCTATGGTCCTTCTATCGACCTCCCTTCCTCCGCTGGTCGATCTCATGCTTCTCTCGCCGCATGTCGCCTCCTCCCCTCTCTCCCTCTCCATCCTCTTCACAGACTTTACTGTTGAGCCACTCCTTAGTCGCTTCTCCTGGTTAGCACCTCTCTCTCTCTCTCTCTCTTTTAAATTTGTTGAAAATCCTAGATGCGGTTTTCCTCTTAGTTCAATTTCAAGTCAATTTTTTTGAAAATAGTGAGATTTCTTTGCATAATTGGGAGCTCATTTGTTGTTGCAAAATTAAGACCAGTATAGTCAGTACTAGTCCATATTGATACGCATCTCACAGACAGATTGGGAGTATTTTGTCATCTACCTCATTTCTTGATTCTTTGTTTAATTATTTTGAATGTGGGGAGCTCAGTTATTTTTGAAAATATTGGAGCTCAGTTTTGCTGTTTCTATTTCTGATTTTACTCACTGCTGCATGGAAGATATGTACATTGGTTAGCCCCTCTCTCTCAAATTCGTTTGTGTCAAAATTCTGGTCAACCTATCAACCAATATTTTATAATTCACATGTATACCAAGAAACTATACCAAGAAAGTACAAGTTTGTATACCAAGAAAGTACGTGAAATCTGAAATGTACCAAATGTTGATACCTTTTTTTATTTCATTGAACCTGAAACCAAATGCTAGTCAAGGCTTAATTGATCTAAACTGAAACTGAATATGTATTGAATTTTTTTCCTATAAGAACTGTTTTTTTCTTATTAGATCATTTTTTTAGACAAATGGATGAAATCACATTAGATGAAATTGATAATTTGGAAGGAGATCTAATGGATGATTCGGAATTAGATGAAGTGATGAAGTAGAGCACTGTGACTCATTGTCAGCTTGAGAGATGTAATTTTTGGTATAGTCATAGAAAGGGTATTTTTGGAATAATGATAGAAAGAATATTTTATAAATTCATGTATCTATGAACATGATCAAACTTGGTGTCTTAACAAAGATGTAATTTATATGAATGTGGTGCTTTTGTGATTCTTATTGTAATAGTGACCAAATTTCATTATCACAATTTGATAATGAAATTATATGTTTTTGAGATTAAGAAGTTCTTTTATTTTGAAACTTTACATGTTCTTATTTTCAATCTTATATTAGGAGCAATTTTAATTCTAGTGTGTACCAGTTGGAATAAATTGCTCTCAGCAGTACCAGTTCTTTAGATTAGTTATCATACTGGTATAATGTTTTCTTTGATAGCTTCAATACGCTCTGTAAGTCTGCTTGTAAAACTTTACATGTCTTGATTGTACTGTTGATTGTTTCTATTGTGCTAGTCATTGTAATTTATGTTGAACATTTCTTTTGTAATATGCAATCGTATTTAGTACTTCTGTTATGATTAAATATGTGCATTGTGCTGTTAAGCAAATAAGCATTGATCATAAACAGAAGCATGATATTCATTTTTTATTGTATTGAGCATAAGCATAACATCATAGGATATATATCAACCATGACAACAATTGTAAAATCATAGCATCAATTGCAAGGTCTCATTAAGGTCATTTACATGCTTTCATGTTTACTTTCATGTTTGTTCAAGAATATATATATTTTGCTTCCAATTTTACATGCTTTTTGTTCAACTAACCACCAGAGCTGATTGAATTTCCAAGTAACTTGTTAATTAAGGTCATTTGGCTCATATAATTTACAAAAATGAAGCTTCATATAATTTAAGATCCTTCTATTGACCCCACTGATGCTGGTGTTCGAATAACTAGATTCATCCCATTTGAATTGCTAGATTGAAACATACTTCACCCAAAGGAAAAGGTAATATATTGAAACATGTCTATATGAAAACAGCAAGCATACTTCACCCAAAGGAAAATTAAAAAATTGAAACATGTCTTAATAGCCAACACACTATATTGAAATTTAACCAGTAACATGCAGATTCAATTGTGATAAAGAAATTTGATCACTATTACAATAAGATCACAAAAGCACCACATTCATAAAAATTTACAAAATATTCCTTCTATCATTATACCAAAATACCCTTCCTATGACTATACTAAAAATACCCTTTCTATGAAGCAACAAAAAACAAATGCAAAATTTGAGCTAACAATTGAATCCACATAGAGATTACAACAAAATAAAACTTGCATCAGCTTACAACATGGTACTGTTGGTTTAGTGTTCTACATAAATAAAACATAATTCAAACTTAATTTAATCCAAACTTAAACAACTATAATCAAAATACACATCTATTGCTTGTTCAATCCAAACTTAATTCATAGTCTTCACTGTCATCTTCATGTTCTTGTGCCCTCAAAATTCATTCTTGATCCTTCAAAGAAAATTTCATCATTCATTCCCTACAAACAGAAATAAGAATGAAAGAATCAAATAAATTGACAGAAAATTGAACTATAGAATGCATATTGGTACGCATCTCACAAACAGAAATAAGAATCAAGTATGGAATGCATATTGACAGAAAATTGAATGTATATAAAAATTCCATTCTCTACAACTATGGAATGCATTATATCCATCATGCATACTGGTACGCATCTCAATTTTCATTAAAAAATATGCATTCTCTACAATTTTCATACTGGTACGCATCTCATTCCGTCATCCATTCTCTACAATTCTCATTATTCCCGTCATGCATTCTCAGGAATTGGGTAAGGACTTTGTCATTATTTTTTTCAATAAAATATGTCTTTGCAATATAAGATTTTTTCTTTCTAAAACATGTCAGTATGTACTGGTATCAAGAAAAGAGACTCACGAATATTTTCCGAGTGTGAGCTGGAGAGAGAGAAAGGGGGGGAGGGAGGGAGGAGGGAGAGGGCGAAGAGAAAGAGACTCACGGATTTGTGCCACCTTGCTAGCGACAGCTAGGTGGAGTGAGAAGGAAGGAAAAACAACGGCTAGGGGTTCCGCTCGCAAGCTCGACTCTCTGATGCGCGGCGCATCGAGAGAGGCCATAGACGCGACGGAGAAAGCGCGAGTTCAGATTCGCGAGCGAGAGGGCAGCAGTCCGAACGAGAGAGCGAGAAAGAGGCGGAAGGGAGAGTAAAACATATTAACCCTACCAACGGAGCGATTATTTTCTAACATTTTTGCCCATCAGAATGCGAATCTAAAATCAAATGGACGATTATTTGAAAATAGAGGAGGCGACATGCGGCGAGAGAAGCATGAGATCGACCAGCGGAGGAAGGGAGGTCCATAGAAGGGCCACAGAGGAAAAGATGAAAGAATGGTAGCCCAAAGGAGGGAGAGGAACGAAATAAAGATTTTAGGGAGAGACGGGAGCAGACGGACAATTTTGCGCAAAAATGCTCCGTTAGTCTCGTGATGATCAGTGTGAATCTAAAATTGAATCGGACGGTTCAGAGATCTGGCAGCAGTTTGCTGAAATGCTGCCGGCAGCAAATTAGCCGGACTCATATATATATATATATATAGAGTAAAGATTTGAAGTCAAGCCACCCAATTATTTAATATTTACAAAGAATTGTCTCTTTCTTATTTTGAACGTGTGACCTCTCACACATAGAACATTGTCTTTGCTATTAGATTAAAAACTGGTTCTCTATATATTGTTATGCCTCGTTATTGAGATTTTTAAAAATTAAATGATAAAGATATAAAAAAATAATTTTATCATAATTAATACATACTTATTAGTGAATGTTTTTTAATGAAAAGTAAAGCAAAACATTCCTATCTATTCTTATTTGACCGGATGGTCAAAATTAATTATTGAATTAATTTTTCATAAAATATGGACAAGAGAGTAACTCTATAATTTAAAAAATAAATGAAGAGGAACATACTTTAGCATTTGCTTCTAAGAAATCTCCACTCATAGATTCAAAACTCGAATGAGAGAAATTCTCTATTGTGATAACAGGAGTATTAAATAGTTGGATAGCTTGATCTCTAATCTTTACTAAAAAAAAAAAATGAATAAATATAACTTTTTTTTCTCTCTCTAAGCAATTAATTTTGTACAAAATTTCTATTAAGATATAAAAATGTTTATTTTTTCTTTCCAAAAAAATTATTCTAAAGCTCTCAATGTACCAGTTTGCTATATATGTTTGCCAATGATCTATGGTGTATGTGGAAATGTAGGTGTGCCAATTCCATGGCGGAGCCACTATTGTTCAAGATTGAATATCTGTTCTATTCTGGATTTTGAAATTTTTTTTTTTATAAATCTATATTGTATTGGATTGTTGCTCTATTTTGAAAATTTCTTTGCCCTATCCTATCCTTGTGAAATATGAATTTTTCAACGCATGATGTAATTTGTAATTTTTAAATTTGTACTTTAATATTTTAATGAAATTTGAATTGTTAATGTTCTTACTGACCCCTAAATTAAATTCTAGTTACGCCACTGATTCAACAATTTTTATTTTCTCTCTATGTCTCTCCTTTCTTTTCTCTATTTCTCTCTCTAACTGTAAGATTGCAGCAGATTTGAATCTCATAATACACTGATGTATCAGTTCTCAATATGAGAGACTCGGGAGCGGATCCAAATCTGCTGAAATTCCAGATCCATGAACAGTACTATGAAATTCTGAATCCAGTCGTCGAACTGTTTTGAGATGCGTGCACAGAAAAATTAGTTGTTCTGAGATACGTGCACAAAAAAGTTGAATGACTGGATTCAGAATTTCAAGGATTTTAGATGTACTGTTCATGGATTTGAAATTTTAACTGATTTAAATCCCTCAGGAGCATAGCTAGAAAAAATAACAAGACACATAGTTTTTTACTTAGAACCACAAGGATGTTTTGTAGTTTTTTTTTCTTAATATATCATAAGGTTTAATTTTTAAAAAAAATTTAAGCCAGTGAAAGGAAAGTATCACCCTATTATTCCAATAGAAAACAGGGTCCTACTTTTCCGATCCCAACAATTTAAAATTTTCCATTCGTGTATCTCGATAGAGAAACTTTTTTCATGCACAAATTTCAATAAATTTGATGGTTGGGATCGGAAAAACAAAACTTTTCCATTGGAATAAAAAGCAGAGTCGTATCCAAAATTATTACATAAAGAGGGGATTCCGTAGCTTCTTAGGTCCGTACCTAGTAGAATATTTACTGTCTGTTTAGATAGAGGGGAGAGGGGACTCAGTCAGGTATTGCATTGGATCTGAATGCGGGGAAGTACTCAATTTTTTAGTTTAGATCCAGACCATCCAATTTGAATCCGGACCAATTCGGCACGGTGGAGCGCATGAGGTCTCTTGAATCTGACGGTCCAGATGTAAACAAAAAAATTGGGTTATTTTAGGAGATCCGAACTCGGGGGGAGGGGGCGTGATTCAAGAAACGGGTCCGCATACTAGACAACAACATGCAACTTCTTATACTCTTCTTTGGGCATAAACCCAATTTTTTTGAATAATTTTGATGACACACATTTTAAAACAACATAAATTCTAATATATTATTTATGGGCATGGTTCAAATAGCTCATGTCTTTCGTGTCTCACATCATTATCTCTATTTTCAAAATCCGAGCAATCGATTTAAACTACTCAATATGATCTCCATATAAAAATGTGTTTGGAGACTAATTGTATAGATACCAGTTCTCTTTTAATTGTGATTATTTTACTATTTTCATAGATAGATACAAAATTACTATTTTCAGAAGATATTGGACCATTCAAAAATAATAATTTTGTATCTATTTTAGAAAATACTATAAATTTCCAAAAAAAAAAAAAATTTGATCTTCAAACACATTTTAATATGGATATCATATTAAGTAGTTCAGATCGATTGTTGGAATCTTAAAATAAAAAATAAGAATGTGAATTACAACTGAGACATAAAAACATGTAGCATTTGAAACCTTACTCATTATATATTCAAATATAACATAATTTGGTTTATCAGTCACGGGACTTATCAAAATATGACGCAATTAAAAAAAAATTAAGAAGTTTGGAGCATCATTAGAATCAAATTTGCTCTTCAGTCTTCAGCAAGCAATTACTGTGGCCCATGGGCCTTGAAATAGCAAAGGAAATGAGCTCCGGCCTAAGATATTGTTTGTTTTTCATAGTGAAAATATAGAAATAAAATTTCAAGGAAGACTGAAATGGAGCTAAAAATTTAAGAAGATGCGCTTGATAAGGCTTGTTCTAAAAAAAATGTTTTTCATGGTAATAAAGAGGATAATTAGAGGTTCACTAACTTGCTAATTCTCCTATGCTGGGTTTACTATTCCGATTTCTCTCATGTGTCACCTCATTTGACTTTAGTAATGTCACCAAGGATTGATTTTTAAAACAAACTAGAAGTGAGCCTCGCTTTACTTCGGCGGCTATTATCGAGAGGAGTTTAAAAAGATTGTATCAGGATATTACCGAAAAAAAGATAATTAACTATTAAGATAAACATCTAAATATATATAAAGTTATACCGGTTATAAACAAAATGTTATATTAATGAATTCAAAATCAAGTTGTTACTGTATAAAGTTATACCGGTATACCATATTCATTAATTTGTGATTTTCTAACTATATATAAAGTTAGAGGATTCAAATGCACCCAAATTTCTATGCTCCCAATGCACTCAATCTTTTTTCTGCATTTTGAAAGTCTGAACAGTCGATCCGAACCGCTTAACATGACTTTTATAATAAAATATGCTTGGAGAAAATTTTATATTTTTTAGAATTTTTTTACTATTTGTCACTGTAGCAATTACTGTAGAATATACTGTAGCAACCCTATGAGGATTATATATATATATAATAGATGTGTATAGGGTTAGGCAAACGTATATAAATATTTATATTTACGTTGAAATATAAATGATATAATTTACGTTTTAAGAATGAAAATATAAGAAGGATAGGTTCTAGGGCTGCAAACGAAAGAATCGAACTTACCTCCGGTTTGAGTTTGGTTTGAATTAATTTCGAACGAACTCAATTTCGAATCGAATTTTTTACGAACTCAATTTTGAACTTTTACGAACTTTGTTACGACTTACGAGTTATGACTTATGGCTGAGTCATAGTTCGAAACCCTAAACCCTATACCCTAATTACACAGTACACCAAAGTTTATATCAAAGTTCATTACAAATACCAAAATTTATATCAAACACTAAAGTTTAGTACAATCAATCAAAGTTCAGTACAATCACAGTATCCAAAGTATTCAAAGTACAATTTAAGTTAAAACTGAGAGCAATTATGGACTGGGCGGCCTTATATTTTCATCAGCGAACATAAGTTATCAGTGAAAATCAACGGTTCACGTTTGAGTTAATTTCGAACTAAGTTTGGTTTGCGAACCTATTTCGAACGAACTAGGTCCAGTTTGAGTTTGGTTTGAATTAATTTCGAACGAACTCAATTTCAAATTGAACTTTTTACGAACTTTTTCGAATCAAACACGAATCGAATTACGAATTATGAATTTTTTGTGCAGCCCTAATAGGTTTGCATGGTTGGTAGGAATAGAATAATGAGAGGAATGGTCTCTGCTTTATTATGAATACAGTTCATGTTTGGTTGGGTCAAAGTTATGATAGAATAAGTTGAACCTCTTAATCTTCATATTTTGTCTTATGCATTTTGGAACTGGCTGGATATACAGAAACTAAGTTCATTTTTACAGGGCAAAAATTTAAACGTAGGTGACATACTAACGAGCAGACACAAAAATTACGACTGAAGATTTTTAAAATTATTATAATAATAATAATAATAATCATCATCATCATCACACAAAGAAATGATAATCAATCAACTTTCTCAACTCGAGTTACAGAAAGATTAGCTTGGAAGATGCCACAAGATCTTTTGAGAGAAAAAGATCAACCCTGTCAGCGACTAAATCGCAACCCAAGGAAACCTAGCAAATGCAGGATTTTCACCAGGGTAGGGCAAGAAATTATCGAATCGGATTTAAATAGCTAATTGGATTCAAACCCATTAGTAATTGGGTTCAAATCCATTAGATAATCGGGTATTAGGGTTCTACGACCTAGTAATTCAATATTACTATTTACCTATCACAAATTCAATCTACCAATTAAATAGGGTTCTAACTCTAAGATCTAAAATTTGAATCTACTAATCAATTAGGATTCAAAGACCTAAATTCAATCTAAAATTTCCAACCCTAGATTGCAATTTCATAAGACCTAAAAATCTAAAAAAAATGAGAAGTCTAAATTACGCAAGAAGGCAGAAGCAGGATTTTCTTTTTTTCTTTTCAAATCAGCGGAGAGGAGAAATTCTTTTCGTTTTCATTTTTCTGTTCGTTTTTCTCTATTCGAGCCGGAGCTCTCCGTTGTTTGCGTTTTCTTTATTTGCCTTTCCGAGTCAGCGCACTAGCGCAGCTTTCCAATTAGAGAGAGAAGAGCGTTGTAGCATTCCAATTAGATTAGCGCAGCTTATATTTTTTTCGTTTCTAAAGCAGCAAATTGGATTTGAAGGCACAAAACCCAGTTGACATCGCAAGCTCAAAACCCAGTTCACATCTCTACTGTTGGGCTCACATCAAGACCAGGGTAGGGCAATTCTCTTTTTCAGGGTAGGGCAAAGCAATAAAATTCAGTTCGTGTAAACTAAATATGAATTTCCAGGGTAGGGCAATTGCCCTACCCTGTGACACACTGCATCCGCCCCTGCTAGCAAACCGAAGAACAAGAAAAGGAACAGAGGGAGAATCGGGGAAAGGAGGGTTCTGGATAGAGAGGAGAAGGGCAAGGATGAAAAAAAAATCCATGAAGCTTACCGGGTTGCAAACCTACTAACGGATATCCGCTATATTATAAAATACGGATACAGATAATTATTCGTATCTGAATCTGTATCTGCTTCTGAAATTAAAACCGTATCTGCATTCGTATCTGCATAAGTCATATCCGTATCTGAATATCCGAATCCGCAAAAATTTGAATACGGATCTAGACCCGGACAGATAATATTCGATCCGTTTGCACCCCTATGAGGAGGGTCCACTTACAATATTCTATAGTTACAATATCTTACAATACGATTTTTTCAAAGTCCAAACAATTGATTCAGACCATTCAACATAATCTCTATATTAAAATGTGCTTGTTGATCAAATTTTACATTTTTCTGATTTATTTTACTATTTAATAAAGTATTTTATAAAATTGCTATTTTTAGACTATTGAATTTTGTACCCATCTTAATAAATAGTAAAAAAATTCAAAAAAAATATAAAATTTGATCTCCAAGCACATTTTAATATAGAGATCACGTTGAATGGTTTGATTAGACTGTTTGGACTTTAAAAAATCATGTTGTAAAATGTCGTAACTATATAATATTGTAAGTTGATCCCTTCTCCATTTTGTTTGACCACCAAAAATCCTACTTTTTTTTAACTTCAAATTCAATATTTTTAGAACGGAGGGAGGCATTGAAAATGGAATGAAATCTGCCTTCTTTTTATTAAAAAAAAACAGGAATGTACTTGGTCTCGTCCGATCGTTAATTTTTGTTGAGATTTGTGCATAAAAAAATAGGTTTTCATCCTAATTTTTCATTAATAATAGGTTTTCAGTCTTGTGTGTCATCAGCGAACGATTTATCTCATATTTTTTTTTCACTTTATCTAATGTGTGAATGCATGAGAAATTCAGACCTTGATTAACATAAGAGGGGAGGGGGTTGATGGGAATAAAATTATTTACAAATCTCAATCGGATTAAGCACAATGTCAATGTCATCAAGAGAAACCAAAAGATTTGGTCAAAACAAAACAACCAACCGTGATAATTACCATAATTGACAAAGACATGCGAACTAGCTCCGAAATTTTTATTAATAGAAAAAACAAAACAAAAATATCAACAATAAGGAACAGTTTCTCTACATTTTGAAAAATAGAAAAAAAAACGTTATGGTTTGTAACGTCCAGGGTACTGTAGCTGGACGTTATAAACCATAACGTCTAGTTAATCTGATCGCTAATGATCTCTAGTTAACAAAAACACTGTAGCTGGACGTTATGGGCTTTCACGTCCAGCTACAGTGTTTTTTTTTTTTTTTGCTTTGCTTTGCTGCTTCGTTTGTGAATTTTTTTTGAAAAAAAAAACACTGTAGTTGGACATTATAGATAACAACGGCTAGCTCCAGATTTTATTTCGGTTAATTAGCGATAACTTGATTTCGTTAAGCTGTCTGTCATGATCTATAACGTTCCCTGGACGTTATGGACTATCACGTTTTTCCTACAAATTGAATTTTCACAAAATACTTCCTCATTATCAATATTTTTTTATTAATTTTTCTATTAATAAAAATTTCGGCGAACTAGCTCGCTTTGTCCAAATTGATGGGTTATGTTTTCTATGGTTCTAAATTGATGGGTTATGTTTTCTATGGTTCTAAATTGATGGGTTATGTTTAATGTCTAACTATAAACCATGCGTCCGTTTATCTAACTACATGCATGAGACTCCATTGTTAGAGCCACCAAATTAATTTGTCACAGGCAATTGAATGCATGGGTTCTCACCTAATTAATTCCTTCTTAAGTCTTTAAATTTTGATGAGATCGATGTTAATTTGAAAGCGCAAGAATTAAGTGATTTATATCGTCAACTTGGACCGTTAAAAATATCAATCTGAATGTGAACGTTATTAATGTGCTTTAAAAGCCAGTTTAGAAGGACCATTAACGAAATTTCTGTAGTTCAATAGTTGTTTGATGTATTAATTTTTTACTTTTCCTGTAAACTTACTTTCAAAAAAAAAAACAGTATCAACCTCCCTCAACCTGAGTGAAATTTTGTTGCTTGACAGAAACTATGATGCAATATAAGTTATATTATCTAGTTTGGCAAAGGCACAAACCATATATGTAATTCGAATATTAACCAGGACAAATCCCTGAGTACCCAAATTCAGGATTTCCTCTGCTCATTATTACTAAAACCAGAAACTAATATCAGTATTTTTAATCATTCAGAGAATTAGGAGTTGCTGCCAACTTAGCACCAAACAGCAATCCCCATGTTCTGACCTCAGATTCGATTGATCATGTACAATACATGTCAAATCCACCAAACAAATGAAGACCATATATTTTTATATGAGAAAGAAGCTTTCCTTACCTACTTCCAAGTACTAGCTCCAAATTTCCCACTTTTGGTTTGGTGAATGGTGGTTATAACTATTGACCTAAAACTTTAATAATACATGCTCATGCATGATTGAGATATGAGAGTACTCTATGCACAAGCTCTGTTGAGATAGTCATAATTAATTGAGATGCAAGGAATAGCTAAGAAGTGCTGGTACGAGTCCAAGCAGCTATGGCATATTGCACTTCCAGCAGTTCTAACCATGGTGTTTCAATTTTCAATTAGTTTTGTGACCGTTGCATTTGCCGGGCACATAGGAGATGTTGAGCTGGATGCAGTTGCAGTGGTTGAAAATGTCATAGAAGGGTTCGTCTATGGGATTTTGGTAATTTAATTTTGATAAATACTAGCAAAAATATAGAAGAACACTAAATTCATTTAACTTTTGGAGTCCTAAATTGTGAAGACAAGAAGAAATTTCCAACTTGCTATTAATTGCGTTATTTGAGCTGAGGTTATGGGTTGCTGTACTCGTCGGGTAACTGAGGTTGAGCTCAAAGTTGTATCAGTTGTTAAAGGAATTACTGACTAAAAATAGAACCACTTAGTAAGGTTATATTTTCTTTTCTATTCTTTTGTGATGCCTGCATCCTTGTTGCATAGTAGGAAACTGAGAGTATCTGTTCAGCATTCGGACGAGGTTAATTGATTATTTAAAGGGGTTTCTAAACCAACACAAATAGGATATTTCTATGGAAGCAAACTCTGGATCATGGCCTTTTTCTTGTTCTAGCCACTTCTTTTAAAGCGTTTGTTATGTAATTCAGAGTATACTGTTATATCTGTTGTTTTACCTTTCTTTTTTACAACAGGGCAAGAGTTGTAGTCATTTATCTACTTAGTAACCTAACCTTCTTTTTTGCTATCAACTTTTTAGCTAGGCATGGGGAGTGCACTTGAGACTCTTTGTGGCCAAGCAGTTGGGGCTGGCCAATTTGAAATGCTAGGAATCTACATGCAAAGATCATGGATTATTTGCCTCACGACCGCATTATTCCTCACTCCCGCATACATTTTCACATCCCCCATCCTAAAGACTTTGCACCAATCAAAACAAATCTCAGAAGCTGCAGGACGGTACACCCTCTGGTCCATACCGCAAGTCTTTGCGTATGCCTTCAACTTCCCCTTGCAAAAGTTTTTCCAATCACAAAGTAGGGTATGGATCATGACGGCCATTTCTGGTACGACACTTGGTGTGCATGCATTGCTCAATTGGGTTTTTGTGATTAAGCTGGGTTATGGGTTGATTGGAGCTGCTATGGTCGGCAATATTTCATGGTGGCTTATCAATTTGGGGCAGTTTTTGTACCTCATTTGTGGGGCTTTCCCTGAAGCATGGAAAGGATTCTCTTATGCTGCATTTAAAAATCTCGCAGGTTTTGTGAAGCTCTCCCTTTCTTCTGCTGTAATGTTATGGTTAGAATCTATATATTAACAAGGTTTGCTATTTTAGTGTTTGATTCTTATTTTTATGTTCTGGTTAAATTGGCTGTTAATTTGACAGTTTGGAGCTTTGGTATTACTCGGCTGTTATAATTTTGGTTGGTCTACTGAAAAATCCCGAGTTACAAGTTGGTGCCATATCAATAAGGTTAGTTTCCAACTTTTTAATTTTTGTTATCTTATTTCGAAGTTCAAGCCTGTTAATACATCAACTTTAAGTTCCGAATCCAACTAGTCACTTAAGTAATAAACTACTAGAATGACTGTAAGAGGTCTTGGGTTCAAACTCTAGTGAGCACAATATGGTGAGTAGAAATAGTAAATTTCTACATCACTAAAAGATCTCTCTGTGCATTAGCTCTCAAGTATACGGGCATGAAATAAATAGGCAATTTCTAATATTTGACTACCTTCTAATAAATATATATATATATATATTTGGCTACCTTGCCATGTCAGAAATTTAATTTTTGTTACAAGAACAATCAGAAGCATTCAAGCAGAGCCAACATGGATTCAGATTTTATTCTCATTCATTCATTTTTTTAATCTTTTGACAGCATGAATTACCAGCTCTGGACATTTATGATTGCTCTAGGTTTCAACGTGGCAATCAGGTACTTAGATATTTAACTATCCTGCTTATAACTAGAAAAATAGATATTACACCTTAGCTTGGTACTGTACCAAAAGTTATGATGATGACCTGTTGGTGGTGTAAGCCAGTCAATTACCAGAAAACTCTACCATACTTATTTATTGATGTAGTAATTGGGGACCAATATCTGTTTATCAAATGAAACTAATGGATAAAATGTTTCATTATTATAAATCAATCTTACTAAAAAATGTACCTTTTCAGTGTACTAGTCTCCAATGAGCTTGGTGCCAACCACCCAAAGGATGCAAAATTTTCAGTAATTATTGCTGTTATTACATCAGCATTCATTGGATTGATTTTCGCGATTATAGTTCTCATTGAAAGAAAGCAGCTACCAAAATTTTTCACCGACAGTCCTGATTTGATCAAAGAAACATCCAAACTAGGGTATCTTTTGGCTGCTACAATATTTCTCAACAGCATCCAGACAGTTCTTTCTGGTATACATTCTTCAGAAACCAATTATTTTTGTAATTCTTATAAGAAATATCAGTATTATATTTTTCGTGACTTAAAACATATCAGGACCCACATGGTTGGTAATTGTTGGTACAGGAGTCTAGTAGTATAATACATGCACCAGAGTAATCTCATGACCTTGTGATTCTCAAAATGGAAATATGTTTAGGATGTATGGTAGTTGCCAAAATTGGTAGGTACCAAGACATAAAATTTAATTACCAAGACCAAGATCAAGTTCTACAGTAAAGTTGTAATTTCAGATTTTTATTAAATAAAAATTGTAAATCTGCCCACTTGTGTTCAAAACACACGCACACACGAAAAGTAGAGTTTCAAAACTGCCTGTCTTGCTTAAACCTTGTTCCAACATGATTCCATTGCAGGAGTGTCTATTGGAGCAGGATGGCAATCATTAGTTGCCTTTATAAATACAGGATGTTACTATATGGTTGGTTTGCCTCTTGGAGCTGTTTTGGGCTTCAAACTGAAGATGAATGCTTTGGTATTATACCATCTATTCATTTTTTCAGTCCCGTGTTTAGTACATTTTTTCTCAACTTTTCAATGTAATGTCAGGGAATTTGGGTTGGGATGCTTGTTGGTACAGCTCTACAGACCATAATTTTGCTCATCATCACATTCAAAACCAAGTGGCACAAAGAGGTACTTCAATTTCCAAACAGATGCTTAATTTAGAATAGCTTACTGCACCTACTATTATGGGACTAAACCTTTACAATCGTACCAATCCTATTGGTTGACTAGTGCTTCTTTTGGCATAAATTAAGGTTTAGCTAAGCACAGGCAAATATTACCTAACAACAAAGGGTTTCATAACATCTGGTGCATATTTGTACTCAGCCTGACAATGCATGGGTTTCTGGCATGTAAATGCAAAAAATAACAGATAAATTAAGGTATAAAAAGGTTGAGATGTATGACTATGCAGGCCATATTAGCTGAAGAGAGAATTAGGGCTTGGGGAGGCCAAGTTGAGCTTCCATTAACTCAAGTAATGGAGCAAGAACAGTATATAAAAAATGCTGCTAATTAGAACCTCCATGAGCTGAATCAATCGAGCTGGTCAATGGTGGCACATTGTTTTGTATTAAAAAATTTCATACATCATATTATTCTCTGTACATTCATCAACATTGATGTCATTATTTGGAAGTCTTCAATTAAAAGGGAACTTCGCAAAAGATACCGGGTGTTATACATAATTTGAAGGTGCTTGATCAATATTGAGATTTTGTTCTAGAATTGGTTGTGTTTCTGCTGAGCTTATTATGAATTGTCATGACCAACTGCTACAACTTTGCACATTGTGTACAGAATAAGCTTAATTTTCCATGTACTCTAATAAGTATATCTAGTTTCAGCTTTTTGAGAAAGTAGAATAATATTTTACTTGTCACTATTTACCTTGTTTTAAAAATAATTTAAAAATAAGTTCCAATACTCAGGAAAATCTGTACAACATGCTTATCTTTCTGGTAGCGTCCATTTATAATATTGTAATTCTTTGCATTAACAGGGACTAACATGTAAAATGTCAGTTAACAAAAGCCAGCTATCAATAAATAAAATATCTCTTCTTGTTACAACAAACAATTTTGGAACATCTACTAGAATTACAATAAAATAGATAATTACTAATATATTCCTCTAATATTTTCAACTTGTACTTCTTTTTAATTTTGGCATATTCACGTTTCAGTCATCCCATCATGACCAAAAGAAAACTTATCAATGCAAAATACAATGCTAAACTTAGTTTTGACCTTGTCTATGTATGCATACCAACTGCCTTGCCACAAAACAGGGCATTAGGAGGGATGTCGTACTCATTTGAGTAGCTCTTCTCAGGAGTCCATACTCTCATGTAGAATTGTTGTCCCAGATATTGCCGGGCCCACATTGAAGATCTTATATTCCACATCCCCTGATTATCCAGTGACAAAAGTATAGCCGACCATCCTTTCGGGTATACCTAGAAATAGTGAAACACCAACCTTAATTAAACCCAAATAGTTAGCAGCAACAATACTTCATCTAATGAACTTGAATTTATTATAATTGTTACCTGAACAGTGTGCCTAGTTACAGCATCAGCCAAATTGTATATCTTTCTGCTGGCTTCTGTCCACATACCTGCACCATATCTGTAGATTCTGAGGTTAGAATAAATTATTCACAAACAGACACATATACTATTAAAATGAACATGTGCCTACTACCAAAATTAATAATAATAGGTAACAAAAGAGTAATAACAAAAGCTTACCCAACAACCCAGAAGTCATAGCCATCAAGATGCCACGATTGCATTTGATACTCTGTATTTTGAAAAACAATTTCAATGAAATCATGAAGATTAAACCGAAGAACTGGTGTCCCAAGCACAGCTTGACCATTTGTGGGGTTAATCGAGATACTATCCCAAGAAAAAACATTGGCAATGTTGTAATTGTCAGCAAGTTTTAGTGGTGTGCCAGGGATGACAAAGGACACGCCATTTACTGCAAATCGCTGCTTTGAGGCAATTACTGGTGCTGAGTTGGAAAGAACGAGAGACCTCTGTTTGAGAATGGTACCATAGTGGTACGAGCCCTGAGGATTTGGCCTTGCAGCACTCGCTGTCAGATTCCACCTATAAAACATCATTATATTTATATTATTGGAGTAAATATGAAATGGTTGGCCTTAGCGACAATTTGTAACATAGGTTCACTAATCTTGGTTTGGTTCACATCACATTGCTGTACTGTTACCTGACTTGACTGTTTGGTGCAAAACACATTTGTAAAATTAGGTTCAGACACAATTTTAGCTCAATATTTGAATCACAATAAGGAAAAAAACCTGCCTTCAAATTTATCGAAAATCACAAGTATCATTCCTACACCTGGCCACTAAATAAAAAGTGCTAACTCTCTGACCAGGAAAAACTTTGATATAGAATATTTAAGAACATCGAACACAACAAGAAAAATCCAATACCTGAATGTCCTAGCTTGCCTCATGGACCAGTGGATCTGGTTCCTAGGCCCCGGTGGAACCGGCCCTGAGAGAGGCACACTTGATCCCGCATAATGCAAGACTGCAGTCTGTGTCAAGACCTTACGGGTGAAACGGGTAGATGCAACTATGTAGTAATCTTTAGGCTGTTGATCCAGTGTGACTAAGAAAGCCAATGACTGGCCCACATGTATATCAAGTGAATCATAAATACTTTGCAGAGTGTGGGTCCCCTCCACTTCCACCAGCTTCAAAAGGTGGCTTTGAATTCTGAAGTTTATGGATGTTGTCAAACCCACATTGGAGACTCTAAACAGATACGTTTTTCCTGTGATGCAAAAAATAAAGGTACTATAATTAAACTTCTCAAATAGAAAGTTAATCTAAATTACTTTTTAAGTTTTAACAAATATTCACACATGGGCCATCGGCGAAACTTGAAACTTTTATCAAGTGCTTGGCAAAAGACTATTATACTAGAAGTGCATCATGTTTGAAATTCCAAACCTTATTTTTTAAAGCTACATGTTTGCAATTCTGAATATGTGAACTTATTTTTTTAGTACAACATGTTGTACTTCTCAAAACTTTGGGTATTAAATTAAGTACCCTACGGAACCTAGGAAAACTGTCCCCATTGGGTCCACATGCACCTAATATGAGATTTAATGGGTTGGAACCAAGTTGATTCATTTCCCAGGCAGGTCGGGTAAAATGGGTCTGAGACTCTGAGCTGATACAAATTTAATACCTGCATTTCCAGCAAAGTATGGCCACTTAACTCCATTAATGAGCAACCCGTCCGGGAAAAAAAGTGATCTCCCCATGTCCAATCTCTGCTTCAATACCTACATGTTTAGAGTCAGAACACACGTGTTATAAACAGCCACTTTCAAACCTGTTGACAAAATGCCTCGGACAGGAGAGTAGCTTATACCTTGTGGCTGGCTTTGTACCAGTCTCCAATTAGCAATGTAAAATCACCATCTGGAGTTGAGTAGGGCACAGGGATCTGCGGCCGCTGGTACACATTAAGAGCTCCAAATCCACCTGCAGCGCGTTGCATGCCAACAGTGGGGAAGTAGGTGAATGTACCGATCTGATCTTTAGTCTGAAATTTGTATGTGTAGTTTGAATTTGGTGGGATCGGGCAGTTAGTTCCCAGAACCCCATCTTGCCATGAGTTCTTCCTTTGTTTTATCCCATTCCTAGTTGTCAAAACACCAACATAACATTCTCAGTAAACAATATTATATTATATGCACAATGCTGTTTGTGGGTTTTGGGTGTGAGTTACCAAATCAATTTGGGATCGATAATGGCATGTTAGCTATTTATAGTAAAGGATATCCAGCACATACCAAGTTATAAGAAAAGGTTCGTCGAGTTTGTTGATAACATTGACAATTATATTGTCATTAGTTACACAATCAATTCGAGGTCCTGGGAACTGCCCATTAATCAATATCCCCTAAATTTCAACAAAAAAAGAAAGCAAATATCAGTAAACTATTAGAGGTTAGAGGTATAGTGACAAAAAGGAGAAATTTGAAGTATGTTAACCTGTTGTTGGGTGCCAAGAGGGGAGATGGGGCCATAGGTGACGGTCCAGGTGAAAAACCGGTACGGGTCGTCGGAAACTGCACTAGAGATGAACAAAAGCAAAAGGAATGAGACATTTGAGAGGAGAGAGAAAAACTTCATTTTCTCCGGAGAGAAGTGGCACTCAACTCAAGTGACGCGAGTTTGGGAAAGAAGGGGGCAAAGCGTGGGGTTTTAAGCGCAAGAGGCGGGAACGGATGAAATAATCATTTTCGATTCTCTGTTGTGATTCTGATACATTACATTATGTTGTATTAGTGCCTGAGGCTGAGGGCTGAGGCTTGTGGTTTGGTCAGTGATCGACCACACCGTTTTGACTTCTATTTCGCCACTGAGGATTTCTTTTCTGAAATGATTAGCATGTTCCCGGTGGATCCCTAGACCCTAGAGCTAGAGGAGAACTTATTATTAATATTAGGGGGAATTTCATGTATACCCCTCAAAAGTTTCAAAATTACGTATTTCCCCCTCTAAATTTTAAAATTACATATTTCCCCTCTAAACTTCAAAAACTCACATATTTACCCATTTTATTGTCTTTTATATCAAAACACATTCTAAATTTATAAAATACCCATTTTACCCTTTATTAAAAGTATAAAACCCCCATCGAACTCAAATTTGAATCTAAAAGGTTCCTCTACCGTCCGATCCGCGCGCATTGCAATAAGATATGTGCGTATTCGCTTCAAGATTCGTGCTGATCTAGTGCGCACGGATCTTAAAGCAATTTTGATCCGTATGCATGGCATTAAGATCTGTGCACGTTGCTTCAATATCCGTGCGTGTTCACTTCAATATTTGTGCTGACCTAGCACACACAGATCGTAAAGCAATTCGGACGATAGAGGAACTTTTCAGATTCAAATTGGAGTCAGATGGACGTTTTATGCTTTTTAATAAGAAAATGAAAAGGGTAAAATGGGTATTTTATGAATTTAGAATGTGTTTTAATATAAAAAACAATAAAATGGGTAAATATGTGATTTTTTGATGTTTAGAGGGGGAAATACGTAATTTCAAAATTTAGAGGGGGAAATATGTAATTTTGAAGTTTTTGAGGGGTATACGTGAAATTCCCCCTTAATATTATTATTTTTGAAAAATTACTATCGCATGATCGCATCGCACAACTGTCTCTTGACTTGAGACTCGAGAATTAATTGATGGTGCTGGCTTTGAGATAGGAGTAGGTCCGATGGGGCATCGGACCTACATTTTGGTTCAATGAGCTCTAGGACTGTACAATTAGCATCAAGATCTATGCACAAGAAAATTGATACATACTTGCACGGATTTTGATACATAGCACACGAATCTTGATGCAGATCGAATGGTCATGACACCCATCGAACCAAGGTAGGTCCGATGGGCATCGGACCTACTCTGATTCCGCTAGGTTTACGTGCTATAGAAACAATAGCATGCGATGCGATGGCCAATTCGTGATTAATCCTCTAACAATTTGTCCGTACGCAACGCAAAGTTAAAAGAGAGCATTTCACTAACAGTAACAGTAACAGGTATGATTAAACTCGAGAGAACCCAATGGCTGTGCTCCAAGCGTATATAATAATTGATAGGGAGAAAAAAGAGAAGTTTGGATCATGTGCGATGTGGGTCCCCAGCATTTTAACCTAGGGGCGAGTGCGGTGACAGCTGCCAGTGTTAGGGGCAGGGATGAACACAACGCAAAGGTCACGGGACGCGTTTGCGCGTGTCGCCGGTTCGCCGCTGAAGCGGGTCCCTTGTGATTCTTTTTTCCCGGTTGGTTGGTTCGTTCCTAGGATAAATGCTAAGAATTGATAGGATCTTCCAAACCGTTGGATGTTGATCGAACGGCATTCTTGCAACATATATGAACCGATGCATAACTGCATAAGCAGCATTACTCCTTTTGCTTCTTTTCGGAAAAAAATATATATGGAAAAATAATACCGAATAAAAACAAGGGAATGTAAATTAAATAGTTTAGCAAAAGAGAAAATCCGGCTTGATTTTGCAGAAATTTTTATTAATAGAAAATAAAATATAAAAATATCGACATTGAATAAGAGATTCGCAGAAATTCGAGATATAGCAATTCCGTGATTTTCTATAACGTCTAGAGGACGTTGTAGAAAATAACGGCCCGATTAGCAAATCTGATTAGCCAGTCGATTTAGGAAATCCCGGGCCGTTGTAGTCTGTAACAGCTAGGAAATTGCGGGAAAAAAAAAAGAAAAATGCAGACCATTATAGTCTGTAACGGCTAGGAAATTGCAAAAAAAAAAAAAACCCTGGCCGTTGTAGTCGTAACGGCTAGGTTTTTTTTCACAATTCGGTGCCATGATTTTTTCTAAGTTCGCGTGTGTTTGTTTTTTTTCTTTTTTTTTCCACTGCTTCCTGGTCATTATTCTCTATAACGGCCCGCATTTTTTTTTCTGCAATTTCCTAGCTGTTACAGACTATAATGGCCAGCATTTTTCTTTTTTTTTCGCAATTTCCTGGCCGTTACAGACTATAACGGCCCGCATTTTTCTTTTTCTTTCTGCAATTTCCTGGCCGTTACAGACTACAACGGCCTGGGGTTTCCTAAATCGGCTAGCTAATCGGATTTGCTAATCGGGCCGTTATTTTCTACAACGTCCTCTGGACGTTACAGAAAATCACGGAATTCCTATATTTCGAATTTCCCTGAAACTCTTATTCAATGTCGATATTTTAATATTTTATTTTCTATTAATAAAACTTTCGATTGATTTTGGCCGCTATTTTTTATTTTAATTTTTATATTGCGGTGAAGAAATGGTCTTTATTCTTCTGAATGGAAGGTCTTAAATTTAGAATCCGAACAAGAGATCCTAATGAATATTAAATATTTAAATGATTTGACCTCCAACTTTTATTTAAAAAATATATTGTGATCAATTTTTAAAACAAGGTTATCGTTATATTTTTTTTTTGGTTTATAGGATTTTAAAAGCCAAGTATAATTAAGCTTCAAAAAATTTAATTTATGCGACATTGCGTCAAAATTATGACATCGAGCGGATGAATTTGTATTCTTGATGACACTGTATAGAATTTTTTGCATCTCTTATATTTTTAAAGGAAATAATTACATAAAGATATTAACAGCATCACAACACTGTTATTTGATTTTGATAGCAAAAGATCACTTAAATAATCCAATTTTAAACGAACAGTCTAGAATCAATAAATTCGTTTCGAGTGGATAGTGGATAGCAACGCCGATCCCATTCATTTGTGGTGTGGTGTGGTGGTCTGATACAGCTGGAATCCCAACTCTAGAAACACGTATAGTATTATTAGACTCTACGCCAGGAAAAAGGTCAACCAAGCAAAGCACGCGGGCCCACGCGTCGGAAATCCGGATAGACGGAGCCCCTGAAGAGTGCGTATCCTCTGAGATATCTCAACTTTTGCGTGACCGACGTGTCCGGTGCCTATTCGGAGATAGCGAAGAGGGCCAGTATTATTTGTGCTTTGAGATTCGTACATAACGCATTTGAACGGTTGATATTTTCCAAAAAAACACGCAAAAGTTGAGATATCTCAGAGGATGCGAATTCGCCCCTGAAGGGATAACCGAATAATTAGTGCACACTGCTGCTGCACATCATCAGTAGATTGATTCATCACATGCTTCCTGGGAAATTTTAATGTGTTCTACCGTTTATGCATGGCTGCTTTTTCAGAAATAAAAAACTGTTGGGATAATTTTTTAAGAAATTCGGATAGTTAAATAAGTCAATAATTTTTTCAAAAATATCATCATTGTCTTTAAATGTATTCTGTCTCTAGCGTGTAAAAATTGGAATCGCCACCAAAATAATTCAGGAATATTGCAACTTAGAGCAAAGAAACTTGTCAAAGAAACTTGCAAAACAATATCCTCCAAATAATAGTAATTAGTAATAAACTTTACAGAATTATTTCAATAATAACATGAAATAATTAATCATATCATGGTGAAACAAAGTTTTAATCACAAATATCATTATGCATGTTTAATAACATAATATACATAAAATGTAGATTTGGTTTAATATTTCAATGTTTAAACCCCCCCACATATTTTCATTTTCTGCTGTATATGCAAGAAAATGACTGTTATTCGTAACTTAGAGTACGACCATGAAAGCGACCGACGATAACTCCACAATATCCAGCATAAATTAAAATTAAATCAGATTAAAATGAATGGAATAGATTATGTGGTAAAGTAATCCTTTTCTCTTTTCCCATACAAACAAACAAAGAAATTGAGGAGTGTTATTTTATATCTGTTCTATCTCCACTACCAATAGATAAAGGGAATCTTTTGAATAAACATTTTGATTGTCAGTTATTCAAACAGAAGATAAGAGTAAGAGAGAGTATTTATTCATCACGAAGGATGCAAATGAGCTGTTTACAATTCATTGCTCACTTATCTGCAAAATATATTTAAGGAATTATTAGTCAAATAGAAAATATATAATTAAATTTTGAGTTGTCAAATTAAAGTTTCAACAAAAACATGGAAATTTTATTATTCGTAAATGAATTCACAGATGCTTATATCTGTATTGTATAAACAAAAAATATTAAGTATTTTTGAAGTAACAATTACTCTATGAGAGTAGAACTAGGGTGTGATATGCTGACCAAACTTTTTGGTGAGCATAACTCCATAATCTATCGTATTAACTTCAAACGAGATGAATCAAAACCGTTGAAACCGATGTACTTCATGAGTGATGTGCATACATGCAAAATTTTGAATGTTTCGGATTTATTTAGTACAAAGTCAAGCAGTCAAAATTGATGAAAAATGAATGCATTAAAATAACTTCTAAAACTTCATTTTGGATCATTCATTTTTCATCAATTTTGACTGCTTGACTTTAGACTAAATGAATTAAAAAAAATTAAAATTTTGCATGTACGCACATCACTCGTGAAATACATCGGTTTCAACGGTTTGAATTCATCTCGTTTCAAGTGAATACGATAAATTATGGAGTTATGCTCACCAAAAAGTTTGGTGAGCACATCACACCCTAGTTCTACTCATTATATGATGCCAATTAGTGTATAGTTGACCCCATTGCAAAATTTGTGCACTCTCCCCCGCTGGAGATCTAGCCTCCTTAACATAGATCTCACCAAAGTGGGAGGAATGTGACTGAAACATGCACAACACGTGAAGATTTTGTGATTTAGCAACAAACATGTTGTGAAGCTCCTTTCAGAAGCATAGTACTGACACCGAATCCTGTTGTTATACATACTAAAACCTCATCGAGAAATATATAATTATTAGGGATTATTGTTGTCATACTCATCAGAAACTTTTAAATATTCAATTTCCCTATCAAAATATGAAAACGACTTATTTCTCCACTATAAACTAATAATTTTTCTCAATTTTCCTTTTTTAATCTAATTCTAAATTTTTATTTGATTGATTAGAATAACTCAGTTTTAAACTTCTAAAACAAATAATCCAGTTTTTTTTCCGTCAATCAAAATCTAAGTTAAACTTGCACACTAGCATTAAACATTTGATTGAGTAGAATGCAAAACAATATTGATCGTAGTTGGATAATAAGATTGTGTTCGTATGAAGAGAAGAATAAATTAGTCATTTCATCTTAAAATAAAAGGATTAATAATAAGTTCAAATAAAATTTAAAATTAGATTAAATAAAGGAAAACGAGAAAGGAAAGGTTATTACTTTTAGTGGAGAAATAAGCAATTTTCAAGTTTTGACAGAGAAATTGAATATTTACAAGTTTTTGATAGGTATGACAACAATTAAAGAAATTTGAGTGTTATGATAAGAAAATAGACAATTTACAATATTTCAATGAGTATACCAACCATTCTCTCTAAATAATAAATTGGGGTGTTCATCTGGTTAGCTTTACTCGGAATCTGGTTAGCAAAAACTATCTGAAGGATTCTTTTAAATAGTATCATACTATCATAAAAGGGGGCAGTTGTTCCTTAAAAATCTACATTATAATAAGAATTTTGGTCTACCTACCTTACACAGGATAATGCAAACAATGATGACACATGTGAACGGCACCAAACAATACATTTTCATACACGAAAATTTTACATTATAAGCAAAATTTAACAGTAGCAAATATATAAGATGATTGCATTCAACAATAGCACTCGCTGTTGGTATTCTTGAATTATTAAGCTTTCGTTAATAAAAGTTGCATCTACTCTATATTGGTATCTTTAGGCAAAATCAAAGCAATGAGACAGTCAGGAGGATTTTGGTTAATACCCAGCATGGTGCAATTCTCAGCTGAATGAGACAGGATAAAAAGTAGGCGCGACCACATGGGCTTTATCCCAGGGATTTTTATGACTCCCGCGCATTCCCTTTGGTTTAGGTATGCAATGAAATCATGAAACTGCAAAAATGTAACAAAGTAAAATAAGCCATGACAAAAACCAGAATAATCACCAAACTTGTCACAAAGGTAAGTGCTAAGTTTTAGCAAAGTATTAGACTTGGCCTCCATATGAATGATTGGTACGAGTATTAGTGTGTTGTGACTAGTAGTAATGGATATATCTTTTGCAGAATCTACTGTAGATGCAATAAGTATCAATTTGCAATTTGATAAAACAACGGTAATGGAGAACCACATACCCCTTTCTGGTCAATGGTCGAAGTCGGTAGCAAACGACACACCTCTCGCTGCATTATACATTGCAAAATTGTAAGTGTAAAAAAGGTAATATAATACCTTCAATTTATGAGATTAGCACATGATATCTCTATCAAAAAATATTAAACAGCTTACCTTATTTGGTGGAGTGTTAGAAAATGTAGTCCTGACATGCTTCAAATCAGTGCGCTTTGTGACATCCAATTTAATAGGCCAACTGTGGAAAATTAAGTTAAATACTATAACAAAGCACCTCAAAAAGAAACTTCGAACATTGTAAAAGTTCTCTTACTCTTTTGGTTCTGAAGCACCATTAACATATCTACATGCATCAGACTCCTCTCTGACAGCAAAAATGGTACAATAATTAACCCCGCTTTTTGACAAAGTACCCTTCCACTTGTGATTGACAGCTGATTCAACATTAGGTGGTACAGGGCCAGGTGAAATATGAGGTGGCCGTATGACAGGAGGGGGGAAATGTGGAGCCACCAATTTACCAGAATTTTGAAGAGAAGTCCCTGGAATCTGTGCAAGAGGAGGTATTATTTTCTCGGGATTTTGCAAGGAACTCCGTGGGAGTTGGGAGAGGGGGGTGACTGAAGAGGGGATGAATGGAAGAGGGGCAGTTGGGTTTATACGGAAATTGCTGTTGGTTATGATTCCTTGAGAGATTTGATTGGTTGGAGGGGGATACGGAGGAGGAGGTGGCAGAAATGATGCAGATACGGGTGGTGGTAATATAGGAGGCCTAATTGGTGAAATCTGTAGGGCAGCTAATTTTGGATCAATCATGGCAAGATTCTGGTGTGGCCGCAGTTGTGATTGTCTGTCACCACTAGAAGGACCTTGCATGTTATATCAAATCAACATCAGATATGATAATTTAATAATCAGGAGATGTAAAAGGACACTCTTAACAGGTCAATCTGGCTAGCATTAGTAATACGAAAACATAAAGTGATGGAAAGGGAACCTGAAATCACTCTTCCTGAAACTAGGAATATCGCAGACACTAATTGCGAACCTATTTTTAGTTCACAGATGAAGTTTGCGGTCCTACTTCTAACACTAGTAGCAAAACACAAACGATTTACAGACTTTTGTGTCAACCACTTTTAAGTTTGCAGCAAAGACTACAATCTTATCTCTTCAGAAAACTTTTATTTGGAGCTCTGTACTAGGAACTTACAGGAATTTGGTTCGTTAATAAAAAAAAGTGTACAAATAGAGAAACTGGTTTACAGTGTAACACATGTAACTGTGTGTGCATGCATGCACGTGTGTCTGTTTTGGAAACAAAACTGTGCATGAAGAAAGGATATTAATAAATTTGCAGCCTCATATGTAGGATGATTTTAGGATCTTTATTAAGTAACAGCCTTAAATCTCTCTCAAAACCTTTGAACTTTTAATGAGAACTAATAGGATCAGAACAAGTATATATTTTCCTACCAAAGAATGAAGGATCCATGCCACTGTTAAATTCTGGTGTTTCTGGACCACTTCTATCAAACCATCCAGATCGAAACACTTGTGCACTTGGTGGACATGGACCAAGACTCTCACTGCTCAGCCTAGGAGATGGATGACATGACATATATTCAGCCGAATAGAATGTCCTTGACGTCCTTTGTTGCTCATCATTCTGAACCGCAACAGTTGAAACCCTGCAACAATTAAAATACTATTAAAACTAAAAAATATTGATGACATTAGTCCAATAAAAAATGAAAGCTTTTTATTTTATTTTTATTTCAAGAAACAAATTGCTATTTACTACTAATATTGTTTATACAAGTGGTAGTTATAGTAAGAAGTTAACTTTCCAGTAACTTTACTGTTTTTGTTTAATTCTTTCATTTGTCTTCAAAGAGGGGCTCTTTAGCTCTCTTTGCCAGATTTGAGCAGAGACTAAAAAGTGAAACTCCATAAGCATGCTCAAAGATATCTCTATATGAAAAAAACTAAATCTGCTAAGATAGGTCTAACCTTCCAGGAGCAGACTTATCAGTTGCAGGTCTGTCACTTCTACTGGTATTAGCACGAGACCTGATACGGGCTTTTGCAACAGCAGCTTCTTCTGCTGACCCGAACTCCATCAACACAGCACTCTCGCCTCTCAGATCCACAAAACTAATAGGTCGTTGCATCCCAGAATTTGCCAAATCAGATAAAATCACATCCCTATCTTGCAGACTTAGCACATTCCCCACATATACATGACAGCTGTCACCTACTGCAACGCCTTCAGCAAAGCCCCTACTCCCCAATCCCCTATCCAAGTACTTAACCTTGAGGGATCCACCCCACATTGTCGATCCTTGCATAAAACCATGTGCTTTTATCGAGTCAATTATGTTTTGGTACTCAATTAGTGCAAAATGTTTGGGAGGGTAGAAAAGAAATCGATCCAATGGACCGAACTCCTCGAATTTTGACTTGAGAGATGATTCAGTGGCATTGGTCCCATGACAGCTGACCCAGAGCTCCTTTGAAGCCGAGACAACAAAGCTAGAGACTGCATTCCTGTTGAAGTCAAATATTTTGTTGGGAGAGCTATTTAAGGTAGCCGTATCACTAGTTGACAATTGTTGTTTCTCTGGAGTGTTATTGGTGAGGCTTAAATCAGTAGAACTAGTAGCATTGCTAGGTAAATTCGTGGGGGATTCTTGCATTTCTTCACTCGCTGCGAAATCCTACACATAAAAAAAGAAACAATTACCATAGGTTTGCCTATCCACTACAAAACCTCAAAAGGACATGTATCACCACAAAAAGGAAACCCATACCCCACAACACAACAAATAAGCTAAAAAGTACGAAGTTATCCACCAGAAGCATCAAACTAAGCCATCTCTCAGATTTATCTCAAATCAAACAATGGGCAAGGTGTGGTAGTTTGGGTAGAGGATATTTCAATGTTCTCAAGGGAATATGAGACAGTAACTGTGTTTTAACAAAGAACGCATTGTAAGATACCAAAACTACAATTCAATGATATACAAGGGTTAAAAGCCTTATCATGCAACTAACCTCATTCTCTTTCTCATCGAACTCTTCCGGCAAAGTAGCCAAAACTCTTTCAATACAAGTTGATATCTCTAATATTGTGCTTGGGCTATGTGATACAGGTAAATTCTTGTGCTTTGAAACAATCCAAGCCTTAAAAGATGGATCCTGGTTAATCGCCTGGATAAGGAAGTCCGATACCAGGAGTTAGTTACTAAATCAACACTGAAAAGATCAAACTGAAATAGCAAGGGCAAATTTTGGCTTTTCAAAGTTCTTGTTTGGTTTAATAATTTCTTGTTGCCATGTAGATTTTTCAAACAACCTAATTTAGGATCAGGGTTCAGAAAGGTGGTAAACACGGTACTGACGGTCATCTTTTGGTGCTTCACTTTGGTTTGCAGTGGGGAGAGGCATTGGGGTCAATAACATATTAAACTTTACTGATTACATATTGGTATAGTACAAACAAAGTTCTCTAATTCTCGCATAAGATCATAAACATAAGTTCTGCACATACCATTTGCAGGTAGCAATTGTTCTGCCCTGGCACCAGGGAATTGTTCTCCACCATGATTCTATTCCTTTGAGCATCATCCATTTCACTTTCTTCTTTGCTAGAAATATTGTCCGTCAAATCATGACAAATCTGATTTACAAAATAAACCCCGGCATTACCCATCCCATCAATCTCTCCTGAAACACCAATCTCAAAGCATGCTTCCATCACATTCCTTGGTGAACTAATAAATATGCATAACAAGCACAAAACCCTAAGCTCGAACAATTTGTACGAATAATCAGTTTCTCTTTCATCCCCACTGCCATCTTCTCTCTCCTTTATGTCAAACAAAAGCTCCATTGGCTCTTTCAATTTTGCAATATCCCCCCTGCCAATATGATATATATCCTTTCCCTTAAAGGTAGAAACAAAGAAGGTGAGGACATTGGCAAAAACAGCTGAGCATATGCCAGCTATGACTGACGAGGTGGGGGCTTTGTGGGATGCCGTATAGCAGATCTTTGCGAGGCCAACTATGCAGGATCTGGCAGTGTGGTAAGCCGATAAGCCCACATCTTCTCCCCTTGAAATGATAGAGAAGCTCCAGTTGTACATGTTAATGGAGACTTTCACAGCAGCCTCCAGTGCCGTGGGGCAAAATGACGCATACTGAGGAATCAATTCGGCCACAACTCGTTGTACGCTTGTGCAACCTATGAATTTGATGTTTTATTTCAATTTAATTTTCTATGGCTTAATTGAGGATGGTATAGAGCTCAAAGAAGGCTCAATTGGGATGCATATTTTCAATTAAAAAAAATACGGTTTACTTGGACTATAAAGTATCCAGGAACTATTCCTAAAATGCCAAATTGGTAACAAAGGCTAAGGCTAAGTAATATTATGTTTGATAACCACTTTTATCACAAACGATTCTTAAAGATCAGAGATTGTCCACTTAATTAATTGAAAATAATAACTGAAAACCAAAAAAGAAAAAAGTAAAAAGAAGGAAAAGTACAAGAGATAAACCCTGGTGTCTAAATGTGAAAGATGAACTAAAAAAAATAAAAATAGAAGGAATATGAGAACCTCGAGAAGCGGAGATGAGAGAGAGATAAGCTTGTTCAAGATCGGGCATGAGGCGAGGATCGTTTCTTTCAACGCAGAGGCGAATCCTTCGGTAACAGTCGAGAAGGGTTCGAACTTCATCTCTGCTTCTCCTCTTTCGCAATATCTCCTCCTGAGAAGAAGAAGGAGCAATTGGAGGTGCGGGCGAGAGAGAGGAATCGAGGAGGGAATCCAGAAGTTTCCTCTTCTTAGGTAGCGGCTCCGCCGCAGCCATGGCCGACTGAGAGGAGAAAGACAAAGAGGGCTTTAGGAACTTTCGAGTTGCGTTGGTGGACTTGCAGCAGAAATGGCCGGGCCCATCATATATTTTGTTGAACTCATCCAACCGTTTGATTTTGTTTTAATTAATCTCATGTCGTCACTCGTCTTCTTTAGAATTATTGATGGAATGGAGTATAAAAAGAAGGATCATTTGATAATTTTTTAATTATTCTGACATCCAATTTAATAATACATATATAATTGAGTAGAACTAGACTATTTTTTAGCTCATCATCAAGCAGGCGTTTTGATTAGTTTTAACTCTAAATTAACTCTAAGTCTATCGAATTTACTTCATACGAGTAATTTAAACCGTTGGAACTGATCTCCTTTACAAGTGAAAATTATATATTTTTTAATTAACTTAGTATAATATCAAGCAGTCAAAAATTGATAAAAAACGAACACAGTAAAATTAACTTATCAATCTTCTTTTTTTACAGTTTGACTTTATACTAAATTAATTCAAAAATTTATAAATTTGAATTGTAAAAACTTCATCAGTCGTGAAGTTTCAACTGTTTGAATTTGCCATTTGAAATCATTTCGTTATGTTTTGAAGTTAAACTCACCGAATTATCATTTGATAACTTAAGAACTCTCTAGTTCTACTCAATATAATTTATATTTTATGTTTATAAATAACAATGAGATTTAATAAAATTTCAACCGTCTAAAATTAATGATCCTGAATGTATCCACAAATAATACATATATTGAATTAAATTTTATATACTTATAAATTAACTTTATTAATACATTAAAATTGTCAAATTTGTGAGATTGTCAAAACTAGTTGAAAAATCATTGTCAAATTTTTTTTGTTTAGTAATCCATAAAAATATAGTAGTTAATTTTGTTTTAGTTTTTGATAAAGTAAACAAAATATCAGTATACAAAATTTAATTGTATTAAAATAAGAGAAGTAATTAAGGGTATTTGGATCTTTGAAGACGTCATTTTTTAAGCTAATACACCCTCTTAAGATAAGTAAATTTAGTGAAGTAAAAAATTTAATTGATGATAGGTCATTGAGTAGAACTAGGGTGTTCCTAAGCTCACCAAGTCCTTTCGTGAGCTCGACTCTAAAACCTATAGAATTGACTTCAAACGATATTTTCAAACCGTTAGATGTTCAATCTATATTAAAATGTGCTTGGAGACCAAATTTTACATTTTTTGGAATTTTTTTACTATTTATTAAGATGGTTTGAAAATCACTGTTTTTATTAAAATTCTGCACCATTGGAAAACAACGATTTTCAAGCCATCTTAATAAATAGTAAAAAAATTTCAAAAAATGTAAAATTTGGTCTCCAAGCACATTTTAATATAGATTGAACATCTAATGGTTTGAAAATGTCGTTTGAAGTCAATTCGATAGGTTTTAGAGTCAAGCTCGCGGAAGGGCTTGATGAGCTTAGGAACACCCTAGTTCTACTCTAGGTCATTTACTTATTCTCTCACCTCATCAGTACTTGACATGTTGACAAGAAGTAATTAGAATCTATTGATGATGTGGTGGTTGTTTGGATAAAAACAAAATCCCAGGTAAGAAAACAGCGGTTCTTCAGCTTTAACCAGCGCTGGAGAAAATATCTAGGGTGTCTTTATCAGAGGAGGTAGAGGACAGTGCAAAAAGTAACCCACACCAGTACACTAGTCACTAGTCCAATTTGTAACCTCACACTCACAGTCATATCAAATCCCCAAGGTTTTGGTCCTCAACTAAAGCCTTAACATGGCACCTTTAACTCCAAGAGTAGTAGTGCCAGTAGATGTCAAGAAGAGGCCATGGGAGCAATTAGTTGCTTTGCACAACCGTTGGCATCCTGAGATACCCCCAGTTGCCGACGTCACTGAGGGTGAGCTGTTCCGGGTGGAGATGGTCGACTGGACTGGCGGCCGAGTCGGAGATAACAACTCGGCAGAGGATATCAAATCCCTTGATCTTACTATTGTAAGTTCTTTCCATCCCTAAAATAAAAATGGCACTACTGGAGTAGCATGTCAATTGTCAAGCAACTATATGAATACCTTACAATTTTACAAATGCATGGTACACTGCCACTATACAAGAAATTTGTAGAGTTATATGTGTAAACGAGTAGGTGTGCAGTCCATTTTTACAAACAAAAGGACCTTGCTCAGTTGAACCTTTTCTTTCATTTTTCATTTATGTATATTTGTTTATCTATTTTTTTTTTCCAATTTCTTACATGCGCAGATAATACGATACGCATTTAAATTCTTCCAACTGATACTGCAGCTCTGTTTAACTAACAGAACAAAACATTACTTAACAGACCCACTATCTTAGTGGCCCATTACGGGTTTTGGATTCTGATGGGAAGCCAGCTCAGCCTGGGGATCTTCTAGCAGTGGAGATATGCAACCTTGGCCCACTTCCCGGTGATGAATGGGGATATACTGCCACTTTCGATCGAGAGAATGGGGGTGGGTTTTTGACCGACCACTTCCCTAGTGCAACAAAGGCTATTTGGTATTTCGAAGGAATTTACGCATACTCACCCAATATTCCAGGTATTGTATTTTGCAATAATCAGTATGCTGGTATAAATAGACATAATAGTTATTGGGTGTGAATAATTATATTGTTGGATCTGATAGGTGTCCGTTTTCCGGGGCTGACACATCCTGGCATAATCGGCACAGCACCATCACATGATCTTCTTAACATTTGGAATGAAAGAGAGAGAAAATTAGCTGAGACTGACACAGGGTCCCTGAAGTTGTGCGAGGTTCTGCATCAGCGTCCTCTTGCTAGCTTGCCAACCCCAAAGAATTGTCTATTAGGCAAGGTAGAATATCACATACTGTGCACACTACAATACTAGTCTCACATAGTTAATTTGGTGGGTGGAGATGAAGGCTGAAAACCATTTTATTTTACTTTGTATATTTTTGTATTTTTTTTCTCTACAGGTGTTGTTAATATTGGAATATCTTGTTATTTTGTTTCCATTTTTGTTCTTGTTATGTTAATCCTTGGTTAAATAACTCGAAAGTACATTTTCTAAAAACAGCTTAACCTTTTAGATTAAAGAAGGGAGTTCTGAGTGGCAAAAGATAGCAAATGAGGCGGCCCGAACAATACCAGGCAGGGAAAATGGAGGGAACTGTGACATTAAAAATCTAAGCAGAGGCTCGAAAGTGTATCTCCCTGTATTTGTTGAAGGTGCAAATTTAAGTACCGGCGACATGCACTTTTCTCAAGGCGACGGTGAGGTTTCCTTCTGTGGAGCAATTGAAATGAGTGGCTTCCTAGAGCTCAAGTAAATAACATCCCCCTTTATCTAAATTATTCGATCAAGTATCCGAATACCTAATTTTAAGTTAAACTAAAAGTCTAAAATCAAATCAACTGGATTGGACTCAACTTTTCATGATTGACTGATTCATCATGGAATTCAATCAGGGGCAATTACGTCTATTTTTAATTGACTGAACATTGATTATTTTAATGGCTAAATGCTAATTGCAGCATTAACATCATCAAGTCCTGCTAAAACTGAATTTTTCTTCTTCTTGTTTTATCATGTTAAGTACTCCTCAAAAGAGGACCCTCTCATAAGAGCTGTATTTTGAAAAGGTGTGAGATAATCAGGGAAGGCATGAAAGAGTACCTGACTCCGATGGGCCCCACACCGCTTCATGTAAACCCCATTTTTGAAATTGGGCCGGTGGAGCCACGCTTTTCAGAATGGTTGGTTTTTGAGGGAATAAGTGTGGATGAGGCCGGCCGGCAGCACTATCTTGATGCCACTGTGGCATACAAGCGAGCGATTCTCAATGCTATTGATTATCTCTCCAGATTCGGCTATTCTAAAGAGCAGGTGCTGCACATTTTTACTTTGAATTTACATTTTTTTGTACTTATAGCATCTGAGAAAAAAAAAATGTTTGGTCTAGCATTTCAGTCCACACCACTCCGCATCTTAATACGGTTCTCATAAAGATATCATCATGTACTATAACTTCATTTCATAGAGAGCAACCATACAAGCAGACCAAATATTAAAACATCCTAAATTATGTAAACCATAAGGTTAAGTAGCTGTTAATTGAATAACTATAATAATTTATTAATATGGAAAAAAAATATTTCAGGCGTACATCTTGTTGTCATGCTGCCCCTGTGAAGGAAGAATATCTGGTATTGTTGACTCTCCTAATGCAGTTGCAACTCTCGCCATCCCTACTGCCATTTTTGATCAGGCATGTTATATTATGTTTGAATTAACAAAATATATAAGGTAGTTATCATGTATACATTGGCTGCCGATACAAATTGACCATCAGATTATTCTTTTTGGATCTTTCATCTTGGCTTTTATTGAGTGAATTGGGTTATAATTCACACTGGAATCAACCCTAAATTTGGATTTGCATGATTAAGTTCTAGCCAAATAAATAACGCCTTAAATCACCACGTACTGTATCAAGATGGCACCATCATCGCAAGCTTTCCTGCATATTGCCTCCACCATTGATTATTTCTTCAATATTTACAGTTATTACTGCCTTCATATCTTCTGTTTTAATTTTAATTGCATATTTTTATTTGACAAACTAGGACATAAGGCCTCGATCTGGAAAAGTGCCGAAGGGACCAAGACTAGTTCAAAGACTACCGGATGTGCTAAGGTGCACTTATGATGGCAAGCTCCCCGTCACGAAAAATCCCGGTGGAACCTAAACCTAGCACTAGTAAATGTACTGCATTTCAAAGTAAACTATTCTCTGATCTGAAATATGCTGTATGAATTAATCAAAAGCAGTAGTGCTTGAATAAACAATTATCAGGTAATTATTCACTTTTGCATAGCAGTGTACAATGAGTTCGGTTTGCCAGATTCTTTCTCAGTGTCTTGACTCTTGAGCATGAAAACCTCAAAAGGAAAATGCTGTTAATAGGGCCCATATAACAGATAATTATGAAATTCATTTTCTTAAATAAGAACATACTAGAAGGTCTGGTGCTGCCCCAAATGGCCAAATGGTATGCAATTTAATTTGTTTTAATAATAATTTTTCACTAAAAAATTGTATTCATATATTAAAAAGTTTGTTCTTTTCCTTGTGCGTCCACCCCTTCACCATCCCCCCTTTTCACCTCCTGTTAACAATAGTGGTCTATCTGTTAAAGCAAAAATTCATAATTATTAACAATAAATTGTTACTAATTAAGTATCCATAAATCTAAAAAAACAAGCAGTTTTGTTTAATATATATAATCATTAACAATTACAAAGTTCCAATTAACAGAAAACAACTATTATTAATGTTTAAGGAGGTGAAAAAGAGGGACACAAAAGATGGTGGAGTTTCTAGAAGGTACTCTTAATTAATTCCTTGCTGCACCGCCACAAGTTCCTCACCAAATTGTGTATACTTGCATTAAGAGAAGAGTATCCGTGTGATATTAAGATTTTGGATTGCTTGAAAATAAAATTAACTGGCTCAATTGGAAGCTCCAAATGGAGAAGCTTTAGCATGTATCAACTAGATTTAGGATTTTTATTTTAGTAGGGTAAACAACATGCTCAACTGTTTAACATCAGCAGAAGAATCTTTTGTGACATTTCCTCATAGGACAAAAAACTCTAAGCTAATTAATGCATGGGAAAGAAACTCTGCACCTAAAATGTATTGTCTACATTCTGATCTCCTGGTACTTTTCATGGTCATTTTGCTCCTCTATTTGCTTCAAGATTTAGTTTTGGATCTTCTAGTGTTAATTCTTGACTCTTCTTCTAGTTTTTTCATAACACTTCTTCCCAGATCCTAAAATACCATATCACTCTTCAAGTGATAATTATTGTTACAAAATAGAAGGATAGGGAAAATAAACATACAGCCAATCACAGTCTCAAAGCACACCAATTATGTTCAACCTTCCATGCTCAGCAAAATAGCCATTCTAATTACCTTAATTGGGAGATACTGTAAATCTTGTCAGTAAGGCAAATAGCCAGCGGTACGCAGAAAAAAAGGCAATAACTAGCAATGCATCATAGTAAGTTCAATAAAAACAGTATTCTTTGTTCTCAAAGCACACCAATTATGTTCAAGTTCAACCTTCCATGCTGCCATTGTTTTAGTTTTCTTTTCAGTAATTAATTAGGAATTAGTAACTTTTGTCGTACATGTATAATAGACGAATCAAATTAAGTGCTAAGTATTGGCCTGTAGGAGTAGGATCATGTATACATCAATGAAGATTCATCGTGATGACCTTTCAATTTGATAGATCAAGGTCAATGTAGCCTAGTAATATTGTAATAACAGCTGCCTTTTGAACTTGAAAATTTGGATAAGATGAGTTGGAGCACATATTAATTCTATTTTCTTTTCTCTTTTCTTCATCAACTAGTTAAGCAAAACTAAGCTGGAATCGTGCAGCCTAAAATTCACAGAGAGCTTTCAACATAACTTGGCGAGGACGGTACAATGCTTCCACTGGAACGGCCTTCGGAAGTGTTAATCCGGAACCTTCGCTCAAGTCGATGAGTTCATTGTCAATTCTTTCCCAATCAAAACACTGTATGAGACATCCTAATATAATTCCAACTTCACGCCTTGCTAACTCTTCTCCTGGACACTTTCTCCTTCCCATGCCAAATGGTATCATCCAATTCCCTTCCTCTTTACCCTCAAACCGCTCAGGATTAAAATTTGTTGGATCATCCCAGGTCTGTGGGTCCCTATGGATCTGGTATGCATTCACCAATATCATAGTGCCACGTGGAATAACATAACCTTCCAATAGAACTTCTTCACGTGCTTCGTGGGGTATGAGTAAGGGGCTGCCGGGATTGAGTCGGAGCACTTCGTTTACGATGCAATTGAGGTATGGAAGGCACGCCAGATCTGACTCCTGAATCAGCCGGCCGGTCCCGACATGTGTGTCAATCTCAGCTATAGCCTTCTTATACACTACTTGGTTGTTTAATAAATGAGATATTGCCCACTCTGCAGTGTTTGCTGGATTATCAGTCCCAGTCAGCAACAAGCTCTGTGAAATAGTACAAGGAGGAAGAATTAATTAAGAACAAATTCTAAAATTGGTACTGATTCTATAAAATTTATGCAAGTATTTGATTGGATCACCTGGATTTGATTTAACATAAACATAACATTTTGTAAATAATCAAGCTTCTTGATCACATATGCAAGTATTGAACTTACTATGATGATATCTTGGATGATCTGGTCAGTATACCTCATAGGATCTTCCTTTTGTAGCTTAATCAAATTGAAAATCATTGTCATTTCCTCCTCGACCCCTTCTCTCCTGTGCATCTCAAGCAGTTTCTGTGACATCTCTTCGAGCAGTATCACAAGCCGCCTCTTCTTCCTCATCAGCCCGAATACATCAGTCAACCGCAAAATAGGCAAGAAGTCCTCCAAAATGGAGGCACCACTCAAGGCCAAAAACTGCTCAACTCCATATCTGAACCGCTTCATTTCATCCGAGTCATCAACTTTGTCTCCATAAAACCTCTTTCCTGCAATAACCATCATTTTCATATTAAGGGACATCTCGAACAGCTTTCGTTTCAGCTCCAATTTCTCAAAGTAGTACGATCCTTTGTTAGCCGTAGAAACCTTCCAGTAATGAAACAACTGACGGACCATTTCTCTGACCTCTCTATCTCTAACATGTGTGGTGGCAAGCAGCCGTTCGGCTGAGAGATCCTCAGTAATGGCAATCTGACGCATATTGCACCAGCGGGACCCATAGTTGGATGTGCCTATTATAGTAAATTTTATGACAGAGGGTAACTGGACACGGTTAGCGAGGGCAATGTCATGGGTGGTGAAGCACTGCTCGGCTAAGGTGCGAGATGCAATGACGAGTACAGGATGTGAGCCGAAGCGGAGGAAGGTGGCGGGGCCATATTTCTCTGATATGCGGGCCAGGGCATGGTGGAGTGGTTTCTTAAGGAGATGAAGGTGGCCGATAATTGGAAATGCCGGTGGGCTTGGTGGGAGTCTTTTGTTGCTGTTATTCTTCTTGTTAATTTGAGAGAGAAGGATTTTGATGAAGAAAAGGAGAGCTACTGAGATAATAATGCTTTTCCAAGAGAAATTCATAGGCATTTTGTTTGAGCTAGATTATATGATTTTTTTTTTTTCCAATGTTCTCTGGAAATTGGGAGCATTATCTTAATTTAACATTTTCTATGCTGAATTCATTCGTGAGCTTAATTTACCATATCCTTTTAATTAGCTATGTTTGTCATCACAACGAAAATTGTTACATTACCAGCACCACTGGTATGCTAATTTAGGATATTTTTTCTTTTGATTTACATTATCAAATTACTGTGCAATCGTTAAAAATATGTTTACTGCTGTAATACTTCAAATTTGTTAAAGACATATTTTTCTTTTATTATTTTTGGTTTCGTAATTACATTCAATAGGTCTACCAATCAGTGAAGAATAATCGTGCAGATTGCAGCACTAACTAGTTCTGTTAAAAGCTTTATAAGGTGCCTAAGGGCTTTTCCTCAAAAAAAAAAAAAAAAAAAGGCTTTATGAGGAGCTTTTGGAGAGGCTTAGAAAATTGGGCTCTCATAATTCATGTTGTATTACTTGGGCCATATTTACAAGCCCAATATAGCTGATATTGGGTTGAACCCAACAAATAAAATAATAGGAAAGATAGGCCTTGTATGGACTTGCTAAGGCACGCTCCGTTGACGAGATATCTCAAGAATTCAATTTGACTAGGAATTAGGGGTGGCAACGAGCTGACTCGGTCCGAGCTAGGTCCTAGCTGATACGTCCTATCTCCCGAGGAGAGTAGTCCGTATGTGAGAGGTGGTTGATTGATCTCGCCCTGCCCGAGGTGGCAGTCCGAGATGAGAGTTGAGAAGTAAGGTGGTTGTAGAGAGATTCTGACTCTGACCTATGCGATATCTCTCTGTGTGTGTAAAATCTCGACCCCCGTTCAATGGGGATTTTTGCCTTATATATGCTGAGTCATAACCGCTATCTCGGCGGTTATCTCGCCTTAAGCCGGTAAAACGGTTATTGTGACCGAGTTGACTGGTCATCCCGCATTAAGGCGGTGTATGTCTATTTCGGGCCGAGTTCGACCTTTGCAGGCCTTCGGCCTGTTCTGTTCCTGGATCTTAAGTATCTCGGGCTTTGGGCCTCTTTACCTTGGCACCGGGCTGGCTCCTGAAAGGAGGTCCGAATCCCGGGCGTTCATAGGCCTAAAGTTTAGTAAATAAAGGGCCTTGGGAACATGGCCCTATCATTAGCCCCCGAAGTCAGAATGTATAGCGATATGCTTCTGACTTGATATTACTTAGTCATGTAAACAATGTAAAATTATTTATGATTTCCCGAGATGTTATTTGTTTGCACTGTATGTTGTAATGTCGTATGATAGTGTAATCTCGCAATATTATGAGCTCGCATGATTTTTTTTTTTTTTTTTTTTTTTGACAAAATCAAGACGGAGTCGGGATGGAATGCGACATAATCAACACAAAAAATGGAATAGTTGATGAAATTTCATTAATATCGCAAAATCATACAATATAAGATTTAAACTGAATACGACATGCGATATACTATTTCTAACTAAAACTATTCCTGACGGTGGCGCTTGTTCTGGCGTGCTTGAGCAAGGCATTGCTTGCAAGTAAAGGATGTGAAGCGAGGGTCATGATGATTCCGAGGTGATCGTCGAGCCGAGCACCCGGGATGAAAGGCTTCTTCGCAGTCGTCACAATGGAACATTTGCGGAGAGTATCCTCTCAACTTGCAAATGGCACATCGGTCCCAGGCTAGTGGGTCGCCTTCTTTGTTGGAGTTGTGGAGGGCGACCTCGGGACCTTGATGTGGAAGAAGTGTGGGAGGTGATGGAATATCATCTTTCAAGATGGTAACCTCGTCATTCACGTGATCAGACATCTCGTGAGAATGCGAGTTAGAAGGAGAAATGTACGGTTGATGGATCGTTAAAGGGAGACGGAGGAAGTATATATAGTATACCGGCATTAAATGCCTGACGCCTCGTCTTCCGTTAACCCGCCGTCAGCCATCAAATCGCCCATCAAATCGGGCAGGGAAAACGAGGTGAAGGCGCAATCCTCGCTTGACACGTGTCATGCGTTAACTCGGTTAGAGCTCGCGTCCGGTGAATAAGCGCGGGAATCGAAGCGTCGCGTGGATGAATGTCGCAGATTGCGCTAGGTGTCATTCTTCGAGATCCGAGCGGAAAAAAGTTTCCCATTTCGGACCTATATATACCCCCGTCCCCATCATTTTCACTTTTTCTGATCGAGCAATCGTTATCTCGGAGAAAAAGGAATTCAAGCAGTTAACTCGAAGTGCAACAGCGGACAGAAAATCAGCGAAAGAAGACCTCGCCTTGATAAGGTTAGTGATTCCTGGACCTCGGTAAAGCTCGGTTAACATAAATTTGTGCAACCCGGGATCAGGAGTATAAGTAAGTAGGCCAACTTGGTATAGTCGTATGACCAAAAACCCGGATGAACTATGTATCAACCTTGAATAAGTCTGTACCTAAGCCAATTCCTTTGTTAATCGTAGAAATGGCTGACCTTTCTGGTGCGAGATCTGAAGAAAACCGGACCAAGTTAATAAGACAAAACCCATCCATCTCGGGGGATCAGTCTGGTTCCCCCGGGTTCTCTCAGAGGCAAAAAGTGCCTACTCCTCACCACGGCGCTGGCAAGAACATAGAAGCCATGCGTGAGATAGCGACTGACGTGGTTTATGAGGGTGGATCTGATAGCGAGGAGGGTACCCCGTCAAGGTCAAGCGGGTATTTATATGACCCGAGTCCGGAAAAAGAAACTGAGGTAGGGGAAGGTGAAGCCACCGATGTTGAAGTGGACATCATAAATTCCAGCCCGGAAACATCATCCCGGGGTGAGCGTATCTTGGCAGAAGCCGGAACGTCTCAAGGAAAGGATTCTACCCGGAGCACGAAACCTAAGGCCAAATCAAAGGCCAGAGTTAGACCACTACCCGACGTAAATCCTCGGGCCGGTCATCCGGATGATACCGAATTTCCCAAATCATCACGACGAGCCCCCGCACCCGAGTTCCAAGATCAAGCCTGGGCAGAGGCATTTTATGATGAGTTAGTGTTAACTAAAAATAAGATTCCCAGGGATCAAATCATACTACGGGCACCTAGCCCGGAAGATCGGCCACATGACCACGAACGGGGCATGTGCGTTTACTGGAAAATGCCACAATGTGGCTTCCATTTAAGGTTGACCAATTTTGAGCGGAGCCTCTTGAATTTCATGAAGGTGGCTCCTGCACAACTGACCGGGTGGCTTGGAGTTATATACGCAGCTTTGAAGCCGCGTTTAAGACTTTTGAGGCTGAGCTCGGGATGAACCGGCCAACCCTTGGGTTGTTTTTTCATTTCTTTTCCACACTCTATGTGGACCCAGGCCACCTCGCACTTCGCCAAAAAACCCCTAAGCATCACCAGGCCTTGTTTGAGAAAAACAAGAAGATGGACAAAATAGAGGCCTGGGACCACGGATGGGTATATATAGAAAATTGGCGCGACGTGGCTAGCCTACAAGATGTCGATCCGAAATGGAGGCCGTTGAAGTCCGGGAAGGGAATGATCCCGGCATTTGATAAAGAACTTAATCTGCAAGAGCAGGTGGCTGCGCAAGGATTGAGAGAAATTGTGAGAAGTGAGTCCTGTTTTCTTGGGTGTAGTTGCAATTTATTTTACGCTTATTCCCAATCTCGTTATATCCAATTGCATAACCTAATGTATGTTTCGTTGTTTTTTGCAGAAGAAGGTTGCATGGAGCTGATCTGGACCAGCGCGTCAGCTATCTCGAATCGCGCAGCCCCAAAGGAGAGTACTGCCACTGCCACTGCGGGCCAAAAGGCGAAGACAACGGGAAAGAAGGTTCCCCAAAAAAGTTCTAAAGCTGCGACATCGGCCAGTCTCACTGTTGAGGAGCCAACGCGTGCCTCAACACGAGCCATCTCGGAGAACACCTCATCCCACAAACGGAAAGGAAACCGTAGCGGTTCCTTCTCCTCGGCTGATAAGGGTAAGGGCGTAGCACCCGAACGCCCTAAGAAGAAGAAATCTCGCACTGCATCGGAAACGGCCGTTATTGAGGCCTGCCCGGTTAGCGGGGTATCTCCGGTCGAAGTGAGTGAACTTCCTCCCCGGGATAATCTCGCTTTGGCAATCACTCCGGGATCTTCCACCCCGGCCGCCCCAGCTAATATAGAGGAACCCTGCGACATCGACCTCCAGAGTTTCTTACAAGCGGCCGTTCCAGGTCAAGAGCTTGCTACTGGGGTTGTTTTTAAAGAAAGACTTGTGCCCGGGTTTGCTGATAGCTTGGGCCTACATCTCCCGGGTCATTCCACCATGCAGCAGTTACGGGAGGAGAACAGAAACCTCCACGCCCGATATGCTCGGGAAGTATTCCGGGTAACAGAAACCGCATATCAGAAAGAGACCATTCGGGAGAAGCCCGAGGTCACTCTCAACCATGCCATCTCGGCCATTCATGACATGGGGGCCATCCTTGGCCATTACAAGGATCTAATTGACAAAGAGCAAAACAACATGCTCTTTGTTGATTCCGACGGGGAAATGGTCAAAAAGGCCGTTTTGGAGCGGGATTATTTCCGCGGCTTGGCTAGAGATCAGTCCACCCGTCTCGAGGTTGCCAAAAAAGAGATAAAGGTGCAAGAGAGGCAAATTCGCATCCATGAGGCAACCATAAAGACACTAAAAACAGCCGAGGTCCACCTCAAGGTTCGGGATGAAAGGATAGCGAACCAAGAGGAGGAAATCAAATCTCTGCAAGAAAAGATCTCGGCTCTGAATCTGGAGGCAGCTCAAAAGGATCTCACCATCGCGGAGAGAGAAGCCGAAGTATCTCGTTTGGAGGGGGAGCTGCAACGAGCTCCTGGCCTTACGTTGAATCGGTTCTTGGTTAGCCAAGCCTTCGCGCAAGCCGCGGCGCTGGCCTTGCATAAACCAATGAAGGCCGTTATTTATAACGAGTTGCGGAAGGTCGGCAATCATTATCCGTTCACGCCGGAACATGCCGGGTTCAAGGCAGTTCCTCCAGAAGATATCAAGGTGCGGCAGTTGTCCGATTATCGGTGGGATGAGGGCCGGGATCGTTTGGTAAACCCAGATGGGTCTATTTTTGACGAGAAACTCCCACTTGATGATCATGCCGCGTACTTCCCGTACCCGTGGTGGGGGAAATTCAGGTGGCCCAAAAGTCTGCCCGACCCTGTGGACGAGGTGAATAGGCCTGTTACGGCTAGACCTGTGATAGCGGGAGCAGAAGGGGAGGAAGAGGAGGAGGAGGAGGAGGATGATGAAGAAGAAAGCGAAGAGGAAGGCGACCAGGGGAGAATACAAGATATTGTTCACCCCGAGGTTATGTCTCCAATAGCGACACCTCGGGAGCATCTCAAAACTCCCTAATTGGTAAGTTATTCTGTATCATGATTTATATATATTATAATAGCAATGTCTATATATCTGTATTAACTCGGTACAACTGTTACTTGTGACAGGAATGATGGCCTAACGCGTGATGGTAATACAAGGACGAGCCGGCCATATCTTCCGACTTCGTGCCTTAGTGTTATATTTGTAATATTTTAATACCCCCGGGATGTGGGGGTTAAACAAAGACTGTTTGAAATTTTTGTTCCCGAGATGTGGGAATTTAACAATGCTAGAGATATATAAATATATTTACCTGTTATTCTTCCTTGTCAGCATGTGATTATTCTGCGACGTAATCTGTTAGTGTGATGTCGCTACTATACTTGTTTATCCTTCGCTGCTTTTTTTTTTTTAATAAAAATTTGAAGATATAAAAGGCCGACATAGAAACGCCGGTCAGAATAATACTTTGATCGGTAAACTCGTATGCGTTACCCCGAAGGGTTTTCGTTCGTTAATTGTTTCCGATATGATAAGAAGCACTGCTCAGAAAGCAGGTACTAAAGTGAAGTAACAATAAGACATCATTAAAAACAGAAAATTCACATATATATTAAGTATGCTTATAACATCGCATACAAAGAATAAAAAGTTACATGAGATGGAAAAGCATCTCGCTAAAAGTAACTAAAAGCCTATCTCGCCTATAGTAAAGTAATCGGCCTATCACGCCTTTTATTCGGCTTATTTCGCCTTGTACTCGGCATATCTCGCCTTGTTTGAGAATTAGTAGCATCACATGTAGTCGGCCTATAACGCCTTTCGATGTGGTTGCTGGTATGTCGCGCCAATTAAGTGTAAAACTTGCGGAGATGGCCCGCGTTCCATGGTCTCGGAAGCGGAATTCCTTGCAAGTTTTCTAACTCATACGCGCCTTTTCCTCTGAGGGATACTACCCGATATGGGCCTTCCCAGTTCGGCTCTAGCTTGCCTACATGTTTACCCGTGGCTTCGACTTTTCGCAGCACGAGATCGCCTGGTTGGAAGTCGCGGGGTATAACATGTTTGTCAAAAGCACGTTTGATCCTCCGTTGATACTCCATTGTCCGAACACGGGCTCGTTCCCTGGTTTCCTGAAGGAGCTCGAGGTCGACCTCGCGAGAGCCCGGATTTCCTTCAACAGAATACGTCGCAGTGCGAAGGGATGGCTCTATCAGTTCCAAGGGAGTGACTGCTTCCATGCCGAACACCAGCGAGTAAGGTGTCTGTTGCGTAGCTTCCCGCGGGGTTGTCCGGTATGCCCAAAGGACTTCGTCTAGCATGTCGGGGCAGTTCTTGCGGTTGGTTTCCACTTTGCGTTTGATGCCTTCCAGAATGGTCCTGTTGGTAACTTCAGCGAGGCCATTGCTTGCGGGATGGCTGACCGAGGTGAAATTGTTGTGGATCCCGAGGCCCGATAGAAACGCTATCGTGCTGGCTGCGTTGAACTGTGTGCCATTATCGGAAATGAGGGCATGGGGCAGCCCAAATCGGCAGATGATGTTGCGCCAAATAAAGTGTTCGGCTGCTTTGGCCGTGATAGTTGCTAGGGCCTCTGCTTCTACCCATTTGGTGAAGTACTCGACAGCCACTATAATCCAACGTCGCTGGCGCACGGCTTTGGGGAACGGACCCACGATGTCGATTCCCCATAAGTCGAAGGGCCACGCCCCCGAGATAGAGATCTGGTCGTAAGGAGGGATATTGCTGAGCCTGCTGTGATATTGGCACTTATCGCATTTTTTGACCAAGTCTGCTGCATCTTGCTGCATTGTTGGCCAATAAAATCCCGCTCGGAGTATCCTCTTGGCTAGAGTTTTTGCTCCTTGATGGCTGCCACATATGCCAGCGTGTACCTCGGCCAACATCTGATGGGCGGTGTTCTCCGGGATGCACTTCAGCCAAGGTCGGACATAGCCCCTCTTATAGAGCTGGTTATTGAAGATGGAGTAAAGCGGGGCTATCTTCTTCAAACGTCGCGCTTCAAGCTGGTCTGTTGGCAGGACCCCGGTATTGAGAAGATTCCACATCGGGGTGAACCATGTTTCTGGTGGTTCATGGATGGCATATACCGCAATAACATCTACATCAATGCTGGAATTGGGTATATCCATGACTATGATCGGTCTGTCTTTGTCTAAGTTTCCTGCAGCTCTGAGCTTGGAGAGGGCATCGGCTTGGCAGTTCTTGTTGCGAGAAACATGCTGGATCTCGACTCTATCGAACTGGTTCTTCAGGTTGTTGAACTGCTCCCGGTATTTGCGCAATTTGTCATCCATGACGCGACATTCGGCATTGATTTGTTTGACCGCCAACTCGGAATCGCTATGGAGGTACACCTCGCGTGCCCCGAGTTCTCTGGCTAACTTGAGCCCAGCTATCATGGCTTCATATTCTGCAGTGTTGTTGGTCACCGGGAACTGAAAGTGGAGGGCATAATTCAGAACTTCACCTTGTGGCCCGATAAGGGAGACACCGGCCCCGGACCCCTGTAGGGAGGATGCTCCATCGACATATAATGTCCACCGTCCTTCTAATTCAGGTGGTGCTCCCGAGTATTCCGCAATGAAATCGGCAAAGATCTGCGACTTGAGGGCATTCTGTGGGTGGAAGGAAATATCGAACTCGGAGAGTTCCAGAGCCCACGCCAGTAATCTACCGAAAGAGTCGAAGTTGGCAAGGACTTTCTTGAGTGGCACCCCGGTGTATACTTTGATAGGGTGCGACTGGAAGTATGGTCGCAGCTTCCTTGCCGCCACTACCAGAGAGTATGCTGCTTTCTCGATTTGGGTATATCTAGTTTCGGCATCGCGGAGTACATGTGACACAAAGTACACGGGTCGCTGTTCCCGCCCTTCTTCTCGGACTAGGGCTGCGCTGACAGCATGGTTGGTAGTTGCCAAGTAAAGGACAAGGATATCGCCTGCTGCGGGTCTGCTGAGGCAAGGTGGGTCAGCGAGGTAAGCTTTGATTTTGTCAAAAGCCGCCGCCCACTCGGCAGTCCATTCGAACTTGGCTGTCTTCCACATAGCTTTGAAGAAAGGGAAGCAAACGTCTCCGGACCGTGCTATGAACCTGTTGAGGGCTGCCAGCCGTCCAGTTAACGACTGGAGTTCTTTCAAATTCCGAGGTGGTTGCATGTCGAGTATAGCTTTGGATTTAGAGGGGTGAATTTCAATACCTCGCATGGATACCATGAACCCGAGGAACTTGCCACCGGTTAGGCCGAAGAAACTCTTTTTTGGGTTGAGTTTCATGTCGGCTCCATTGAGCGTCGCAAAAGTTTTCTCGAGATCTCGGATGTGATCGAGATCCGACATGCTCTTGACTAGCAGATCGTCGACATAAGCTTCCATGTTCCGGCCGATTTGATCTTGGAAGACTTTATTCACCATTCTCTGAAAAGTTGCGCCTGCATTTTTCAACCCGAATGGCATTACTCGGTAGCAGTAGAGGCCGAAATGGGTTGTAAAAGCGGTCTTTTCTTCATCGTCGGGATTCATCCTGATTTGATTGTACCCCGAGAACGCATCCATGAAACTGAGGAATGCATGTCCCGAGGTAGAGTCTACAAGTTGGTCTATTTCGGCAAGGGAAATAGATCCATTGGGCATGCTTTGTTAAGGTCTGTGTAGTCGATACACATCCGCCAATCTCCGTTTGATTTTTTGACCAGGACCGGGTTAGCCATCCACTCCGGGCAGTCAACATTGCGGATGAAACCCGCAGCTAGAAGTTTTCCGACTTCCTTTTTTACTGCCAGTTGTCGTTCTTCCCCCATATTGCGCTTCTTTTGGCGTACCGGTTTGAATTCCGGTTTGATGTGCAACTTATGCTCCGCGATTGATCTCGGAATACCTGGCATGTCGGCCGCGGTCCAGGTGAAAACGGACTGGTTATTGCGGAGGAATGTGATAAGGTCTTCTCTGGCTGACCCCTGGATAGCTTTTCCTATGTTCAATGTCTTCCCGTCGCCTAAGTCGAGCTCGTCAACTTCGTCTGCGGGCTCAAGGGAAGACTTAGATTCCGCTTTGTCCGAACGATCCAGCGCGATCTGAGTGTCAGGGGGCATGAAGTCGCTGCTGGCCTTCATGTGACCGCCCGAGCGGCAGGTGGTTGTTCTGGGGGTATCGACTTGATGGACTTGGCCGCACCTTTCCTGGAGAGATACGTGATAGCATTCCCGAGCTATCTCCTGTATTCCACATTCTTCTCCCACCCCATGGCTTGTGTAAAACTTGATTTTTAAGTGAGGGGAAGAAACTATGGCTCCGATTTTGTTCAATGTACCCCTCCCTAGGATGGCGTTGTAGGCAGACGGAGCGTCGACTACCAGGAAGTCGATCATTGTTTCCACTGTTTTAGGCGAGGTGCCGAAGGTGGTTTTGAGAGAAATCATACCCTTTGGACGGAGGGCATCGCCTGTGAAACCGATGAGGGGGGGTGTCATCCTTTTGAGTGTGTCAGTCTTGAGTCCCATTTTGCGGAAAGCGGACAAGTAAAGGATGTCGGCTGAGCTTCCGGTGTCCACTAGGATCCTCTTAACCCTGTGTGTATCAATTTTTAGGCTGAGCACTATTGGGTCGACATGCGGGCCAATGATCTCGCCTTGATCCTTTTCAGAAAACACAATTACCTCATCCATTCTCGGTCGTTTTTTGTCTGTGTCTTGTTCGACATTTAAAATGGTGGGGTAAGGTTTAGTTTTTGGACGGGATTCGACCTTGCGGGGGTAATGCCCGATACCACCGCTGATCGTGTTGACAACTGGACTGCCCTGTCGCTCTCCACGCTGCGGGCCTGACCCATCATCGGTGTTTGGTCCTTGATCGGGACGTCGGTCACCGTTGTAATTCCTCTTGTATGGAATTTTCTTCTTATAATCTCGGCCACGCCCGTTGTACTTCCAAGTGTATTTTTTGTAGAAGTCGGGTTGGATGAACTCGGTTAACTTTCCTTCCCGAGCTAGTATTTCCAGTATGTCGCGTAACTGGAGACAGTCGCTTGTTGAATGTCCCTCGAACCCATGAAACAAGCATTCCTTAGTTTTGTCCTGTACTTCGAAGATGTCTTTGGGCAATGGGGGAGGTAGATCGAACATGTCCTTCACGATATGGTACATCTCGTGCCGCTTTTTGGTGAAGGGGGCATACCGCACGTAGTGGGGGCGGTATTCTGCTTCGTCCGGTCTGTTCCCTCCTTTCTTGTCTTGATTGTGTCTGCGGGGTTCATTCTGGATCCGAGGTTCGATCTGTGCCCGAAGTTGATCATTTTGAGGCGGCCAGTGGCCCTGTTGTCGGGGTGATCTTGGCCGAGTTCTTGGGGGGCTACCATTGTCTTCTTCGGCCCTGATGTACCCTTCTGCAAAGGCCACAAACTCGCGCAAGGTAGTCATTTTCTTCACGTGCGCGTCGTACCTCAGGGTACCGGGGCCGCCTTTGCGCAGCCCTTTTTTGATGGCGGCTAGAGCAAATTCTTCGTTCAAGTTCTGGACCTGGCGAGATGCCTGTATGAAGCGGTTGACAAAATTGCCGGTTTTTTCCCTTGGACCTTGAACGATGTCTAGGAGCGTCTCGCTGGTGACCTGAGGGGGCCTGATCACGGTGTATCTTTCGAGGAAGGCCTTGGCGAGGTCTTCGAATTTTGTGATCGAACCTCGAGGGAGGTTCATGTACCAGTCCCAAGCTTCTCCTTGGAGGCAGGTTGTGAAAACTCGGCATGTTATCGCGTCCGTGGCTCCTAGGAGCCGTAGTCGCTCCAAAAACCCATATACAAAGTTGTGTGGGTCTGCGGGGTCTCCGTTACCTCGGAAACTTGGGAGAAAAGCGGGGTACTTAAAGTCTGTCATAGACGCTCCGTATATATTGGCTGACAGAGGTCCGTCCGCAATCCCCATAGGTTTAGAGTAGGTGCCAGCCTTCTGGGACTCGATCTCGGCCATCTTGGCATTGAGTCGGGTCTGTATCAGCTCTTCCACTTGGGTCATGCTGATACCTTTAGTGGGGGTGGGAGACCTTCGGGTGCGTTTCCTGTCGCCTTTGCGAGTCCTATGTCTTCCCCGTAGCTGGCTATCTTCGCGCTCATGGCGAGAGCGAGATTGTTTTCGGTGGCGTGATCGCCCCCGGTCATCGTTATGGACAGATCTTTGTTCCTTCTGGGGTGATGGGTTGCGTCCCACCCCGGCTTCCTGTCCCTGTTCCTTCCCTTGGTTCTCACCCTGGCCTTCCTGGTCGATTGGCTTGGGGCCGTGTTGCACCGTGTTGTTTTGGGGGTTAGGAGTGTCTGTTTCCTCACTATCCGCTGTCCGAACCTTAATAAAGTCGGAGTTAAGGTTGCGGGGCGAGATAGCCGTCTGGAGGTTTTTGGAGAGGGGTTTTGTTGGCTTAGTTGGCGCAGCGCACGTGGCTACTATCTGGGCTGAGTGCTGCTGCACTTGTTGAAGGGGAAGGTAATTGGGTGGAGCCAGGGGATAAGGTGCTGCGATACCGGGGTGATAAGTTCTCGGAGCGCCTTCCTGGGTCATTTGACCGGGCGGGGTCATATACGGGTAGTGTGGCGCCGGTGGGCCATATGGTGAGTAAGGGTATGTCCCGTAATAGTACACGGGTGTTTGCGGCTGATATGGCGCGAACGGCTGGGTGCCGTATTGATGGTTGGATCCCGTGAAGGGTTGTTGGGGTCGCTGTGGCCGAGGTGACATCGGCCGTGTTGCGATCGCACTCAGGGGCGGTCTTATCGGCGTGGTGCCTGGTGGGACAAGTTGCCCTGAGGATGGGGTGACAAGGGGGTTTTGAGAGGTCACCCCTGACCCGATCACGGGTTGGTTGTTCGGCGAGTTGTTAGGACGTCGGTTGTCCTTCTCGCCTGCTGGATGGATGTCGACCTTCGGAGAGGGTTTGGAGGTGTTCCCGGTATCCTTACCTCCTGCGGGGTCTTTGCTGGTGCCCGGAGGGGGAGGATTGGAAACATCTTGCGCGTCCATTGGATGCTTCAGTATTGGAGCGATGGGGGCCCCACGGTGGTTGATACGTCCTATCTCCCGAGGAGAGTAGTCCGTATGTGAGAGGTGGTTGATTGATCTCGCCCTGCCCGAGGTGGCAGTCCGAGATGAGAGTTGAGAAGTAAGGTGGTTGTAGAGAGATTCTGACTCTAACCTATGCGATATCTCTGTGTGTGTGTAAAATCTCGACCCCCGTTCAATGGGGATTTTTGCCTTATATATGCTGAGTCATAACCGCTATCTCGGCGGTTATCTCGCCTTAAGCCGGTAAAACGGTTATTGTGACCGAGTTGACTGGTCATCCCGCATTAAGGCGGTGTATGTCTATTTCGGGCCGAGTTCGACCTTTGCAGGCCTTCGGCCTGTTCTGTTCCTGGATCTTAAGTATCTCGGGCTTTGGGCCTCTTTACCTTGGCACCGGGCTGGCTCCTGAAAGGAGGTCCGAATCCCGGGCGTTCATAGGCCTAAAGTTTAGTAAATAAAGGGCCTTGGGAACATGGCCCTATCACTAGCTTAGTTTGTTAATTATGGACCGAGTTACAGCCGAGTGAGCTGAACCTAAGCATCCGAACTAAATCTCAGCTTAAAATTGTGACAAGCTAGTTTGAGCTAGCTCGTGAGCTGACGAACTAGCTCGCTGGTTTTGGCTGGATCTTGTTTTAAGAAGAAAATAAATTCTACAAACTTTTTGGATCGAGATGAATCGAGCTAGACCGAGCTAGACAATATAAAATGCACACAAAATTATACAAATTCACAAATTGATGCCTAGCCGAGCTAGTTGGCGAGCAAGTTAGGCCCCAGCTTGAACTCGTTAATTCTGGACCGAGCTAGTGGCGAGCTGGCTCGTTAACAGCTCGGTCCAGTAACGAACGAACTGTTAGTGAATGAGTCAGGTGCGAGTCACGATCGAGCACAAGCTTTTTTGCCACCCCTACTAGGAATTCACTCTTATCACTAAAAAAATAATTTAATTTTTATCCAGGCACTTTTTATGTAATCAAATATGCCCAAAAACCAAAGATTACAGATCAATGACGTAATTCTATCCAGTGGCGTTAAGAATTTTTATTGAATAAGATTAGAAATTTATATACTTTTAAGGACCTTTTTTAAAATTCGGTGGAGTAAATTGACAGCTGGAGCTAGCTCCACTGATTTCAACTTTCTCTGCTATCATAAATAGTGTTATTTCTTCCCATAGAAATATACAATTGGTGTTTTAATTCAGACACATATTTCATCCAAAAGAAAAACGAAAAGAAAGGTTCTGTGGCTTGTACTGTCATATTGATACTGATATCCACATTTTCTTAAATTCGCATCCTCTGAGATATCTCAAACTTTGCGTGACTTGATGAAAAATCGCAACCATTCAAATAAGTTCTACACGAATCTTGAAGCACAAATAATACTGGCCCCCGCGCTATACCCAAATAGGCACCGGACACGTCGGTCACGCAAAAATTGAGATATCTAAGAGGATATGGACTCCATTTTCTTGAGTAAAAGTTGAAGATCAAGCTATTCAACAAAAGATTTTTTCATCCGGATTTCGAATCTATAACCTTTACCGCTGATATCCACATTGGCCGCATGAAGTCACCATGTGTGTATCTGTAACGCCACGTTAAATTAAAATACTACATATAAGGTACGATTAAAATAATTTAGATATTTTTCTTCTTTCCTTAATCAAATAGCTTAATTTAATAAGAATACAAAGTAGGCACCTTGAATAGAATTTGTGTAGTCCGAAATTCGGCAGCCCAAAAATTAGAAGCGTCGATTAGGATGACATCTCTCCAAGTAAAAAAAAAAATAACTACTTGAAATTAACCGCTGCAACTCTTTCCATTATAAAAAAAGAAACTACTATTACAATTAAGATCATTCTGTGCAGTACTATTCTCTCTTCATTTCTTCGCTGAAACAAAAAGGTTAGACCTATAGTTTATTTTATTTATTCTCCTGTGAGAAATTAGAATATTCAAAGTTTAGATCTATTCATATTTGAGAAGTAAATTTAAATAAGTTTTATATTTATCTGTTTGATATAATTTCTGAAAAATATGTATATACGTGTATTCAAAATTATGATTAATCGTTATTTTGACTTATGATGGAATTTCTAGAAAAATATTATGTTGCAATTCAAAGTATTAAAGTGATTTTTTTATATAGATTTAATTTATTATCAAATCTTCCTTTTATACTAATATAATCCGAAAACTAGGGTTATGATTAGACTTTCGAATTCATTTTTTGATTTCTATCATGAAGATGGATTTTCTATTTTCTGTGAATTTAATGAAAGATTGATTAATATCTTTATTTTTCGGGAGACTTTGAATTGTCAGAAATTATCATATGTTGATTAAAGGATGACCAATTTCTTATAGATACAACTATCCGAATTTCATACTTACACGATTTGTCCGGTTTACATTATATAATATAATATAGTAATTGTTTTGTTTAAGATCTTATAGATTCAATTGTTCTTAAACTTTCACCAAGGTGCATCAAATTAATTGAGTTCCATATTCTATTAGATAGTAATTTTTCACCGATAACCCTAGGGGTTTATTCACCGATAACTCTAAAGTTATTTTTATTACAAAGAAGTATATTCTAAAAACCTATCAATAATTTAATCCTATTTATAGTGGGAAAACAATTTCCATTATACTTGTCTGATCATTAACAAATATATTTATGTTTAAATCTTATGAATGATATTAGGATTTTATACTTAATAAAAATTAATTCAGCAACAGACTTGTCTAAATAAAAAAATATATATATAAATATTAATTCAGAGATCGTGTTACATGGTCTAGGTCCGAGTCTTGAAGTAAGAAGGAAAGTAGAGACAGGAGTGAACTATCCCACGACAACAGGTACGGGTTTCCTGGACATTGTCAAATTGTTACTTATCGTTTTGTTTGCATTTATTTATTTATGGAATTATGCATGTTGAATCGAACGATCCCTTTGGCTTTGTTTAGAGAATAATAGAATAGGATTATTCATTTGATCAACGGACTTATAGGATGTGTTGTGTTGAGTATGACCTTTGTGTGATTAAACGAACGAACGTGGAAAAGTAATGGATAAGTTAAAGGAAAGGAGTCAATGTGCGTTGAACGCATGTTGGAATGTATACATTGGGTCTAGTAGCCGACTGGACCCCTCGTTAACGTGGCGTTGGTTGGATTTCCCGTCACGGGTCAATATCTTGCGGTGGTTCGAGTCCCCGTTGAGTGAGACAGTTGAACTAGTGGTGGTTCGAGTCCCCCTAGTGAGACGCCAATAGCTGGGGTGGTTCGAGTCCCCCTGGTGAGGCAAAGAAGATCTAGCGATGGTTCGAGTCCCCGTCTAGTGGCACGGCCAAGATCTAGTGGGGTTTGAGTCCCCCTGGTGAGGTAGTTAAAAACTTGAAAGATAATTAAAGAAGTATGTGTATTTTAAATAGGCACTAGTAAGATTGCATTTGAGAATATAATTTTGATATCTTGTTTGTGTTAAAAAGTTAATTTGACAAACTCCGGGACTGGAACTAAATCCCGTACAGAGAGACTGTTCGATCTCTTACCCGTTCCACTCTTATGTGGGTTCCAGGAAATGATGAGGCCGACAGGGAGCACAAATAGGAGGGATGCAGATCGGGTGGACAACGAATAGATGGCTCATGTGTCTTTTATTTTATTTTTAGTTAAACTTTATATTCTCTCTTTGAAAGTGGATACATTGACTGACATGACAATTATTGGTTTGTTGTCATGTTTGTCTTGATCTCATGTTGAATGCATGTTATATACTTGAACTATTTGTGGTTTTAAAAGAATTGGTTTGACTTTAAAATTTTGCATGAGTATTTATTATTGATAATGTATGTGATGTGCACACGCCTTACGTGTAAATACGTGGCGGGTTGTCTCGGGGTGTGACAGTATCAATAATTTGTGGTCAATTTATGCATCTATAATTTGTATACGCATTAATAATAAATTGAAATTGTGAAACACTGTAACTGTTAGGTGTTCTTATAGCAATTTTACTTGTAATTGGACACTCAAAAGTGTGAAGGCAGGAAAGGGGAAAAAAGACGAGTGAAAGCAAGCAAGAGTACAAATTTTTGTCAAGCATAACCTAAATTAGTAGTTTCAAATTAAGAGGGGCTTTCGTGGAAGCTTCAGTCTCCACGCCACGCACATAAGAGGACAGAGCATTATCCTTTCAATAAATTATATATAGATAATTTTTAAGATTTTATAAAATTTATATACATCTTATCTTAATTTATATTCTTCTTGAATATAATTAACTAGATAGTTGCAAGCATAATATAAAAAGTCTGAATTAAATAAAATAACATAACAGGTTCAAAGTAATTAAATGACTATAACATAACATAATATAACATAACTAATCTGAAATACATAAACATCACATAGCATAATACAACATCACATAAATTTAAATTATAAATCTAAAAAAAAAAAAAAAAGTGGGATGCCATACCATATGGTGTTCCACTTTTTTATTTTATTTTTTTCAAGCAGGGTCTCTGTCTAGTATGGCGTTCTACCCGGACGCCATACAAGAAACATGCCTTTACATTTTTAAAATTTGCCCATATCTTTTCTCATTTCTAATTTTTTTTTCTATTTATTATGAATAAAAATTGCGGCATAGCGCATGTTGGTCCATACTATGAAAATATATTTGTAGATCAAATTTTTCATTTTGTAGAATTTTCTTACTATTTGATTAGATAGATAGAAAATCACTTGATCTAAAGATTTTGAACCATTCAAAATAGTAATTTTCTACCTATCTACAAAAATTAGTAACAAAATTCTAAAAAAAAATGTAAATTTTAGTCTGTAAATACATTTCATATGAAAATTATGTTGAACAATTCAAATTGACTATTTGAATTTTAAAAACGAGAAAATTGATCCATAGTATGGACTATGGATCAATCCGTTCTATGCATAGTACCATAGCCTCACTCTATAATTTTTCTTTTTTTATTACAAGTTCTTAACATATATTGCATACTAAAACTTCGAACTTGAAAAAAAAAATATAATAACTTTTTTTTATTAAAATAAGAGTACTTTTGTCAATTTATTTTATTTGTGGATCGAAGTAAATAATTTGCATTTTATGTGTAGATTTAGAAATGAAAGATTATGATATATAATCTTTCTTATATAAAAGATACTCAATTTTTTCTATTATGTCGGGTTTCGAACCTGCGGCCTTCCACACGGATAGTATTGTCTTGCCACTAAATCAAAAGCTGGTTCTCTAATTGTAACGATCTTATATATAATAAGTGAATCATTTTCGTATGATTCGTAAAATTTTATTTCTTTCTAAAAAGTAAAACTTGATATAGTTATGAGGAGGGTTCAAATGCCTCCATTTTTCATGCCTCCACCATGCCTCCACTTTTAAAAACTTTAATAACTCAAAATTTAAAACTTAAAAGTCAAAATAAAACCGTTGGATATGACCTATATCATTTTATTTATGTGCTCATAAAAAATTATCACATTTTGATTTTGTTTTTATGTGAATCAATAAGTTGTAAAATCAATGTATAGAAATTATCCACATTAGTATATTTTTTACAAGCTCTTGATGACAACCAAAACAAAATTGAAATGCCATAATTTTTTACACGTGCATAGATAAAATTATGTATATCATATCTAACGGTTTTATTTTGACTTTTAAATTTTAAATTTTGAGTTATTAAAGTTTTTAAAAATGGAGGCATTTGAACCCTCCTCTATAGTTATATGCATTGTGAAAACAAACTATATATTTCCAATTATGCTCATGCACCACGTATTAGAAATTTCAAAAATCATCTAATTATTTGTGAATTTGGAATTATGACTTGTTTTTGATAAAATTAATATCTATAACTTAATATCCTTTTCATGCTATATTTTGTTTTGTCTTTAGGTGGTTAGAGTTCATCCAGTGGATGTCCCATAGGTTTCCACTTGCCTCAATCTCTGTTTCTTTTTCTCTTTTGTTGTTTATTGCCAGAGATGGCAATTTCTTTTTCTTTATTTGTCAATTTCTAATTTACCATCCGCTACATAAATGTACAAATATTATTTCTGACAAGAAGAGAACCAGTTACATTCTTCACCATGGATAAATTGGGGTAACTGACAATATTTATAAAATTTTGAATTAGTTTAGTATAAAGTCAAGCAGTCAAAAAAGAAAATTAAAAAATTAATTTAATGCTTTCATTTTTCATTAATTTTTTACGGCTTGATTTTATACTAAATTAAACACATCAGTAGATGGATTTGAATATATGATTTGAATTTGTCATTTAAAGTCATTATAATAATAGATTTTTGAATTCTATAAAAAACATTGATGAACTTAGTACATCTTAATTTTTCTCATATAATTATTCATTATTAAAAAAAAATTGTTCCTCAATAATTTATTTTGTCGTTTGTTGGTAAACTATACATGAACAGATCAATTTGTGATAAGGACCAGTAAAAGATATGAGAAGACAAGTATTTTTCCCATTTCTAGAGAGTTCCATCAAAATATCTCAACATCTTTTCATCTTTTGGTAAATAAAGTAGGTAGCAATAGCAATAGCATTAATTGGTGGGTCAAGGACGACGACTTAATACAAATTAAGCAAACTTTGCATTCCGAATTGGAGACCATATGATCATAGATAGTAATAGTATCATACACATACAGTGAACAATAGCAAATTAAGTTTCTAGCTCCATCGATCGTGTGCATGTCAATATCGTTTATGTGAAAGCTTAATTAAAGCTGGAGACATGCCAAAAGTGAAATCATATGAAGAGAAATTGGCCTAATTATTATGTTTACTTTTTCTTTGATTGTTAGCCTAATTATTATGTATTATCATGTCAATTCACTCCTGCTATCAGAGGTAGATCTACACTATGCCCAAGGGTGCTAAGTCACTCCATGATTTTGAAATTTTTAATCACGCATGTTGAAATTTAATTGATTTTTTATTTCTTTAAAGTTTTTATATAGTTTAACCCCCCTCATAAAATGTTAGATGTGTACTTGTAGTCTAGTGGTTAGGACTCTATTTTGTTCTTAGGAAGTCTTGGATTCAAGTCCCACTAATCACAAATTAATATTTGTGCATTTTAAGTTTCAGCCCCCTCTAACTAAATTTTCTAGTTCCGCCCCTGCCTGCTATTGCATTTCAATACGTTAGATTTTTAGTTAGAACATTATATATAGTTACTATTTAATTTTTCACATCTTATATATCTTTTAACTATGAGAGTTAACATTTGATCTAGTGACTAAAATAATATTTTCCGTATTGGTGAAAACAGAGCGAATACGGAGCGGATAGTGGTAAAACCATATCCATCTCTCTTTTTAGTTTTCCGGATACGGATACGGATACGGATCGGATCGGATCAGATATTTATTAAAATAATATTAAAAAATATCAAAGTTCATAATATTTATCTAATTTTAATGGTGAATAACAATATTTTTTTTATAATATATATTAAAATATATGATACATACCTACTATTCGGATACGGATAATTGAAACGTAAAACAATATCAGTATCCATATCTACACAGATATTCGGATATCAGATATCCACATCTAATTTTTTAAATACGGATCGGATATTATCCATACCGTTTTCATCCCTAAAGATCATAGATTCAGAATTAAAAAAAAAATTCTTATGGATATTAAAAAATTAGGTGATTTGATTTTTAATCTTTACTTAAACATATCTTATAACTATGTTCAGTCAAATTATCAAATTAAAAATATAATAAATGTGTATTAAAAATAACTAAATATGTGTTTTATAATAATTATGCATATTAGAGGATTTAAATAATGAATACGAAAGCTGAAAGTCAAAATGAAATTTGACTTGGGTAAAAAATACTAACATTTGTCAAAAAATATTTTAAACTGAAATAAACAAATATCTTCTTAGCAATTGACAATTAACCCCATGAAAATTTTCTTCAATTTAATAAATGGCTTCAAAGCCCAACTAAAGAGCTTATATATATCAGAGATAATAAAAAGATAGCATAGAAAGGAAATATATAATTAGTTAAAACAATTGTTACTATATGCTGGGGCGGATTCAGGATTTTCGTCAAGGGGGTAAAAAAATATCGAATCGGGTTTAAATACCTAATCGGATTTAAATCTATTAACTAATTGGGTACTCGATAAAAAAACAATGTCTTAACTTATACTTTTTAATGCTTTGACTTGTAATTTTTGATGCTCTAACTTATAATTCTAATTACCAATCAAAATTTAATAAATTTATTTCAATTTTAACTTTAAATTTAACCCGAATTATAAATCAAACGTCCAGAGGGAGGCAAAACAAATTTCAGAAGAGACAAAGTCGGTCGAGACCGATAAATCTCTACTAAAACTCAAAATCCAAAGAAGCAGCCCTGAAACACTCTGGATCCGCCCAACACTCTGGGTCCGCCCCTCACTGTGTGTCTTACGAGAAATTCCCCTTTCCAGCAGACAATTTATTTTGAACTTTATGCACAAGGTCTAGCCAGTAGGCTTTAACTGGTAAAGATTTTGAAAGAGCAGGTTTGACTTCATACAACGCACAGACAGACAGACTAGAAACAAAAACAACATTACATATTGGTCCGTGCTCTGCATGAAGTTAAAACTACTCTGTTAAAATCTTTTCTAGCTCTAAACGTCAAATTTCCCAAATACCAGCATGCATGATGCATCTAGTATTCTAGCATCATCCATCTGATATGCAACTCGGTGATGTATAGAGTGACGCATCACATATAAGAATCCATTTGACAAAATTTATTTATGTGACATAGTGACATTGATATTACCTGATGCCTTAACCTTAAGGGGTTCCATCAGACAAAGTACAAGGCGTATCTAGTGGCTAGCTGACGTCGCATGTTTCCCTCACGTGGGACTAAGTAGAGGCGTGTTGTCTCCTTATTCCTCTGTCGACAAACAGATTGTTTATGCATGTGTATTTAGTGTGTAATCATGTGATTTGTGATGTGATCGATAGGCGGGTCGGATCGGTTTTACTTCCATTCCCTATCAAATCCAACCTGATAATTGAGAAATAAGCTCTGGTCAATTTTGACGGGATTTCGGTGAATCTTATAGCATCTATGTCCCTGAAACTATTAGAGTTTCTAAATAACTGTTAACTGTTTTTTAGAAATTAAACCTCTCTTAATTTTTAAGCCTCCACGTCCCTGAAACTAAAATTAGAATTTCCTAATTGCCACGTCACAACTTATAAAATTTCTTATTAAGATATATTTGCAAGAGAAAGGAATCTCAGCGAATTATTTCGCCACGTCACAGTTTATAAACGATTTCTTATTAAGAAATTATTGAGCAAAGTTGCTAAATAAGAAATTCATCTACATCCCTGAAACTGGTTTAGCAACTGCCACATCAGATTAGAAACTCTAAGAGTTTCAGGGATGTAGATGCTCTTAGATGCATGATAAGTTGGATACAAATTTTGTCTTTGAAACATTTTCTGATATCACTATTATTGTACCTAGCTGGTTCAAAGAAAACATATCAAAAGGTAAAATTAAAATTAATTAAAAAAAAGAATTATCATTTCTAACTTTGCACCAATAAGATAATAAAGAAATAATAGAGGTAGCAGTCCTAATTAACTCCAAAAACAAAGGTTCTCTAGTATGTATATCCTTATCAATAGACCATAGATCTAGAATAGAATTGCAATTAAACTGAAATTCATTATGAGCTGCCATCCAAGACCATATAGTAGAAATAAAAGAGCAAGCAACAAATAAACGGTCCACTGATTCAGGTGAATTACAAAATAAACAAGTATTATCACCATACCAACCCCTCTTAGCTAAATTGTCTCTCGTTAAAACCTTATTCTGTGTTACAAGCCATAAAAAAATCTTAATTTTAAGAGGGATATTAGCCTTCCAAATTGTCTGATTGAAGGTATTAGATATTCCATCATAATCAAGCCACTGGTAAAATGAATGAACAGTAAATCTAGAATGTGAAGACCATCTCCTAGCAATGGTATCAAATACAGATGGTTGTAGAAAGATAGAGTTTAGGGCATGTTGTAATTGAACCCATTCTTGTAAAAGAATTTTAGATAATTGCCTATTAAATTGCAAAGATAAAATAGAAGTAGAAAATGCAACAGAAACAGTAATTTGCTGGTTTGTAGCAACCCTAAAAAGATTAAGAAAGACATAATAAAGCATTCTCCAAACCACCTATCAAGCCAAAATATTATACTATTTCCATTTCCTAAAGACTAATTTAAGCCTAAGTTAACTATATCAGTAAGATTAGTGATATCAGATCAAAAGTGAGAACATCTAGAGGATGCATTTAGGCCAGAAGAACCATATTTATTAAGAATAATGGATTTTCATTTACCATTAATGGTGGGGTCTTTAAACCTGAACCACCACTTAGCTAGTAAAGCCAAATTCATATTATTGAGGTCTAAAACTCCAAGACCTCCTTGTTCCTTACTAAGGCAGCCAGTCTGCCAGTCTACCAAATGGTATTTTTTCCTAACAGTAGAACCACCATTCCATAGAAATCTTTTTCTAAGTTTATCAATATGTTTTCTAATATTAACAGGCATTCTATAGATAGATAGCCAATATAGAGGGATAGAGGAAATAACAGAATTCAAAAGTGTGACTCTACCACCTAAAGAGAGCATAGAGCCTTTCCAACTATTCAATATTTTAGTAATTTTATCTATAAGAGGAGTCCAATCTGAATTAGATAACTTCTTCCAGTGAAGAGAGACCCAAAGATAAGTTATAGGAAGAGTACAAAGTTTACAGCCTAAAGATGCAGCTCAAGAAGTAAAGTTGCAGCTAAAGAAGCAGCAACATAATTAGAAATATTAGGAGCTATCATCTCACTTTTATCAAAGTTAATTTTTAAACCTGATAGGTTTTCAAATCCAAGTAATAAGAATTTATGGTTTTTTAGCCTCTAAAACAAAAGCAGAGTATGATTTTCAAACTATAGAGGTCAAACATGAATGAAATTAAATTATATAAATTTTTTATATTGCGAATGCAGTCAATTTCAAAATTTTCATAACAATTTATTTTAAAATATACATAAATTTTTTTTTTTTTTTTGAAAAAAAGACATAAAGCCCATTGCATTAGCAACATGAGTTGAATTACAAAACAACCCTATAGAAAATCTCATACCAACACAAAAAACCCTGCTGATCCAGTTGAAAATCTGAAAACAGATGCACACAAAAATTATGCGCAATTCAATGAATATTAGATTAAATTCGGTTGGATGTCTGAACAAAATCGTTTAATTAGTATTAAAATATACAAAGTCAGCTTTAAATGCAAATCAAAGTACACATAGTTAGTTATGAGGTAGATCAAACAATTTAAATTGTAATTGTTTCAGGTGCAAATAATTTTGTTCTGACGCTACACAGATTTAGGCCTTTAGCCGTTTGGAGTTGTGGATAACAACATCCTAGAGCTGCCCAGATAATCGAATTTTTTTTAAAAACCATAATAAAAAAAAAAATTAGCAAACCAACATGATTACTTTTTTTTTTTACAAAAACTATAAGAACCGAAATGTCATTTCGGTCCGCTTTTTTTTTTTCTACAGACCAAATTGGCATTTTGGTCCCCATTATAGATTTTCTGTGGCGTCTGTTCTGAAAATCTGTGAAATCAGTAGGGACCGAAATGCCAATTCGGTCCGTAGAAAAAAAAAAGAGGCGGACCGAAATGACATTTCGGTTCTTATAGTTTTTGTAAAAAAAAAGTAATCATGTTAGTTTGCTAAATTTTGTTTTAATTATGATTTTTTTAAAAAAAATTCCAGATAATCTCACAAAATTGAATTATCTCGGCACGTGTTCGCACACGATGTAAATTACAGGGATTAATGGATATCAATGTATGTTATTGGAATCCTGCAAGGCTACAACTGTTAGTATTGTTGTTTTATGATTTAGAAAAAAATTATTCCTACCCTCTCATATTTTACATGTTTATACTTAACATATATCTTATTCATATATCAATCCACAAATATTTATATTTAGTATATTTTAAAATAGGCATTTGCTTTGGTGGACATAAGGACCTATTTGTAAAACGAACATATTTTCATTTTCAAAGTTCAAACAGTCGATCGGACCGTTCAACATTATCTCCATATTAAAATGTACTTGGAGGTCAAATTTTACATTTTTTTGAATTTTTTTACTATTTATTAAGATGGTTACAAAATCACTGTTTTTCAATGGTCTGAAAACAGCGATTTTGTAACCATCTTAATAAATAGTAAAAAAATTCAAAAAAATGTACAATTTGACCTCCAAGTACATTTTAATATGGAGATAATGTTGAACGGTCCGATCGACTGTTTAAACTTTGAAAATGAAAATACATTCATTTTACAAATAAGTCCTTATGTCCACCGAAGCATCCCTCTTTAATTAAAATATCAATATTTTTTTAGAATGATTATAAAAAGGTTCAAGTTAGATATTTTGTCAAATAAATAAAAAATATATAATTTTCAGATTTTTTTTATTGCTAGTAACGTATTGTTAATTTTAAATGCAAAACAATAAATTACCATTAACAAAGGTGAATCCGTGAAGGCGTGGATGAACACACGCATACACGAAGGGACGCGCGCGCGCACGGGACCCACACGCACTATAAAAATATTAATATAAAAAGACACTGAATCATTTTTCTATTAAGCGAAATGAAAATCGAGTTCTTTGTCAGTTTGCTGTGGTTCTACAACGTGAAAGCACGTTTCACAGCTTCTTCTTCATATCTGAAAATTTACAAAACAGAATGTTGATGAGTTTTAGTCCATAAAATTATTAGATTTTCTATTTTTAGAAATTAAAAAAATCTAATCTTCAGGAAAAGAGTGATTGTTTTTGTTTTCCTCAAAAAAACTACTAGAACCGCAACTAGAGTAGTGGGAAAAACGTGCCGTGCCGTGACTTTGGTCACGTGTCGTGCCGTGACCAAGTAAATTTTTCACATACCGTGCTGTGCCGTAACAAAAATTACTAGGGGTGATCACGGCACGCAAGTCACGGCGTAACTCGCGTGCCGTGAGCAAACGTGTGTCAGTCACGTACGTTTGATCACATTTAACGTTTAAAAAAAAAAATACCAAAACGATTCTTTAAAATTCAAATGTTTTAATTGAAATTTAAATGTAAATATTTTAATTAAAATAAAATTATACTTTATAGGAAGGTATGCTAGTGTATTGCCTCGTGATTGCCGTGACTGGCGTGTCTACCGTTCCGTGACTCGTGTGTCCCGTGCCGTGCCGTGTCTTCTTTGCCAACAATTGATCACGGTACGCGAATGGTCACGGCACGGGACACGCGAATGACACGCGTGCCGTGCCGTTCCGTACCGTTACCGTGCCGTTTCGTGACAGAGCCGGCTCCGGCGTGCCATTTTTCCCACTCTAACTGCAACCATTAATTTTCAGGCAAATTTGTGGTCAGGATGGAGCTTAACATCTGAAAAATACTAGAACCGCAACACTGCACCTGGTGGAACCGTACCATTTGTGGTCAAGAATAATTGATGTGGTTCAAACTATTTTTTAAAGAAAAAAAATCTCCTTTTTTTAAATTTTTTAACATATGCCAAATTTAATAGATAAACAAAAACAACTATACAAATTAAACTTATAATTTTTTTTTATAAAGTTAGTGTAATTTAAAAATTTAGTGGTCCTCCATTAAGTGATTTAATAAATGAACGATTTAATTTCATTGACACTTAACCAGTGACCAATTATATCAAACTTAATACTCAATTCATCAAAGAGCATATTTATTTATTTAATTATTTTAATTTTATTAACTGTTTTATTAGTTGTCATGGGGTCAAGTCTAAAGGTGAAAACGGAGCAAATACGGAGCGGATAGTGGTATAATCATATCCATCTTTCTTTTTAATTTTTCGGATACAGATACGGATCAGATATCAGCCGGATTCATATATGGATACGGATCGGATCGGATATTTATTGAAATAATATTAAAAAATACCAAAGTTCATAATATTTATCTACTTTTAATGGTGAATAACAATATTTTTTCATAATATATATTAAAATATATGATATATATCTACTATTCGGATACGGATAATTGAAACGTAAAACCATATCAGTATTCATATCCACACAGATATTCAAATATCGGATATCCACATTTAATTTTTCGAATACGGATCAGATATTATCCATACCGTTTTCACCCCTAGGTCAAGACATCCCTTTTTTTTTTTAAGTCAGCAATAATTAGTAAAACTTAAAAAATGAAGAAAAGGAAACTACATTAATTAGCAGCATCTAAGTTTCAGATGCATTAATTAAAGAAAGTTCTTGGATGATGTCATCCCGTAACAATCAAAACATTTCTTTCTTTAATTTTCCAATTGCTTGTTTGCTTGCTTGCCGACCGAGAAAGAAGTACTCATGAAAACAATCATTCATTGCTTGGATTTTTTAAATTCTAGCTGTAACTTTCGATTAGATATTTGCAATCCTACTCGGAGTCGGAGAAAAGCACGCTCACTTCAAATTTATGCTAATGAGACCCAAGTAGCGCGTACCCCAATTGATATCGATGACATATTAATTTGTTACACATTGAATTTTTATAAAAGAGGAGGGATCGAATTACACCGTTTTTTTGTGACATCGAATGACATCGTCCATTTTCAAAGTCTAAACAGTCGATCCAAACCGTTCAATATGATGGATATATTAAAATGTGCTTGCAGATCAAATTTTACATTTTTTTGAATTTTTTTACTATTTATTAAGATGGGTACAAAAATTCAATGGTCTGAAAACAACGATTTTGTAAAGTACTTAATAAATAGTAAAAAGATTCAAAAAAAATGTAAAATTTGATCTGCAAGCACATTTTAATATATCCATCATATTGAATGGTTTGGATTGACTGTTTGGACTTTGAAAACTTTGAAAATGGACGATGTAATTCGATGTCACCAAAAACGGTGTAATCCGATCCCTCCTCTTTAAAAAATCAGTAATCTGCATGCATATTATTATAGAAATTATATATCACCATACTATTGAAGCTATTAAGATAATATTTATTATTTAATCTAAAACTGATCTCAATTATATTCACGATTAAGATAGTATTAATTAAAGAAATTGGCTTCACTGAAAAACAGAAAAAATAAAGGAGAGAGGGATAAGCACCCCTTTTCTTTTCATAGGTATTTTCACCAACTATTTTTAAACCAAATATAAATTATGAGTTAAGTATCCATCTAAACAGAGTTGACCTTTCTATTATTATATCACTGGCAAATAAGAAATAATTCACACTTTAATTGCGTCGTATATATTTGGGGAGGAGGATTCAAATGCCTCTATTTTTTGTGCTTCCACCATACTTCCATTTTTAAAAACTTTAATAACTCAAAATTTAAAACTTAAAAGCCAATATAAAACCGTTGGATATGATCTACATCATTTTATCAATGTGCTCATAAAAAATTATTGCATTTTGATTTTGTTTTTATGTGAATCAATAAGTTGAAAAATCAACGTCTAGAAATTATCCACATTAGTACATTTTTTACAAGCTCTTGATGACAGCCAAAATAAAATTGAAATATCATAATTTTTTACACATGCATAGATAAAATGATGTATATCATATCTAACGGTTTTATTTTGACATTTAAGTTTTAGATTTTGAGTTATTAAAGTTTTTAAAAATAGAAGCATAATGGAGGCATGAAAAATAGAGGCATTTGTTCCCTCCTCATATTTGGGACCCCCAATCAACAGACTGTTAAATATCTATGCTAAATTGCACATATTTAAAAAAAAACATATGCATTTTTAGCACACAAATATTATAATATGCGCTTAGTGGCATGCTATATATAAGAAAAAAAAAGACTTTTTAAACCATTCAAAAGTAATAATTTGTTACCTTTTAAAAATAATAATAAAAATCTCTAAAAATAAATGTTTGATTTCATATATAGTTCATGTTGAACGATTATTTAAACTTTGTAAATGAAAATATTAACGCATAATAAGAACAGTTTCTCGCTTTACAAAGTACCATAGCCTCACTCCGGAATTGTTTTTATTTATCATCTTTAAAACAAAGATAAACTATATAACCATTAATTGTTTTTGAAAAATTCCATATTTATCAGATTCACAGTTTTAAACTGCGGATCCAACAGATTGGCATCACAGTTTAAAACTGCGAATCTGGCAGTGCATTTAATATGGCACTAAACTATGGTACCAATCTGCGAACCAATCTAGCAGTGCATTTAATATGGCACTAAACTATGGTACCAATCTGCTGGGTTCGCAGTTTAAAGCTACGATATGATACTGGTAAATATGAAAATTTTCTAAAATAGTGGTTATTTGTTTTTTTTTTTTCAAAGATGGTAAGTTTAAAAATACCAAAATACCATAACCTCACTCTATATATCTTTGTCCTATAAAAACTTAGTTTTTTTTTTTTTTACCAGTTTCTATTTCTTTCTGGGAACCTGTAGAAAAATAAAAAAAAAATCAAAAAAGGGGTGCATAATTATGAAATTTCGAAATATAAGAAGAAAATTATAGACTATGACGTCCAGCTACTACAATGCCTTGCACGTTATAACGTTCTTCCTATATTTCAAAATTTTATAACTTCGTACTCTTTTTCAATTTATTTTATTTTATTTTCCTATTAATAATTTTTTTATAACTTGCTCTTAATTTGTTGGCCGCTGAGAGTGATAGCGATCCATCACCCTTATCAATTTTCACCTCTCTCTCTCTCTCTCTCTCTCCTTTGAAAGCTAAACATAATATTGACTGGACACAAAGAAGCACAAAAATGAGTAGTGGGCTACCTTTCCTTGTCAAGCAAAGTCACTTTCCTACTGCACCTAATTTGATCGGTAAATAATTGTTCTTTGTTAGTAGAGGTTGAAGAATATTCCTCTTCTTGAAAAAAATAAAAATACCTAACCCTAATAACCCTAACCTTACTAAATTGTATAGCTCCCAATCACACGACCTACGTACATACGATCAAATATTTCGTTTAGCAAGCACATTGTGTAACGCAAGAGGATTTCCATCTTCAATTATCTTTTTTCCTCTAATTAAGAAGTAAAGTGGAACACAACATATACATAGATCATCTAGCTAGGGGTCAAAACGGATCGGATAGTGCTAAAATCATATTCGTATTCGCTTTTATTTTTCGGATACGGATCGGATATTTATTAAAAAATATAAATATTATTAAAAAGTCTAAAGTCCATAATATTTATCTAATTATAATGGTGAATAAGATAAATTCTTTCATAATATATATTAAACTATATGGTATATATATCTACTATTTAGATACAGATAAGTAAAACTTAAAACTATATCCGTATCCATACGGATATTTAATACTAATATCTGTATCTAATTTTTCGAATACGTATCGAAAATGGATTGAACATTATCCGCTCTGTTTTCAGCTCTAAGATAATCCCATTATAAAGCATTGATAAATTATTTTTTGGTTCATTACTAACTTTAAATATTAATTTGTTTAGGATGATTTAGGGTTTAAATAAAAAATTTATAGTATCGATAAATAATTAATTTTTATAGACTTCATTAAAAAAAAACTAACATTTTGAGTTGTAAAAGTTTGAATATACATCATGTCTAAACTAAGTAAATATATATATGCATTAATTTGTGACTGAAAAGCATGCATGTATTCTGTTTGACGAACAAAATTTAGTCAAAAATGATGGGTCGATCAGACATTGAAACAGTAGTCCTAGATATGCGCATTAATGTCTAATATCATGGTATCTACACACAGACATGCCCACTCAGAAATGCATGTGTTCAGTCAGAAGTCAGAACTGGGGAACGCATCCGTTTGAAAACTAGGGATTCAGATCAGCTAAAATTCGAGATTCAGAACATTAACTCTGAAATTTGAAATTTAACCGTTCAACTTTTTCTGTGCATGTATTTCGAAACTGTTGGTTTTTCTGTGTACGCATCTCGAAACAATTCAATTACTAGATTTGAAATTTCAGGAATTTCAGAGTTACTGTTGATGATCTCGGATTTCAACAGATTTGGATCCGAAAACTAGACCCATGCATATTGTTCAATTTTATTAATATTGTTCTTATAAAAAAAAATTATGACTTTTTTTTTGAAAGAGCTGATAAAACAAATTTGAAACACTAATTAAGCAAAGTCTACACATGATCTCCTGCAGCTAAATAATTATTTGTTGAATGCTTAGAGATCTAATTATAATTACGAAAAATGAAACTAGAGACATCATGACAATTTGTTTTTATCATTTTTTAAACAAAATATAAAAATGACTTCAAGTAAAATCAAATCAAGTACAAGCAAGCGTAAAACAGAGGTTCATGAGCTGTATATTGACTTCATTTTAATTTTTTCCCTAATGAGGTTTATTCGTTTTCATTTTTTTTTAAATTTAATAGAAGGGTTGGCGTTCTCCATTTTTAATATTTGACTTAAATTAACTAATTTGATTTTGAAGATGTCTTTCGGAAGAAAAAAAAAAACACTGGGTTAAGTTTGAGCTTGACTATCTTAATTAGATAGGTTGATTCTAGATTGAGGATATAATTATGTTATATCTATATATCTGATAAATTTGTACAAATTTTTTCTACCTAACAAAATTATTACAATAAATCTAGTCTTTAGACACTACATGCAATTTTAACTATTTGTTCTACTTTCAAAGTAATTTTGGAATTAACTGAATGTCTTGCTCACATGTGGGTATGAAATTCCTGCTTATAGGGTCTATCCGTCCATCCATTCATGCATGTTCCGATTTGAACGGTTATAATTGAAGTATGAATTGACGCATGTATGAATGGATGGACGGATGGACTCAATAAATAGGAATTTTCTGCCCACTTGAGATTCAGTTCCCTTTTAATAAACTCCCAAAAAACATTATTAATGATACACACAAACTTACACCTAATTAACTAAATAATTTCAAACTCTCTTTTGACTCTATTAATTAATTATGACAAACATAATTTTATCAGTTACGTTAATTTCAAACTCTCTTTTAATTCTATTAATGATACACATAAATTCACATCTAACTAATTTATGACACATGGTCTAATTACCAGATCAATTATCTTTGGCCATGATGTCTTATGTTTATGAGAAAACTCAAAACATGAAACTCACACCATTTTTGCAACTATTAATTTATTTGCAGTGTTTATTGAAAATTATCTATGTTTTGAAAAGTTTATGTACAGAAAAGAAATATTCATAGGAAAAAAAAAACTTAATAAATAATAGTAATAAGCACACATGCTAGATGTAATAGGCATGTCTCATGGTCATGGCATTAAAAGCGCGGATCCGAATCTGCTGCGATCCTTCACTGTGAACAGCAACCCTGCAATTTCTGCTTTTCTCAATCCAGTTGTCCAATTGTTTTGAGATGCGTGCACAGAAAAATAAATTATTTCAAGATGCGTACATAGAAAAAGTTAACAGCTGGATTTGAAAAAGCAGGAATTTCAGAGTTATTGTTCACACGTGTCGGATCGCAGCAGATTTATTTCCTTAAAAGCGCAGCTAGCGCGCCTAACAATGCCATGCTTGTGGCGTGCGTTTTGGAATTTTCATTAGAAAAATTAATCAAACACATAACTTGTTAGAATTTCGTGTCATATTTGTATAACATGCACAAAATGGTAACTAATTCTACTTTAGCACCAATCATTGCAGACGATTTGAAAGTAACACTCAAGTTACAATTTTATTTTTTATTTTTATTGAAGTTACAAATTCAATTAGACCTGGCAGAGATAACAATGTTACAAATTAAATAATTCCCAAACACCAGTTAAGTTAAACTCTTAACCTACCGCTTATTTAATTTAATAATCTATCCTCTCTCTCATAGGTGTTACTTGAACTTAGTTTCTGTTGAATAATGAATATCTTGTGCCACATATGCTAATTTTTCTTTTTGAAAATGTAAGAGGATGACGGTTTAATTAAGGCCACTCTTAATTAATTAATTTGCAAATTACCAGTGTTTCTGGAACGTGTAGAGCAGTGCAAGGGGATTTGAGTGCTATTATTAATTTTGAGAGCAACCAATTAAAAACACATTAGTGTGCAATATTTATGCTCCAAATTATAATTTATAACTATTTTTTTAAAATAAAAAAACAGGTGTATACAACTGTTCACAATCTGGCATAGAAATTACAAAAGTACTTTTTATTTAAGGAAACATATTAGTATTTTTTGAAACTTTTTAGAAATTTTGAAAATTGCCGTTTTTTACAAAATCATGGACCATAAAAAACAATTTTCAAAACTTCTAAAAATATAGTAATTTTTTTTCAAAATATGTAAAATTTGGTCTCCCAACACAATTTAATATGGAGATTATGTTGAACGGTTTAGATCAAATGTTTGAACTAAGAAATTACAAAATATAAGCGTGAAGTAAAATATGTTATTGTGGATGAAGCACAATAGCACAGGTCCGTATATATATATATAGTGACTTTCTATATATTCTCCACAACAACCGCCTAGTCGCCGGATCCGTATCCTTCCAGGTACCTGACTCAAGTAAATTGAAACGAACGGTCCAGATTAATCTTATTTGGGCCAAACTCAATCCGGTGTCTATAGAGACTGTAGGGGGGCTGTTTTGAGATTCGTGCCACGTTAAAAGGACCGTCCGATCATAATTTGCTTGAGTCAGGTAACCTGAGGTGATGTGAATTCCTAGTCGCCTACCCTTCCCAAAAAGAGAAAAAGAGAAGGAAATAAACTGTTTTTAAGATAAATACATTACAAATTGCATGTATTCTGCATTAAGCTGGCTCTCATAGTTGCTGATGATATGTAGAAATTTGAAGGTGCATGCATGGTGATTTTGGTGTAACAGAAAATTAATATTTACTTTGAACAAGTAACAACCGTAAAGTCTTGTTCCAGCTGATTTGTCTGAATAACTTTCCAAATGTTCCAATTACGTGCGTGAGATAGAGATCACCTCTATCTCTCTCTAATCTCTCTTTCTCTCATTTTCTCACCTCTCTGGCTCGCTTTGATCTCTCTCTTTCTATTCCAACTTCGTACACAGACACAAACGAAGCCTGCCGGGGGCCGTCGAACCCATCTCCATCACAGGCCCCACCCACTCATCTCTGTCCAGTCTTCTCCTGCCATTTGTCTTCATGTCCCCTCCCCTTCCTACGTGTCCATCCTCTGGGTCCCATGTGTCCTGTCACGGGCCAACATGTGACGTCAAGTGGGCCACCCCCTGTCCGCTACTTTGTCCCCTACGTGCATGGCTCCAAGACTTGCACTCTCACCTCCTACCTCTATATATATACTCCAACCGCTCTGCAACCTCTCTCATCCATCTCTTCTCTAATTTTATATCCGTACCTATCCAATCCAAAGCCGATTAATCATAAACATTGATTGAGATCAACAATGGCTGTGAGTAACGACCACAAGGAAAAGCTGGAGTTCATTGAGGAAATGACGAAGAACACCGATCAGGTTCAGGCGAAGGTTTTGAGCGAAATACTGAGCAAAAATGCTGACACAGAGTATCTCAAAAGGTATTAATTGTTCGTTCCTTCATGCTAATTAATCTTCTTTCTAACACATGCAGTATACTACTGATAGTTTGATTTTGAATTTCTGTTATCTTTGTTTGCTTTTTTTTCTATCACTGCTAATTAATTAAACCTTCTTCTTCTTTATTTGTTAAATTTGTGATAGGTACAACATGGAGGGGGCTACAGACAGGGAAACCTTCAAAGCACAAATTCCTATTGTAACATACGAGGATCTCAAGTCAGAAATACAAAGGATTGCCGAGGGGGATAAATCGCCGATTCTGGCAGCTGACCCCATATCTGAGTTCTTAACAAGGTGCACATTTTTAAATTGAGTGCTCATCTATCAAATTTTCACAGAAATTTCTTTGGATTGTAGAAAGGTTTTCTTCAGATAATGTGTCTTTAACTCTTTAATTTCGTTTATTATATAGTTCGGGGACATCGGCTGGAGAGAGGAAGCTAATGCCCACCATTGAAGCTGAGTTGGATAGAAGGCAGCTGTTGTACAGCCTACTCACGCCTGTCATGAACTTGTAAGCATTATTGTTTACAAATGTTTACTTAAAAAAGAAAATTAGTTGAATCGTTCTCTTCTTCATAGGCCAGAAAATTAATTCCAGACCTTTCAAACTTCCCACCACAAAAAAAAAAAAAAAAAATTGAAACTTAGCGAATAAAGTTATCTAAAAGTAACGTTCGTACTTCGTAATTCTCTTTTAGAATACGGAAGTTAGGTTTAGTCAATGGAGTTTGCATAAGAAAGAAGAAATTGCAGATAAAACATGTACAAGGAGTAAAGCAATTGCAACTGCAGCTAGAGTCAAATTTATTATTAATTGCGTCCTTTCATTTGCTTACTAAATATAATATAAGAAGATATATAGATTTCTAATTATGAACAATCATGCATGATAATGCCGTATAGATTTCCTTTTAGGCAAACCATCTGATGCACATGCACTCCTAGAGTTTGATATTTTTATTTGACTCTACACCTTCAAAAAAAAAAAAAATAATAAAGATTTTTATTTCTTGCATGCAACTTGCCATCCATTATTTTAAGATTAGGTACATATCCATGTTTAAACAAATTAAGCAATAATGCAGCCCTAAGATTGTGCTATATATGAACTGATCAACCCTAACTGGTACTCCACCGAGCCAATATATTTTGACCTGCCAATGAATAATAGAAGATCCAGCACTTCATGTATTTGTTTTTATAACCAATAAGAAAATGGGACTAAAATTTGTAAATTAAACAATCCAACCAACAAGAATTGCAGGAACACTTTCATATATTAGCGAATAATTAAGGCTAAACAAGAAAAATGAATGGTCAATTGGTCAAAGTCAAGTTTGACTCAATATGCAGAAAATTTTGACAAAATATGAATTTTGGAAGATATTGTGAGTTTTTCATACATAATGATGGAATTGATCATAAATTTAAATTTGACTATTTGAGTAAAGACTTTTCTCCTTGAGAAAGTTTTGAGTGGAAAACAATGTAGTCGTACCTAACTTACAATCATTATATTTTGAAAATAAGGCTACTAGGCCCGTTTCATTACCTGAAACATTAAGTTACACTTACAATCATTATATCAACTATCAATCACACTCAATTTGTATCTTTATATGTCATCCAGCACAAGTTTAATATACAAGTTACTCAATTTTTTTTTACAAAATTCTACTAAATATTCGGTTTTGTTATACATCAACAGATATGTACCGGACTTGGACAAAGGCAAAGGACTCTACTTCTACTTTATCAAATCAGAGACCAAGACTCCAGGCGGCCTAGTAGCCCGGCCAGTTCTGACGAGCTACTACAAGAGCAACCATTTCAAGCACCGCCCGTTTGACCCTTACAACGTGATTACTAGCCCGTTCGCTGCCATCCTCTGCCCGGACTCTTTCCAGTCAATGTATGTTCAGATGCTCTGTGGCCTCATTTACCGTGATGAGGTGCTCCGAATGGGTGCCGTGTTTGCCTCTGGTCTCCTTCGTGCAATTCGGTTCCTTCAGATCCATTGGCGTGACCTGGCAAATGATATCGAGACAGGAACCTTAAACAAGGCAATAACCGATGCTTCAGTCCGAGAATCAGTTCAGGACATACTCACGCCTAATCCCGACCTAGCCAAGTTCATATCTGACGAATGCTCGGTGGAAAACTGGGCTGGAATTATAACCCGTATCTGGCCACATACAAAGTACCTTGATGTCATAGTCACTGGTGCCATGGCCCAATACATACCGACACTTGAGTACTACAGTGGCGGGTTGCCGATGGCATGTACCATGTATGCTTCTTCGGAATGCTATTTTGGACTTAACCTAAAGCCCATGAGTAAGCCTGAGGAGGTGTCATACACCATCATGCCTAACATGTGCTATTGTGAGTTCATACCACTAGAACAAAGTTATGGTAAGGCGACGGGCAATCTAGTTGACTTAGCAGATGTCGAAGTCGGGAAGGAGTATGAATTGGTTATCACCACATACTCTGGTCTGTGCCGGTACAGAGTCGGTGATGTCCTCCTTGTAACTGGTTTCCACAATGCCGCACCCCAGTTCCGGTTTATCAGGCGCAAGAATTGTTTGTTGAGCATTGATTCTGACAAGACCGATGAATCGGAGCTCCAGAAGGGAGTGGAGCGTGCTGCCAAGCTAATAAAGCCATACAGTGCCGGTATTGTGGAGTACACCAGTAGGACTGACACAACAACTATACCAGGCCATTATGTGATATATTGGGAGTTGCTAGTCAAAGAAGGTGGCAGATGGCCCGAGAAGGAGGTGTTCGACAAATGTTGCTTGGAAATGGAGGAGGAGTTGAACTCGGTTTACCGGCAGGGCCGCGCCAGTGATATAATTGGTCCATTGGAGATTAAGGTTCTCCAAAGCGGTACATTTGAAGAACTAATGGACTATGCCATCTCCAGAGGGGCTTCAATCAACCAATACAAGGCCCCGAGATGCGTCAGCTTCCTGCCGATCATCGAGCTATTGGACTCACGGGTCGTGTCAACCCATTTCAGCAAGGGTAAGCCCCAGTGGAGCCCGCAAAGGAAGGAGATGAAGTAAGAGTGAGAAATTGGCCCCATGATGCCCTAACAACCTGCTGGGACCCAGTAAAGAAATAATAAATGTGTCAGGAGCAAAGCAAACTTGTTTATATAATTATAATATACAACCTTTCTGTTACATATGCTTCTTCTGATTTGATGTTTAGATTTATGGTAGTTTCAATTGTTGTAATGCTCAGTATTGTCATCATATTCACAATTTTCTGGCATTATAATCGAAGTCAAATTTGAATTTTTCTTTTTCTTTTTTGTTTTTCCTTCTAGATTGCCCATTACAACCCGTCCCACTACAAGGGGGACAAGAAGTTTGCATTAGCTTAAAATCAACCAACAAATTAAGAGGAGAAATTAACAATGCCTTGTTAAATCACAGTCAAACTTTGTGGGACAGGAGTTGATGAATAAACGAAGACTCTCCTGTTAATTGATTTAATTCTTAAAATACTCTTTGACCAGCGTACGCTTGATGTCACGCTGCTGGTGGATGGAATATTGTCAGAATTTTTAAAAGTTAATACTCAATACATACATATGAGTATATGACATGATTTTTTCTCCTCCATATAAATTAATAATCAGGTCACTTCTTTCAACGTTACAAATTCAACATGTTGGCAGAAAAAAAAAATTGAGCATGATACAGAAATTCTACCTGTATTAGTTAGCTTAATTAAAAATACGTCTATGTAGAGCAAAATTTCATTAAGGGGAAACATAGTTGAAGTCATTGCCTGGGCGTTGGGTAGCGCTATCCATATAACGGCGCCACTTGGATATACTATAACATAGATTTGGATGGTAATTAGGTTTTGAAGCTAGAATCTTGACCAAGAAACCAATTTTGATTTGCAAGTGGATTTGGATATGTGATGATATGGAATTTGTTTACAAGAAAAGACAGCCATGAGCTAGATGTAAGATTTGTATCTATGTCAGGAGATAGGAGTAGGTCCAATAGACATCAGACCTACTTTTAGGTTCAATTAACTCTAGCACCGTAAGATTAGCATTAAATCTGTATGCACGGAAATTGATATAGACTCGCACGGATTTTTATGCAGTGTGCACGAATCTTGATGCTGATTGGATGGTCATCACACCCATCGAACCAAAGTAGGTCATCAGACCTACTCTCAATTCCTGTGCCAGTAGCTAGTCAATTGCTTGCATTAGTATTCTTCTAGACAAAAATTACATAAAATAAATTTTCACAGGTATCATAATTGCTAAACCCAATACCAGAGGACTAAATATGTAGTAGTCAAATTTGCTCGATTATGGCTAAAATTCTAGTTCATTCCTTTCGAAATGAAAAGTTTAATCATTCTCTAAATCAAATTCTCCAGCGTCATCTGAATCTCAATTGGGTTTACATTATAGGGGACTGTTACTTGGACTGATCCAAAATTCATAAATGTGTTAGGCCTAATTTAGATTGTCGTTATTACAATTCCTTGGGCCGGAGAGAGAAAGAAACCCAAGTACACAAATATAAATATTTTATTGTACAATTCATAAATGATGACGTAAGAATCATGAGTTACACATAATTAAGATGACATAGACGAACTGATTATTGCAGAGCTACTCCTACGAATTCCAACCTTGTGAATCCATTCTCTGGTTCATGTTATCAAGATAAAGCTGAAATTTTGAAAATTTTGTTAGCAACCTTTATGAAAGTGTCTTTCCTGTACTGGTTTATTGTAAAATACCTGAAGTATACCGACAGCAGCAAATTTGTCCAACATAGTCTTTGCATCCACTGGATTGAAATCAAACGGCTCCAAAAGGGCTTCCGCACACTAAGACAACATAACAAAACAAGAATAAAATAATCATGCCTTGATGCTCAATATAACTGAATAATTTTAATGAAAATCTTATACCCTTGAAGTGTAGTTTTCATCCCAGTAGGTATAACTAACACCATCAAGCATGTTGGTTTTGTGAAGTTCTTGAATGAAGAGCTTAACTTGCACAGCCTGTTGCACAACAAAAACAAATATGTTATCCATGCACAAAGTCTCTCCTAAAATCGACATGCAGAGAGTTCAAGGAATCTACATCTGAAGTTGATTGGCCTTGTATCTTGAAGGGGTAACCAACCACAAAGCCCACCAGTGAAAGTTTTGTGACCTAGAGAAGCAAACAACATAGATATACAACAATTAACATGCTATGAAGTATAATGAGATCAAAGACTTTGTTGTGAAGTTTATAAAATGGGAAAGTGACAAATAGAAGGGGGCCAAAAATTAAATACTCTATGCGAGATGAGAGATTCAGTGTACCAGTGTTTGAAAATCTTGGGCCATTAAGTTGATATTTTTCTTTGTACGTTCCAAGACACTGTATCACAAGAAAGCAAAAGGAATTTGAAGGAAAAACTGTAAAATTCATAAATTTAGGAGATCGTTTCACAGCAGCTGATCAGCTCTTAAAGGACCAGGTAGTACAACAGCTGTAACAGTAATAGGTGCCCGTGCGAAAATGGCATTTCTAAAGGTTTCACCACTTTATATTTCATCAAAACCACAAACAAGCCTAAGCCCAAGATGGCACCAGGCATAGTACTGTAAAGCAGCTACAAATATATGCCTAAGTAATCCATATACCTTAAAGGGATTGCTATTTTGTTTTGTTCATCAGATACGGCCAAGCCAACATACTTACTGCCCACATCTAACCCAAGAAATCTGCATTTTGTAACACCCATTTTGAGCACTTGTTGAAACAATGCTGCCGATGTAACCAACTTCATCCCTCTGATCTATCATACAAAGTGACAATCAAGGCCATCGTAAACAGGAACCAATTAAGTAATGCTTCTACTAAGATTAAAACTATTATGGATTATGGAATTGCATATTAGCAATTCCAAAAATATTATGGATTATGGAATTTCATAATTTTCTGAGAGTTAATACTGTAATTGTACCAGAATATTTTTGGAATGCAATTCCATAATCCATGCATCTTACGAGATTAAAACTATCAAGACAATCAAGGCCATCGTAAACAGGAACCAATTAAGTAATGCTTCTACTACATTATCTAACATGGATCAACAGACAGATCACTAAAATAGTTACAAATAGTAACAAATCAACAGACAGATCACTAAAATCAATCAATTTGTCAAGAATAGTTACAAATCAACAGAGAGATCACTAAAATTATCTAGATTTAGAATAAACATAAAAAAAGAGAGATCAAAACTCGGTTTGAGACAGATACTAGATAGAATCAAGGCTCAACAATCATTGGCATCAAAGCATGGTGCTTATAATCAGATTAGAGTATTTGTAAGGGGAATGCCTTAATTTGATTATAAGATTTTAGAGTATTTGTAATCAGTTCAATAACCACAACTATTCAAGATCACTATCAATTGGAGTAACATATCAAATCATATAGTGATCAAGCTCACCAATAATGGCAGACTTAGCATAATCTAGCAAGAGGAAAAATAGGGAAGAAATGGGTACAAAAATTTAAAGTACGGCTGCACCAAACTCCTCCTTCGGGCCAGCCGGCAAAGCTACAGCTCTGCTCCAACCGCTCAGTCTCGATTCCCACACTGACCCTGTTGCTCACAGCGGAAGTGAAAGAGAGGCTTAACGACTGAATCGGCTCGAGAGATCAGAGAAGGAAGGGGATGGGGGATTAAGGCGCCGCACCGCACGACAGAATCAGTCAGAGTAGGAGCTATAGTAGGAGCTGGTCAGCTGGGGGATACAGGGAGTCGGGAGTGGGAGTGTGGGACTGGGGGATTAACTCAAAAGAGAATCTCTTGAGTTAATGAATTTCAACCGTCTGATTTTAAACAGAGTCAATCCGGCTCGTGTCTATAACATAGGGCCCCTTTAATATTAGTGCAGATCTTGGTCGCACGAATTTTGAAACATATTGGACAGTCGAGATTCATTAACTCAAAAGATTCTCTTTTGAGTTAATGCAGAGGATATGAATTCGAGAGGGACTCAGTATGCCTAAATCCACATATATCCAATGGCGTTGGCGTACATAACAGCTTGTTAATGGGCCGAGTCAGATCTACTTCAAACTTGTTAATTTGTTAATTCTGGATCCAATTATGTCTAAGTTCTTTGCAAGTGGATTACCACCAAGCTACAAGCTACTAGGTATGAATTATAAGCGCAACAAGTTAGAACCATGTCATCTTGCTTGCTTATTTATTATGTTTTTTGACTCAAGAAGTAGATTATATTTATAATCAATAATTGATCGTAATGCGCATATATAATCAAGCTCAATCAAGGGGCAAAGATATCATCACTCATCACAATATTACATACCGTGATGAGAGATATTCGTCTTATTGATTCTTCGTGAACTTCTCCAAGTGAGATATATGTACACAGAACAACTACCATTTGTATTCTATATAAAGAATAATACATTGGAATAACATCATATGCACAACCCTCAAGTGAGAAAACCGAATTATCTCAGACTTCAGACATATACACCATGCGAACATTAATGACATAAGCACACAGACTCCTTTTATAATTTTTTCAGCATAAGGTCACTCCAATTCCATATACTCTTATATGCATTCGTGATATTAAACCGATCTCCATTTGATTGATTCGTGATATTATCCTTATCACGCTAATCTTATATGTATGTAATTAGTGTTCTTTGCTAATTACAAAGATTAGAAAAATCTAGAGTTTATTACTTGTTACGAGATAGTGTCTCACAATTTAGAATCTTATTCTAGATACTATAAGTAATGTCAAACTCAAGGAATAAGTTGATCATATTAACCAATATATGAACAAAATATGTAGCAACATTTGTTCTAGGACACTAACTTCATCAGTCTAGGCATTGTAGATTTACAAATATGAATATTTCTTTATTGTTAAAATGGTGATAGAAGTTCCAAAATAACTGTTACTAGGGACTATGAAAAACTGTGATTCAATTCAATTATTACCAGCTTCCAAATAGTATTGTATATTCTCCTTTTTGGAAGGAGGTCATGAAATTAGAGAATTTAGGAAAAAATTAGTGTAACATTTGAACCAGAAAATAGTTCTCATTTGTCTTTTTGGCATGCCCTATGGACTGGTAATTGTAATTTAGCTACTCAATTTCCATAATTATACAATATATATATATATATATGCACTACTTCTAATATTACAATTACTATTGTTCTCAACTATCAGGGTTCTGCTTTGCATTTTAGAAGAAACTTAAGTGGCATAATACTGGTAGAATGGCAACAGCTCCTCTCTTTTATTAGTTCTTGTAGTTTTACACATCACATAAATAAGATTGCCTGGAGGTGGAAAAGTACTAGACAATTTACTATTAAATCTATATATAAAATTCTAAACTTTAGAGGGATGAATAATAATAAGTTTGTCATTTGGTGGAAACTTCTCCTTCCTTCTAAAATTAGAATATTTTTGTGGCTTGTAATGCATAATAGAATATTGACTAAACAAAATTTACATAAAAAAGGTTGGAGAGGTGACTTAACTTGTCAATTTTGCAACATAAAAGAAAGAAACAGTAAATCACTTATTTCTTAGATATCCAGTAGCTCAATCTGGTTTTGGTTAGGTCAATGTCAACATATATTTGTGCAAGGGAAAACTTGTAAGGATATTTTTTTCTTTTGCAGGTACATTGGACAAAGCTCAAATTCGATTCATTAGCCTCTAGAGCTAGCCCTAGATTTCACTAATTGTTATATATGTAAGATATTATCTTTTAATTGACCTTTTTTATTGTTATTTTCTGGCCAAAACCGATCACATATAGTAAGTCATATATCTTGTTTGACCCGAGAGAACCATATTAATTAATATCCCTTTCGGAATGAAACCATGCATACTAATTAATAGCATAACTCAGTGCTTACCCTTTACAGAATTTAAATCTGGTTCATCATTTTTTAAACCATCTTTAGTCCTCTTCCTCAAGTGTTCCTTGAAGGAATGTATTTTTAACATCCATTTGAAATAAATTCCACCCTTTATTTACCGCTATTGAAAGCAAAATTCTTATGGTATTCATTTTCGCTACCGGAGCAAAGGTCTTTTGGTAATCAATACCATATATTTGGGTATACCCTTTGGCAACTAGCCGGGCCTTATATCTTTCTATGGATCCATCACTTTGGTATTTTATTTTATAAACTCATTTGCATTCTACGGATTTTTTATTTTTTGGTAATGGTTCCATGGTCAATGTATTATTTTTTTCTAAGGCTTGAAGTTCTTCTTTCATAGCCTTGCAACATACCGGTTGGCTTATGGCTCTCTCAAAATTTCTTGGTTCTTCCACTTTGGAAATTGAACTAAGAAATACATGGTGGTGTTTCGAAATATTGTTATATGAAATATAATTTTGAATTGGATATTGAACCTCATATGTTACGAAATCTCGTAACCTTGTTGATGGTTGAGTGGGGCGAGTTGATCTCCTTGGTGCGACTTCTTCTTCAATAATTTTATTTTCATCAATATTCTCGTTTTCTCCTTCCTCGACCTCGCTTTGAGAAGTGTTGTTATTTTTGCCTTCATTTCCTTCTTCATTTCCTATAACTCTTTGCGCCTCAATTTGATTAGTACTCATAGGAATAACAAAATCATTTATATTGGTAAGGTTACCACTCCCATTGTTATTTTCTTTAAAATATGGCTCTTCTTCTAAAAATGTTACATCTCTTGAAATATATAATTTATGATTTATATGATCATAACATTTATAACTCTTTTTATGATATGAATATTCTAAGAAAATAGCTTTAATAGAAGTGTAATCTAATTTGTCTCGTTTATTTTGATGTATATAACATGTACATCCAAATACTCGTAAATGATTAAAAATTATTTTTATTTGATAAATAACTTCTAATGGACTTTTTTTTGTTTAAAATAACACTTGGCAATCTATTTATCAAATAAGTTGCGGTGAGAATGGCATCCGACCAATAGATTTTTGGAACATTATTTTGAAACATAAGTGCTCTTGTTATTTCAAGTAGATGATGAATTTTTCTTTCAGAAATACCGTTTTGTTGTGGGGTATAAACACAAGTAGTTTGGGGTATAATTCATTTTTGTTTTGAAAAATTTGAAAAAAATTTCATTTACAAATTTTGTACCATTATCGGTTCTAAGAATTTTAATTGTTGTGTTGTATTGATTTTCAACTAGATTTGAAAAATCTTGGAAGTGAGAAAAAATTTCACTTTTATTTTTTAATAAATATAGGCATGTTAATCGTGAAAAATCATCTATGAAGATAACAAAATATTTAAATTCATTATAAGAGTTTACGGGAGTGGGTCCCCAAACATCGGAGTGAACAAGTTCAAATATTTTACTACTTTTTGAATTTGAATTTACAAAAGGGAGTCTAGTATGCTTTGCTAATTTGCATACTTCACAATTACTACAATTCAAATTTGAAAAATTAAAAATACATTTCAAAATTCTATCGGAGGGATGCCCAATTCTTTTATGCCACAAACTTCTCATGTCTTGCATTTTTGTGTTGTAATTGAGTTTTTGGCTATTCAAAAATAGAGTCCATTTTGAAAAACTCCTTCACCAATCATCTTCTTGGATGTTATATCCTGAAAGAATACATTTTTTTGATGAAAATATAATCTCACAATTTATTTCTTTTGAATTTTTTCCTATTGATAATAAATTAGATGTGCAATTTTTTACTTGTAAAACATTTTTAATTTCTTTTAAAAAAAGATTGATTGAGCCATAACCACAAATTTTCATTTTTTTTCACCATTTGCAACAACACAAATTCTTGACCCTTGCTTTTTTTATAATTATACATCTTTATATTTCCGGTCATGTGATCGGTTGCACCGGAGTCTAGAATCCATACCGAGTTATTTTGGGAAAGTTCTTGATTTAGGTTTCCTAAATTTGTATATTTTTTTGGTTTTATTTCATCATTTTCGGTACCAGGTTTCTGTTGCCTTTTATTTGGTATGACATATCTCATTTGGTTTGGACTTAGATTAAAATTATCATTTTGGGCCTCAAATAAATTTAATAATTCAAAAGAACCTGAGTTGGGCCTGTTTAGAAGCCCACTGAGTCTGGATATAATCTTGTTGTGATCGGCCTGGCTTAAGGCGGCAGTAGAAGCGGGTGCTATGAGAGAACTGGCGGACCCGTTAGCGGACCCATTAATTGGCAGACCCGCTATCATTTTCACCCCTTCATCTTCGTGAGACTGAGCCGCCGCACCACAGAAGGGTTTCTTCTTCTCTCCCTTTTGGTTGTTCCACTGATCACCTCTGCCATTCTCTTTCCACCACTTCGGTCTCAGTTCGGGATGGAGAAACCAGCACTTGTTCTTCTCGTGTCCCTCTTTCTTGTAGTACTCACATCGTTTCCCATTTCCCCTTTTTTCTTGAAACTTAGGGTTTGCTCGAACTGAGGCCATGGCAAGATTCTCGGCTTTTTCTTGCACGGCTGAGGTACCGGCCATGACGAGACGCCTCAATTCCTCACCTTGAAGGAGAGACATCGTGTCATTGAGGCTCGGAAGTTCGGCCGATAACAGAATTTGAGCTCGAACTTGTTCATAGGACTCGTCAAGCCCTGCTAGAAATTGGTACACTCTTTCTTGTTCTCGTTCTTTGATGATTTTCGGATCTGAGGTTTTGACGAGATAGAGGTTCAATTCCTCCCATCTCCTCTTTAATTGGCTGATGTATTCAATGATTGGTTTGTGATTTTGAGTTATTTGGTGAATTTCTTTCTTGAGATGGTATATATGGGCATGATTTCTGTTTTTGCTGAAATGATTATTAATAGAATCTCACATTTCTTTTGAGGTATCATGGTAAAAAAAGATATCATGCATGGAGGGTTCAATGGACTGGATCATCGAATTCATGGCTTTGATCTCAGTTTTCTTCCATTTCTTGTACACTTTAGGTTTTTCATCTTTATCGGGCATTTTTGCATCTCCTGTGACATCTCGTATAAATCCCTTTCATTCAGCGAAAGAATCACAGTTCTGGCCCATGATTGAAAATTGCGATCGTTAAGCAGCGTGGTGGTTAGGTGGGACGACGGCATCTCAATGATGCTGTTTGTTGCCTCTGCCATGTTGGTGTCACGATCTTAATCACAATAATTCGTTGATGGATTTTTCTGAGGCCTTATGAGCAATGCTCTGATACCATGAAAAGTTTTGAGTGTTGAGATTTTTTATGAATATGAGAATTTTTATTATTTTGTTATGAAAACAGTATCCTTTCAATTTTTACTCATATGAGTATATATAGCCTATTGTGTTTTATTGTACCGTTGGTACCTAGAAATTGGTACCAACGGTAACTTTCTACTTATGCAACAGTACCTATTATTTTTTTCTATTTACAATTTTGCCCTTTTTCTATTTTAGCCCTCTAACTATCTCTATTCTCAACAGATATGCTCTCAATTCAATTGGGATACCCCTATACTGAGACCCGAAGTAGGATGAAATAGGTACTAAAACAACATATTGCATGGCCAATTGGTATTAGTCAGTGTTCTAAATAGCGCGCTATAGCATTTTTGGATCCCAAACGCTACGCTATGACATCAAAATGCGCTATTTGCGCTACGGCCGCTATAGCGGTCCGCTATTTGCGCTATACAATATGGGTTTTTTTTATTTTTTATTTTTAAGCAATTTATATGGGTTTTAAATAAAGATAAAAAAAATCTCAAACCGAAATTGAATTTGTTGCTACTTGCTACAGATAAATCAATTTGAAATTTGGAATAGAAATTGAAATTTGAATAGAAAAAAAAAGATTATGTCATGAATCATGATGCTTAAGATATTTTTAATAGGAAAAATCGATAGTTTATGATATTACTATGGATATTTTGAACCGCAATTTGGACTTTGTACGGGTTCAATATGAATATTATAATTTCTTAATTACTTTGGTGTTATTTATTGTTCTATGAGACTTTAGATAATGTTGATATTTAGTACAAATATTGAATATACGAAATGTAAAAAAAAAATGCTATTTGTAATAGCTTCCGCTATAGCGACGCTATTCGCTATAGCTTTTTTTTTAGCCTTCCCGCTACGACGCTATAAACGCTATTTAGAACCTTGGTATTAGTTGGTCAGAACAATCTTTATAAATTTAGAAGATTGGCTTGGCACCATAATTGGTAAAAGAACTACCAGCATTTTATTATAACTCAAGATTTAAATATTAATAGTGGCCCCCACTTGTTTCAGGTTTAATGTGAAGGTTCTATACAAATTTTTTTTTTTTAATGATATTATTTGGTGTTTGCCAACCTTTTGCTAGTATGAGTTCTGTGCATTCTATTTCTGTTGTATCATATATTATATCCAAGTACTTGCAAGGAAACTAATTGGATCGGGTTTGGTTCTTAGGGTCTATGATAAGAAAAACAATTCAATTTTTAGCATAGTTAGTGCTAAGTGAAAAGCTGTTTTGTTAGCATCTCTGTGTTGTTGAATTTCTTGGGCTTTAAGATTAGACTTGTTTGTGATTTTGATGAAAAATAAACTGGACAAACCTTTAGAAATGCCATTTTTCGCACTGACACCTATTATTGTTACAGCTGTTGTATCAGCTGGTGTGGAAGGATATCCTAAATTTATGAATTTACAGTCTTTTCCTTCAAGTTCTTTTTTATTTGTTGTGATACCGTGGCTTCCGACATTTTTAAAAATACCAAAGTTAATTACAGATTAATAAAAATACCCACACCCGCCAACTTTTATTAAAAATATCTAAAAACCGGCCATTAAATGGCCGGTCCCTGATTAATTTTTTTTTTTTTAGAGACAAATAGCTAAAATGCTGAAATATAACACTAAAAATCGAATTTTTTAGTTAAATACTTGTCAAATTAATTTTTTGATAGCATATTTACCGATTTTTTTATTAAATATATCACACGGACTGTTTCTTGTTTGAACATACAAAATGAAAGATACTCAATATTAGAATGCTAGTTATTGTCAAATTAAATTCACTGGTCGCATGCGAACACTAAACATCATATCAGTAATTTTGATACAAGTTCTGACTTTTACCATGCTGCATACGACACTGTCACCAGTCGCAAACGGGTCATTGTGTGTCTACCGATGACAAAAAACTTGAACTCAATTTTTGAGGCACTAAACGACATTTTTTTGCAATTATGACTCCGTCGACTTTCTGGGGGTGACCCCAGGGCGCCATCCACCCTGTCTCGTCCCAAGCTTTCCGAATTAGGGTCGTACGCGTAAATTCGAGTTTCATAGCCAAAGTTATGGCCGTTTAAAGTTTTTTTAAAAAACAACGATGTTTTCGTGCAAAAACACCGATGATGCACCAATGTTTTATGCACGGCTTGTTGACGACAGAAGTGCATCAATGTTTCATTACAAAAACATCAGCAACGCACCGATGTTTTTCAGCACTACCCTGCTTAATTGTCAATGCTAAGGCTAACGAAATATCGATGTGTTTGCAATAAAACATCGTTGTTTTTGCTAACGAAACATCGATGTTTTTGCTAACGAAACATCGATGTTTCGTTAGTCTTAGCATTGCAAAAACAACGATGTTTCATTGCAAAAATATCGATGTTTCATTAGCCTTAGCATTGGCAATTAAGCAGGGTAGTGCTGAAAAATATCGGTGCGTCGCTGATATTTTTGTAATGAAACATCGATGCACTTCTGCCGTCGACAAGCCGTGCATAAAGCATTGGTGTATCATCGGTGTTTTTGCACAAATTTAAAAAACTTTAAACGGTCATAACTTTGGCTAGGAAACTCGAATTTGTGTGTATGACCCCAATTCGGAAAGCTTGGGATGAGACGGGGTGGATGGCGCCCTCAGAATCACCCCCAGGGGGCCGACGGAGTCAAAATTGCAAAAAAACGTCGTTTAGTGCCTCAAAAATTGAGTTCAAGTTTTTTGTCATCGGTAGACACACAATAACCCGTTTGCGGCTAGTGACAGTGTCGTATATAACATAGTAAAAGTTAGAACTTGTATTAAAATTACTGATCTGATGTTTAGTATTCGTATGCGGCTACTGAATTTAATTTGACAATAACTAACATCCTAATATTGAGTATCTTTCATTTTGTATGTTTTTATTTGGCTAATGTTGGAAGATAAGATTTTGACTCAGGAGGTACTCTTGATCCGGGGCTGTAACATTCAGCCGGGATGTCAACTTTGTTCGGCGAATATAATGGAGACTCGTGACCATCTCTTGTGGCACTGCACGTATGCGCAAAGGTTTTGGAGAGGACTACTTGCGCATCATAATGTAATAGTAAGAAGGTGGGATGACTTATTACAGCTATGGATCACAGGGCTGTGGACACTGCCGGCGCTTGAGAGGATGCACTGGAGTACTATATGGGCAGCAGGTGCATGGGCACTGTGGCGAGAGAGAAACAGAAGAGTGTTTTCCGGAAAGCACAAATTGGTGCATTTCCTGATAAATGAAACGGCAATTGAGATTGCCCAGTGGGTGGAATCTGTGTGAGGACATTGTGTAAATAATATATATTAAGCTTACGAACCTTGTATAAATAAACTTTTTTATTAATATATTTGTTGGCGTTCTGCCAACCATAAAAAAACTATGCTATCAAAAAATTAATTTGATAAGTATTTAACTAAAAAATCCGATTTTTGGTGTTATATTTCAGTATTTTAGTTATTTGTCTCTAAAAAAAAAAATTAATCAGGGGACCGGCCATTTAATGGCCGGTTTAGATATTTTTAATAAAAGTTGGCGGGTGTGGGTATTTTTATTAATATGTAATTAACTTTGAGTATTTTTTAAAATGTCGGCCGTGGCTTGGAACGTACAAGAAAAATATCAATATAATGTTCCAAGATTTTCAAACACTGGTACACTAGATCTCTCATCTTGCATAGGTAGAGCACCTTATCTTCAGATTAAAGACTGAAGATGGTTATAGAGCATGGTAACAACTAACAGAAAATGATGAACCAGATTTGAATTCGACTTAATTTCAGCTGAAACCAGGAAGTGCCGATAGTAATGTCGACATTGCATTTTTTTTTATGAAGCGGGACTTTAATATTTTACTGATCAAGTAGACATATTTTATTTCAAATTGATTTCGGAGCATCTAGAAGATGCAGATGTTGATGTGTTGCCAACAGCTAATTTTCTAAATGGAATGCTGTAGGGATCATGGGGAAGCACTGAGCAATGCTATTATTATTATTATTATGCTTCTCTCTCGGCCTCTCTGGTCAAACAAGATGGCTTACTAGCTATATGCATAATGCATTTATAAAATGGGGCTTCTAGAACGTCTCTTCATTGGAGTTTGATAGATATTTTTCCTATTAATTTTATTTTTATTTCTTTCATATGATTATTATGTGACGCAAAGTTATGTAGTCTGGATTAGGACTGCAAACGAACCGAACCGAATTGAACTTACTCTCAGTTTGAATTTGGTTTGAATTAATTTTGAACTAGGTTTGGTTTGAATTAATTTCGAATGAACTCAATTTCGAATGAACACAATTTCGAACTGAATTTTTTACGAACTCAATTTCGAACCTTTACGAACTTTGTTACGACTTACAATTTATGACTTCTGACTGGATCATAGTGCGAAATTACAACACTTCAATAAAAGCTCAAGTATTCAAAGTACAATTTAAATAAAAACTCAAGCACTCCAAAGTATTCAAAGTACAATTTAAATATCAATAGAAGTACAGAACAATTACCAAAGTCTTAGAATTATTACAAACCCAAATATTACTCTAAATAAAACATTAAAGTTCATTACAACTAGGCACTAGCTACTGAAAACCCTTCTAAAAAACCTTCACATGTATCCAAAGCTTCAGCCATATATTCCGCTTCATTAAACTAGTTACTGAACATCTACAAATAACTTTATAGATGCTGTAGCAAGGTTTTCAACATCCCACACTATTTTTGCATCATTAGCCTGGATTATCCGAAAAACTCAGAATCCTACCATGAAAAGCAAAATTTATGGTATAAACATGTGAATATTTTTATTTGAGCTTTGTTGTTGAATTTTTTTATTTGAGCTTTTAATTGGACCGGACTTTCTGTTTCAGAAGTCATAATTCAAAGCAATTATGGACTGTACGGCTTATATTTTCATCAGTGAACATAAGTTATCATCATAGATTAACGGTTCACATTTGAGTTAATTTCGAACTAAATTTGGTTTGCGAACCTATTTCGAACGAACTAGGTCCAGTTTGAGTTTGGTTTGAATTAATTTCGAACTAAGTTTGGTTTGAAATAATTTCGAACGAACTCAATTTCGAATCGAACTTTTTTCAAACTTTTTCGAATCAAACTCGAATCGAATTACGAACTACGAATTTTTTGTGCAGCCCTAGTCTGGATATATTATTTGATGCAATCAATTGGAAATTATTACAAAGAACAGCAATATACAACACTATATATAATACTATGCTAAATTAAATTAAGTGGAACTCTCAGCTTCAGTCAAGCTTGACCTTCACATTGAAGGTGTTCAACCAATGCATGCAGTATCATCAATCAATATTCAATATCCAATTCTTACGGCACATCTATTTAAAAATAATTTTAAAATTACAAAAAAAAAATTGTAGATATATTCTAATCAATTAATTTAACAACATTATTAGTCTTCCATCAAATAAGAGTTTTAATGAATTTATGTTGAATAACTAATTAATTTAATTGATTCAAATTTGTTACACTATTTATCTAATAATTAAGAAAATACTTATCATTTTATAATATTTTTTTAAAATATATGTATTGTAAGAGTTAGATGTACGTAAAAATTACTCTTTTTTTCAAAACTATTGATTTTACAACAATATGCATCCAAAAGAAAAATCAGAATATTAATTATTGAATTTCAAGCACAAATGGAATTCCTGTAACTAAATCCTTCTTTTAGACCGGTGGCTAGAGAAAAAGCGAGCCATTAATTTATGTGTGACCAAGTTGATTACTTTTTAATTATGTCCTTGTCTCATCTACACCATTGACTTCAAGCGGAGATTTGTGTGACGAATGCAAAGACGTCCACTTTTATTCAGGTTTCCGGGATGGAGCCTTTTGTTAGAGATAGTTAGAATGGGAAAAATGGCACGGCGAACCCCGCTTCGTCATGGAACGACACGGTTACAGCACGGAACGGCACGACATATGTGTCAGTTACGTGCCGTACTCGCGTGTTCCGTGCCGTGACCATTCGTGTGCTGCGACCATCTTTTGAAACTTTAGCACGTAATTAGCACGTCACGGCACGGCACATAGTCACGCGAGTCATGTGTAATTAGAACCATTATATTGATCAAATAGTGAATCTTTTATAAACTAATATAAATTATGATCAAATTAATGATCACGTGAGTCACGTTTGATCACAGTACGATTGGACACAGTATGACCATTTGCTTACCATGACCACCCCTTGATATTTTGATCACAGCACGGCACGTGAAAATAACTTGATCACAACACGACACGAGACTAAAGTCACACCGTGTTAGACACAGCATGATACGGCACGTACGTCACGTTTTTTCCTAGTCTAACTGTCTAAGTTAGAAGCCCATTAGGTCGAACCCCATGAATTATATAATTTGGTTTGGGGTCAATACTTCTAGCAAACATTCAAAATCTTAACAAATATCTATTTTAGCGTGCATTTAATAATTAAGATTTAAATTTAATTATTTTTCTTGGAAACGAGCATTTTTGTCAACTTGCTATATATTTTGGGATGAAAATAAATTGTATGCATTAAATAACATTTTTTACTAGATAATTAATGAAATTGTTATAAAAAATTATATAAAAGATACTTAATTTGATAATATTAATTAATTTTTCTATTATTTAAAAATCAACTATTAATTAATATTCTGAAATTATAATGCATTGTAATATTTAATTTTGTCTAGATAGAGGAAACCCCCAACAAATACCATGGTTAAATGCATCTCTCGTATAATTATGAGTTACAACTTACAACTTAGTGATAAGTGGTAACATATATAAACGAAATGATTCCAAAATCAGTGTTTCTAGATGCATGCAACAGATGGCCAAATGCTTACAACAGCATTTTCTTAATTTTAAATAAAAAAAGTTAGGTTGACTCTCTCTCTCCAAGAACGAAGGTTCATAATGTGAATTCTACTCTCCCCTCCTATAAATACTCCCTCCTGATTCCAATCTATCATCAAACACACACATATATATACAAACTCATACCTTAAACCACTTACTAAGCTAGCTAGCCTAAAAGCATATATAAACCATGGCCATTTTCGTTTGCCAAAGCATTCTCCTCTCCCTTGCTGTTCTTCTCTTCATCAAACTTCTTCTTTCTCGCACTAAAGATAGCAAGAACAAAAAGCTCCCACCGAGCCCACCGGCACTCCCGGTAATCGGCCACCTCCATCTCTTCAAGAAACCCCTCCACCAAACTCTGGCTTCCATATCTGAAAAATACGGCCCTGCAACGTTTCTCAAATTCGGTTCCCGCAAGGTCCTCGTCATCTCCTCTCGCTCCTTGGCTGAGCAGTGTTTCACCACGAATGACATGGCATTCGCCAACCGAGCACATTTGCCATCTGTCAAACAGGCCACCTTCGACTACAATCACATCGGTGCAGCCAATTACGGACCACATTGGCGCAATGTTCGCCAGATTGCAGCTACGGAGCTTCTCTCTGCACAGAGGCTGCACGCATCCTCAGATGTCAGAGTCGGGGAGGTTCGCGATATGGCCCGCAGACTATTCCGTTCCTGGAATGCTTCAGCTGGTTCAATGGGGTTGAGTTATTTTGAGAAAGTTGACCTTAAGGCGAAGCTCTTTGAGCTGTCCCTTAATGTGATGATGGTAATGATTGCCGGAAAAAGGTTCTACGGAGACAACATTGAGGATTTGGAAGAGACGAAAAGATTCAGAGAGGCAGTGGAGGAGTTCTTTTCCTTGGGCGGCGCTTCGAATGCAGAGGACTTCCTGCCGATTCTCAAGTTTCTCGGCATGGCAAAGGCGGCAAAGAAGCTGAATCATTTGGCTGAGTTGAACAAAGAAATGACGCAGAAGCTCATCGACGAGCATCGGAAACCAGGAGCCCAGAAGAAAGGGACCATGATCGCAAATATGCTCGAGCTGCAGAAGGAGAACCCAGAAAAATACAACGATACAAATATCCAGATAATTGCAGTGGTGAGTAATAATGGATTGTCGTTCTCACTATTATATATATATATATAGATAGTTAGAAGTTAGAACTTCAAATTTAAAAATGTTAAATTTCTGCAACATATATAAATATGATTTGTTTATTCTGATTTGTTTGTTATTGTTTGCTAACTGACTTGACCACTTCTTTTACAGAGCTTATTGCAAGCAGGAACTGATACCTCATCCAATACAGTAGAATGGGCAATCACTCTTCTATTAAACAATCCTGACGTACTAAAAAAGGCATCAGCTGAAATCGACGCACATGTCGGTACCAAGCGGCTCGTTCAAGAATCTGATATGCCCAACCTGCCATATCTTCATTGCATCCTCAATGAAGTGCTCCGCCTCTATCCCGGTGGCCCGCTTCTCGTACCACATGAATCTCGTGAAAATGTTTCTATCGGAGGGTACGAAATTCCACAAGGTACAATGCTTTTGGTCAACGCTTATCACATTCACAGAGATCCGAGTCTGTGGGACGAGCCGACCAAGTTCATGCCTGAGAGATTTGAAAGCGATAGCACAGAAGCCAAGAAGATGATACCGTTTGGAATGGGGAGGAGGAGGTGCCCGGGTGAAGGCCTAGCGATACGCGAAGTCGGACTTATATTAGGGACCTTCATTCAGTGCTTTGATTGGCAAAGGATTGGAGATGAACTGATAGACACGAGGGAAGGTTCTGGTTTGACTCTTCCAAAGGCTGTTCCACTGGAAGCCATGTATCGTCCGCGCCAAGTCATGATGGATGTTCTCTCCACCTTATAAAATGTGGTCGATCTACCTTAATTTAGTTGGTTAATTTATTCTGTTTTTAATATGTTTGCTCATCTTAATTTATTGTAAGGATTGTGCATGTGTTGTAATATGTTTAAGTGTTTGGTTAATTACTTTATATTTGTTATGTTTGTGTGCAATAACCAGGTCAATCTATTACTTTACTGTTAAGCACGTATATTGTTATATCTCATAAAAAACAAGGAAAGGAAAAGGTATAATTAGTGAGCCTGTTAATTAATTCTTGAGAGTATAGGAGCAAATGATGAGTGCACATTGCTTGAAGAGTCGCTAAGCTAAATTTCCTAGCTAGCTAGTACGTAGGCTCTCTACATCTATTGTCACCTAGCTAGCGACTCTAGATCGAGATGCTGAGCGACTTAATTAATACCCTCCAGCAATGCTATCATCTTATCTGCTCATAATTAATCTGGTTTTTGGGCAAGGCTCTCTCCAGTTCCTTTTCAGCTCCTGTACGTGTCAATGGGTGAATTTTTCGTTTCTTCTGTAAATTTAACCACGAGTGGGTTAATGTATATGAAAGGACAAGAAATAATGGACATCAGGACATGTCAGACATTTCATCTTCTAATAAACAGTAAAGGATGCGTTAAATCTAAAGTTTGTAATTTAAATAATAAATGGAGAAATAAGAAAGACTTAAATTTTAAATAGAAAAATAAGATATTTATTATTTTGATGGTAAAATTAGAAATTTTAAATGCTTAATAATGGAACTAGTATTGTGTCGTACTCGTGCGTTGTAACAGAGACATATTATAAGAGAACAAAAGAAATTCACATACAAAATGACATCTTTTTATGAAAAATTAGACTATAATGATAAGAAATAAACAAACATTTTGTAATTAAATCAAACACATATATGCAATTAATATTAACAATATTTTTTTTAACATTGTCAATTGATCCAAATCTGAATCGATATAAAGAAATCACGGCATACTTTAATATACCTTATTAATTTCTTTAATGGAATCATTGAGCAACTCCCATGCTCTTAATTTCAATTCTAACTTTTTTTTGGCAACATGCAATAAAACTTACCTAAAATAATGTACAAATAATTCATAAACCAAAATGGAAATAACACCAGTAAGGGAAATGAGTTAATAATTTAATACATATTTTAGGATCCGACTAATATATTGTACCTAAGGAGTTGTATCCAGTTTTTACCCAAACTAACTGTCATTTGACTTGCACGAATACTGTGAAATTCTATACTCAATATTGTATCTTCAATGGAAAATCATATATAATACGTAATTCAAAATTCAAAATCATATCTTCAATGGCAAACCGTTTGCAACTTCCACAATTGCCAAACTACATGTAGTTCCTGTACTTCAACTGGCTGTACTTTCAGAGTGACAATTTCTAGAAGATTTCAAAACCGAACCACTCTAGAACTTGCAATTATTTCCAAATAACACTTAAAATTATGCAAAATTAATTTTTTTGCATCCAAATTAAATTTTTTTTTCATCATTTTTTTTCTTCAATTATTAATATTTATATATGCATCTATATCATGTAAAATAAGACTTCAATACTGTAAAACTCGCAGATGTAAACTATAAAATTAACAGATGCAAAATATAAGACTTCAATACTATAAAATTGACACCTAAAACTGTAAAACTAACATATACAAACTATAAAACTTCAATACTCTAAAATTCGCAACCAAATACATCTGTTCAACAACCAAATACATATGTTCCACAACCAAATACATCTGTTCCTCACAAACATACAAATAATTAATGTAATTACTTCATAACCCTCTGGTGAACGTTATTTGGATGAGTGAGAAGCTTCATCGCTAAAACCACACGTTCTTTCGAAATATCATCCTGCAAAAAAAACAAAAAAAAGGTCATAATTTAGAGTTACCTTGCTGAGAGAATAATATTACAAATCGAAATTACATCATAAACTTCAATACAATAAAACTAACATGCAAACTATAAGACTTTAATACATAAAATTAACACGAAACTGTAAAACTAACATATACAAACTATAAAACTTCAATACTTCATCAAATAAATACTGTCAGATGACTCACTATCAGACTTTCAGGTGTGGATAAAATTAAACAGAAATTTGACAAGGTGTTAATACTTCAACTTTTTTATCTTTTATTATATAGATATCCTATTAAATTATTGCATGAAACCTGTAAAATAACTGATATATCCTATAAAACTATTGCATGAAACCTAAAAAACTATTGAATGAAACCTATAAAATAATTGATACATCCTATAAAACTATTGCATAAAACCTGTAAAATAACTGACATATCCTATAAAACTATTAAGTAGATCATGTAATAGTTTAATGCATTTCAAATCCTAATTCTGTAAATCATTGGCAAAATTATGAAAAACTAGTTGAACAATTCTGTAAAATATTGAAACATATTTTAAAGGACTTTGCTTAATCTTGTAAAAAGTTGCAAATAATAATTGTAAAACAAACACTCACAAGTCCTCATATAAAACTAGTTCAAGAATCCTATAAAAACAATTGCAAGAATCCTGCAAAATAATTGCAAGAATCCTGTAAAACTAGTTCAAGAATCATGTAAAACAATTGCAATAATCATGTTAAACAATTGCAATAATCCTGTAAAACTAGTTCAAGAATTCTGAAATAATAATTGCAAGAATCCTGTAAAACAATTGCAATAATCATGTAAAATAATTGCAAGAATTATGTAAAACTAGTTAAAGAATCATATAAAACTAGTTCAAGAATCCTGTAAAACAATTGCAAAAATTTGTAAGACTAGTTCAAGAATCATGTAAAACAATTGCAAGAATCTAGTAAAATAATTGCAAGAATCCTGTAAAACAATTGCAAAAATTCTGTAAACCTATTAGAAACATCATGTAAAATATCGTATAGATCATGTAAACCTACTAGATAGATCATATAAAATATTGTATAGATCTTATAAACCTGCTATACAGATCCTGTAAACCTATCTTAAATAGATGCCGTAAATTTATTTCTGTTCAGAATTCTCATATCATGATTGGGAATCGGAAGCTAGTAGCGCGATTCTCAGAACGAGCGCCAGTAGAATAAAGCATGTATCATTAACTTTATATATAATAGTTGAAATCATCTGAATCTAAACTCTCTGTCTGCATTTGCACGCGTCCTAAAAATTCAATCGATAAGATCAAAATTCACCTCAAATCTCAGAAAAAACAAACAGATCAGTCAAATTACGCTTAAACCCTTCGATTTAAGTACACCGTTGGCCCAGTCATTCCAGGATATGTATCAGACATGATCCAACAATCATTTTTTCTTTTTGTTGCTTTGTGGATATGTCGAGTCAATGAGATGTAGCAAAATAACATGTAAACAACTAAACAGACGAGTTACAAGCTTGAAAATGCCAAAATTGCAATCCTTGTTAACAACAATCGTACCAAGTCAAACATGATTGGAACTAAGAATTTCAGCACAAATATAAGTAAAGCGCATCTATGTACGGCACAAGCTCCGATTGATTGCAACTTTAATAATGTCACCTTGATGGGAGAGATCGGCTTAATAGAAAGAATAATAGGAGAAGAAGAAAGAAGACCGGTACAAAAACAAACAGATCTTTTTCGTCGAACCATCGAGGAGGAAGCGTGCGGCCTGACCAGGCGGAGATGATCTCTCCTTCCAATGGGAGGCGGTCAATCTCGACGTAGATGTGAGATCCGACGATGATGATCGGTTTTGACGAGGAGTAAATGGACAATGAGGTGGCAACAGAGCTGGAATTTTAGAGAAGAATAAATAATCGGTGTTTTAGAGAGAAAGAGATCTGGATTTGATACGGAGGAAGATTCTTAAATAAGCAAAAGTTGGAGACCAATGTTTAAAGCAGTTGAAACCTTATCCAAAACGACGGGGTACAAACTGGGTACAAAGAGCTGGGTATATAAACCTTTTCTCTATTTTATAATATGTATTTTGTGGTTTTTATTTAGGAAAGTTTTCAAAAAAAATGACAAGTACATGTGACGAGTACGTGTGGCAAGTATGTGTCTAAATAAATTTAGACTTCTACACGTTAAAAACATTAAAAAGATGCATGTAATAAAAAAGAAGATAAATTATTGTAATTGGAGGACTGATATTCAATTTAAAATTTCATCTTTTAATCAAAACCGTTGATTAATATACGTGCTTAATACAGTTAATATAAGAATGTGCTTAATATAAGAAAGAACCGAGATACCATATATCAGTGAGTGAGGCTACGGTACTATGCATAGCACGGATTGGTCCGTGCTACGACTCAATATTTGAGTTTTCAAAATCCTAATGATTGATCCGAACAGTTCAACATGATTACATGCTTACTAAGTGGTAAGGACATAACTTCTATGCCAACATTGTATTGGATCTTGAGGAGTATATGTTACATAGATCACATGAGATTGTATATGTATAAAATGCAATGTCTATATATGTTGACGCTTTTATGCTTTTATATGCTTTTTTTTGTTATATATGTTGATGCTTTTATGCTTTTTTGATATATATGTTGATATTAGAATTTTATGCTTTTATGGTTTCGATTAGAATTTTGTAATGATAAATGAGGAGGGATCCAATTACACATTTTTTGGTGACACATCATGACACCATTTTTTTATAGGTCAATTTTGCGATTTCAAAATCCAAACAGTCAATCTGAACCATTCAACATGATGGATATATTAAAATGTGCTTGGAGATCAAATTTTACATTTTTTTGAATTTTTTTACTATTTATTAAGATGGTTACAAAATCATTATTTTTCAATGGTCTGAAAACAACGATTTTGTAACCATCTTAATAAATAGTAAAAAAATTCAAAAAATGTAAAATTTTATCTCCAAGCACATTTTAATATATCCATCATGTTGAACGGTTTGGATCGACTATTTGGAATTTGAAAATGGTAGGTGTCAAAGTGTGTCACCAAAAAAGGTGTAATTTGATCCCTCCTCATGATAAATATGGATTTGTATAATTTTGTAATGCTAAATATGAATTTGTATAATTTTGTATAATTTTGTATAATTTCTTGTACATGAATTTTAAATTGCTATATGAAAAATTTAAATACTGGCTAGCAAAACATGAGGCTAGCCAAAAAGAAAAAACTAAAAATTATAAGACAATCCTACACGAATATTTAACAAAATTCCGTGTAAAAATAGTAATTTATAAAATAATCCGTGCACGAATACATTTCTACACGGATTATTGGATAAATGTCCGTGTATGATTGGTTCCTACACGGGCATTTATCCAATAATCCGTGTATGAATCTATTTGTACACGGATTATTAGATAAATATCCGTTTAGAATTGTTAAGAGAGCTACACGGATATTTAGTAAAAAATCCGTGTATAAAGATTAATCGTACACAGATATGAGATTAAAAGTCCGTGTAGAAAGAGGAATCATACACGGATGTTTAGGTAATATCCGTGTAGCTCGGTTATATGGAGAGTGACACAGGCAGGTGTTCGTACACGGCTGTTTATAAAGTAATCCGTGTAGAAATCGTTACAATCGCACACGGGTAAATATCCGTGTGTAATTATTTGCCGATTCGTACACCCTCGCTTCCTACACGGCAGGAAATCCGTGTAGCTCCTCCATTTATGTCCGTGTGCAATCTCCTTTTCTGTAGTAGTGTCAATTGGTATTCCCCTATACAGCTATACTGAGACCCGGAGTAGGATGAAATAGGTACTAAAACAACATATTAAATGGCTAATTGGCATTAGCTGGTCAGAACTATCTTTATAAATTTAGAAGATTGGCTTGGCACCATAATTGCCAACCTTTTGCTAGTATGAGTTCTGTGCATTCTGTTGTATCATAGTTAGTGCAAAGTGAAAAGCTGTTTTGTTAGCATCTCTGTTTTGTTGAATTTCTTGGGCTTTAAGATTAGGCTTGTTTGTGATTTTGATGAAAAATAAACTGGACAAACCTTTAGAAATGCCATTTTTCTCACTGACACCTATTACTGTTACAGCTGTTGTATCAGCTGGTTTTTAAGAGATGTGACCACTGCGATACAATAATGTATCAGCTGGTGTGGAAGGATATCCTAAATTTATGAATTTACAGTATATTCCTTCAAGTTGTTAATTTTTTATTTGTTGTGATACTGTGGCTTGGAACGTACAAGAAAAATATCAATATAATGTCCCAAGATTTTCAAACACTGGTACACTAATATTTCACCGGGACTTTAATATTTACTGATCAAGTAGACATATTTTATTTCAAATTGATTTCGGAGCATCTAGAAGATGCAGATGTTGATGTGTTGCCAACAGCTAATTTTCTAAATGGAATGCTTTACGGATCATGGGAAGCACTGAGCAATGTTATTATTATTATTATTATTATTATTATGCTTCTCTCTCGGCCTCTCTGGTCAAACAAGATGGCTTACTAGCTATATGCATAATGCATTTATAAAATGGGGCTGGCTTACTAGCTATATGCATAATGCATTTATAATAAAATGGGGCTTCTAGAACGTCTCTTCATTGGAGTTTGATAGATATTTTTCCTATTAATTTTATTTTTATTTCTTTCATATGATTATTATGTGACGCAAAGTTATGTAGTCTGGATATATTATTTGATGCAATCAATTGGAAATTATTACAAAAGAACAGCAATATACAACACTATATATAATACTATGCTAAATTAAATTAAGTGGAACTCTCAGCTTCAGTCAAGCTTGACCTTAATTTACATTGAAGGTGTTCAACCAATGCATGCAGTATCATCAATCAATTCAATATCCAATTCTTACGGCACATCTATTTAAAAATAATTTTAAAATTACAAAAAAAAATTGTAGATATATTCTAATCAATTAATTTAACGACATTATTAGTCTTCCATCAAATAAGAGTTTTAATGAATTTATGTTGAATAACTAATTAATTTTTTTTTTTAGGGTTAGTGGAAAGTTTCCACTAAGATATATATTGAGAATAAAAAAATATTTACAAGACAGTTACTCAGATCAACCGATCTTCGTAACTATTTAAAAAACTACTACTACTGTACTCAAATATTAAAAAGATCAGCCAATAAAATTAAAAATGCCCCTATTCTATCTAGGCCACCCCTTTTAGTAGTACAGTTAACAACCAGTTATGAATGTCAATTGTTGCTTCATTAATTAGGATATGCTCTATTTTCCTCCTTTGAGTAAAAATCCTTCTATTCCGTTCCTTCCATATTGCCCATGAGCCGGCCGCCCATGCCACATCCCATTGCTGTTTTCTTTGCCCTGTCAGTTGGTTTCGGCCCTGACACCAGATGTCTGAGTAATAGGTTCCCCTCATCCTGGGCAGATTGAATTGTGCACAGAGCCCCATCCAAAAATTCCTGGTGTAGGGGCAAGTTCTCATTAGGTGATCAGAAGTCTCGGTTTGACCATTGCTACACAGCGCACAGCCCTGTGCCACCGTACATCCTCGTATGGTAAGCACCTCTTGGGTTAAGATTTTGTCATTCAACAGCAGCCATAGAAATATGCGCACTTTCATAGGTGCTTTGAGCTTCCACAATTCTCGGTGATAGCTTGATCTAACACCTGTGTCATGCATTACCCTATAAGCCGACGAACATGAGAAAGTGTTGTTTGTTGTCCACCTCCATTTTATTGTTTGGGTGGCCACATCATGCATGACTGAGCAGGAAAAGAAAGGGGTGAGCAGTGCCAGGTCTTTGAGAAACCTGGATAGGATTGGGGATTCCTCAAGCTGGGAGCATTGAGTGATGTTGTACAATTGCCTTATTGTGGTTGCCCATAGTCCATCCTGGTCATGCTGCAATTTCCAGAGCCACTTTGTCAACAGTGCCTGGTTTTGACCATCGAGGGAAATCATCCCCATGCCACCATTGCATTTCAGTGCACAAACTGTTTCCCAGTTCATTAAGCAATTTATACCTTTACACGGTGCATTACCACGCCATAAGAAACGTCTTCTTATTTTGTCAATTTGCTTTGTGACCCCTTTAGGAAGTCTGATTGCTTGCATGAAGTGTATTGGCATGGCCGACAAGACTGCTTTCACCAAGGTTACCCGACCCCCATATGAGAGGAAGTTCGATTTCCAGCCTTCCATCTTTCTTTGAACAGTTTGGATCATTGGTTGGAAATCAATGTTGCGTAGTTTTTTAATTGATAGTGGTAGGCCTAGATATGTGATAGGTAACTGTTCTGCCGGGGATGATAATAACTAATTAATTTAATTGATTCAAATTTTGTTACACTATTTATGTGATAATTAAGAAAATACTTATCATTTTATAATATTTTTAAAAAATATATGTATTGTAAGAGTTAGATGTACGTGAAAATTACTCTTTTTTTTCAAAACTATTGATTTTACAACAATATGCATATTTTGCAAAAGAAAAATCAGAATATTAATTATTGAATTTCAAGCACAAATGGAATTACTGTAACTAAACCCTTCTTTTAGACCGGTGGCTAGAGAAAAAGCGAGCCATTAATTTATGTGTGATCAAGTTGATTACTTTTAATGTCCTTGTCTCATCTACACCATTGACTTCAAGCGGAGATTTGTGTGACGAATGCAAAGACGTCCACTTTTATTCAGGTTTCCGGGATGGAGCCTTTTGTTAGAGATAGTTAGAGTGGGAAAAATATGGCACGGCAAACCCGCTTCTTCACGGAACGACACGGTTACAGCACGGAATGGCACGACATGTGTGTCAGTTACGTGCCGTACTCGCGTGTCCCGTGCCTTGACCATTTGTGTGCTGCGACCATCTTTTAAAACTTTAGCACGTGATTAGCACGTCACGGCACGGCACGTAGTCACGCGAGTCATGTGTAATTAGGACCATTATATTGATCAAATAGTGAATCTTTAATAAACTAATCTAAATTATGATCAAATTAATGATCACGCGAGTCACGTTTGATCACAGTACGTTTGGACACAGCGTGACCATTTGCTTGCCATGACCACCCCTTGATATTTTGATCACAGCACGGCACGTGAAAATAACTTGATCACAACACAACACGACACGAGACTAAAGTCACACCGTGTTAGAAACAGCATGATACGGCACGTCACGTTTTTTCCTAGTCTAACTGTCTGAGTTAGAAGCCCATTAGGTCGAACCCCATGAATTATATAATTTGGTTTGGGGTCAATACTTCTAGCAAACATTCAAAATCTTAACAAATATCTATTTTAGCGTGCATTTAATAATTAAGATTTAAATTTAATTATTTTTCTTGGAAACGAGCATTTTTGTCAACTTGCTATATATTTTGGGGATGAAAATAAATTGTATGCATTAAATAACATTTTTTACTAGATAATTAATGAAATTGTGATAAAAAAAATTATATAAAAGATACTTAATTTGATAATATTAATTAATTTTTCTATTATTTAAAAATCAACTATTAATTAATATTCTGAAATTATAATGCATTGTAATATTTAATTTTGTCTAGATAGAGGAAACCCCCAACAAATACCATGGTTAAATGCATCTCTCGTATAATTATGAGTTACAACTTACAACTTAGTGATAAGTGGTAACATATATAAACGAAATGATTCCAAAATCAGTGTTTCTAGATGCATGCAACAGATGGCCAAATGCTTACAACAGCATTTTCTTAATTTTAAATAAAAAAAGTTAGGTTGACTCTCTCTCTCCAAGAACGAAGGTTCATAATGTGAATTCTACTCTCCCCTCCTATAAATACTCCCTCCTGATTCCAATCTATCATCAAACACACACATATATATACAAACTCATACCTTAAACCACTTACTAAGCTAGCTAGCCTAAAAGCATATATAAACCATGGCCATTTTCGTTTGCCAAAGCATTCTCCTCTCCCTTGCTGTTCTTCTCTTCATCAAACTTCTTCTTTCTCGCACTAAAGATAGCAAGAACAAAAAGCTCCCACCGAGCCCACCGGCACTCCCGGTAATCGGCCACCTCCATCTCTTCAAGAAACCCCTCCACCAAACTCTGGCTTCCATATCTGAAAAATACGGCCCTGCAACGTTTCTCAAATTCGGTTCCCGCAAGGTCCTCGTCATCTCCTCTCGCTCCTTGGCCGAGCAGTGTTTCACCACCAATGACATGGCATTCGCCAACCGAGCACATTTGCCATCTGTCAAACAGGCCACCTTCGACTACAATCACATCGGTGCAGCCAATTACGGACCACATTGGCGCAATGTTCGCCAGATTGCAGCTACGGAGCTTCTCTCTGCACAGAGGCTGCACGCATCCTCAGATGTCAGAGTCGGGGAGGTTCGTGATATGGCCCGCAGACTATTCCGTTCCTGGAATGCTTCAGCTGGTTCAATGGGGATGAGTTATTTTGAGAAAGTTGACCTTAAGGCGAAGCTCTTTGAGCTGTCCCTTAATGTGATGATGGTAATGATTGCCGGAAAAAGGTTCTACGGAGACAACATTGAGGATTTGGAAGAGACGAAAAGATTCAGAGAGGCAGTGGAGGAGTTCTTTTCCTTGGGCGGCGCTTCGAATGCAGAGGACTTCCTGCCGATTCTCAAGTTTCTCGGCATGGCAAAGGCGGCAAAGAAGCTGAATCATTTGGCTGAGTTGAACAAAGAAATGACGCAGAAGCTCATCGACGAGCATCGGAAACCAGGAGCCCAGAAGAAAGGGACCATGATCGCAAATATGCTCGAGCTGCAGAAGGAGAACCCAGAAAAATACAACGATACAAATATCCAGATAATTGCAGTGGTGAGTAATAATGGATTGTCGTTCTCACTATTATATATATATATATATATATATAGTTAGAAGTTAGAACTTCAAATTTAAAAATGTTAAATTCCTGCAACATAAATATGATTCTGATTTTTTTGTTATTGTTTGCTAAATGACTAATAATTGACCACTTCTTTTACAGAGCTTATTGCAAGCAGGAACTGATACCTCATCCAATACAGTAGAATGGGCAATCACTCTTCTATTAAACAATCCTGACGTACTAAAAAAGGCATCAGCTGAAATCGACGCACATGTCGGTACCAAGCGGCTCGTTCAAGAATCTGATATGCCCAACCTGCCATATCTTCATTGCATCCTCAATGAAGTGCTCCGCCTCTATCCCGGTGGCCCGCTTCTCGTACCACATGAATCTCGTGAAAATGTTTCTATCGGAGGGTACGAAATTCCACAAGGTACAATGCTTTTGGTCAACGCTTATCACATTCACAGAGATCCGAGTCTGTGGGACGAGCCGACCAAGTTCATGCCTGAGAGATTTGAAAGCGATAGCACAGAAGCCAAGAAGATGATACCGTTTGGAATGGGGAGGAGGAGGTGCCCGGGTGAAGGCCTAGCGATACGCGAAGTCGGACTTATATTGGGGACCTTCATTCAGTGCTTTGATTGGCAAAGGATTGGAGATGAACTCATAGACACGAGGGAAGGTTCTGGTTTGACTCTTCCAAAGGCTGTTCCACTGGAAGCCATGTATCGTCCGCGCCAAGTCATGATGGATGTTCTCTCCACCTTATAAAATGTGGTCGATCTACCTTAATTTAGTTGGTTAATTTATTCTGTTTTTAATATGTTTGCTCATCTTAATTTATTGTAAGGATTGTGCATGTGTTGTAAAATGTGGTCGATCTACCTTAATTGTGTGTTGTAATATTGTAAGGATTGTGTGTTGTAACAATATTTTTTTTAACATTGTCAATTGATCCAAATCTGAATCGATATAAAGAAATAACGGCATACTTTAATATACCTTATTAATTTCTTTAATGGAATCATTGAGCAACTCCCATGCTCTTAATTTCAATTCTAACTTTTTTTTGGCAACATGCAATAAAACTTACCTAAAATAATGTACAAATAATTCATAAACCAAAATGGAAATAACACCAGTAAGGGAAATGAGTTAATAATTTAATACATATTTTAGGATCCGACTAATATATTGTACCTAAGGAGTTGTATCCAGTTTTTACCCAAACTAACTGTCATTTAACTTGCATAAATACTGTGAAATTCTATACTCAATATTGTATCTTCAATGGAAAATCATATATAATACGTAATTCAAAATTTAAAATCATATCTTCAATGGCAAACCGTTTGCAACTTCCACAATTGCCAAACTACATGTAGTTCCTGTACTTCAACTAGCTGTACTTTCAGAGTGACAATTTCTAGAAGATTTCAAAACCGAACCACTCTAGAACTTGCAATTGTTTCCAAATAACACTTAAAATTATGCAAAATTAATTTTTTTGCATCCAAATTAATTTTTTTTTTCATCATTTTTTTTCTTCAATTATTAATATTTATATATGCATATATATCATGTAAAATAAGACTTCAATACTGTAAAACTCGCAGATGTAAACTATAAAACTAACAAATGCAAAATATAAGACTTCAATACTATAAAATTGACACCTGAAACTGTAAAACTAACATATACAAACTATAAAACTTCAATACTCTAAAATTCGCAACCAAATACATCTGTTCCTCACAAACATACAAATAATTAATGTAATTACTTCATAACCCTCTGGTGAACGTTATTTGGATGAGTGAGAAGCTTCATCGCTAAAATCACACGTTCTTTCGAAATATCATCCTGCAAAAAAAACAAAAAAAAGGTCATAATTTAGAGTTACCTTGCTGAGAGAATAATACAAATCGGAATTACATCATAAACTTCAATACAATAAAACTAACATGCAAACTATAAGACTTCAATACATAAAATTAACAATGAAACTGTAAAACTAACATATACAAACTATAAAACTTCAATACTTCATCAAATAAATACTGTCAGATGACTCACTATCAGACATTCAGGTGTGGATAAAATTAAACATAAATTTGACAAGGTGTTAATACTTCAACTTTTTTATCTTTTATTATATAGATATCCTATTAAATTATTGCATGAAACCTGTAAAATAACTGATATATCATATAAAACTATTGCATGAAACCTAAAAAACTATTGAATGAAACCTATAAAATAATTGATACATCCTATAAAACTATTGCATAACACTTGTAAAATAACTGACATATCCTATAAAACTATTAAGTAGATAATGTAATAGTTTAATGCATTTCAAATTCTAATCCTGTAAATCATTGGCAAAATTATGAAAAACTAGTTGAACAATTCTGTAAAATATTGAAACATATTTTAAAGGACTTTGCTTAATCTTGTAAAAAGTTGCAAAGAATAATTGTAAAACAAACACTCACAAGTCCTTATATAAAACTAGTTTAAGAATCCTATAAAAACAATTGTAAGAATCCTGTAAAACAATTACAATAATCCAGTAAAACTAGTTCAAGAATCATGTAAAATAATTGCAATAATCATGTTAAACAATTGCAATAATTCTGTAAAACTAGTTCAAGAATTCTGAAATAATAATTGCAAGAATCATGTAAAATAATTGCAATAATCATGTAAAATAATTGCAAAAATTATGTAAAACTAGTTCAAGAATCCTGTAAAACAATTGCAAAAATTCTGTAAGACTAGTTCAAGAATTATGTAAAACAATTGCAAGAATCCAGTAAAATAATTGCAAAAATCCTGTAAAACAATTGCAAAAATTCTGTAAACCTATTAGATACATCATGTAAAATATCGTATAGATCATGTAAACCTACTAGATAGATCATATAAAATATTGTATAGATCTTATAAACCTGCTAGATAGATCATATAAAATATTATACAGATCCTGTAAACCTATCTTAAATAGATACCGTAAATTTATTTCTGTTCAGAATTCTCATATCATGATTGGGAATCGGAAGCTAGTAGCGCGATTCTCAGAACGAGCGCCAGTAGAATAAAGCATGTATCATTAACTTTATATATAATAGTTGAAATCATCTGAATCTAAACTCTCTGTCTGCATTTGCACGCGTCCTAAAAATTCAATCAATAAGATCAAAATTCACCTCAAATCTCAGAAAAAACAAACAGATCAGTCAAATTACGCTTAAACCCTTCGATTTAAGTACACCGTTGGCCCGGTCATTCCAGGATATGTATCAGACATGATCCAACAATCATTTTTTTCTTTTTGTTGCTTTGTGGATATGTCGAGTCAATGAGATGTAGCAAAATAACATGTAAACAACTAAACAGACGAGTTACAAGCTTGAAAATGCCAAAATTGCAATCCTTGTTAACAACAATCGTACCAAGTCAAACATGATATTGGAACTAAGAATTTCAGCACAAATATAAGTAAAGCGCATCTATGTACGGCACAAGCTCCGATTGATTGCAACTTTAATAATGTCACCTTGATGGGAGAGATCGGCTTAATAGAAAGAATAATAGGAGAAGAAGAAAGAAGACCGGTACAAAAACAAACAGATCTGTTTCGTCGAACCATCGAGGAGGAAGCGTGCGACCTGACCAGGCGGAGATGATCTCTCCTTCCAATGGGAGGCAGTCGATCTCGACGTAGATGTGAGATCCGACGATGATGATCAGTTTTGACGAGGAGGAAATGGACAATGAGGTGGCGACAGTGCTGGAATTTTAGAGAATAATAAATAATCGGTGTTTTAGAGAGAAAGAGATCTGGATTTGATACGGAGGAAGATTCTTAAATAAGCAAAAGTTGGAGACCAATGTTTAAAAGCAGTTGAAACCTTATCCAAAACGACGGGGTACAAACTGGGTACAAAGAGCTGGGTATATAAACCTTTTCTCTATTTTATAATATGTATTTTGTGGTTTTTATTTAGGAAAGTTTTCAAAAAAAAATGACAAGTACATGTGACGAGTACGTGTGGCAAGTATGTGTCTAAATAAATTTAGACTTCTACACGTTAAAAACATTAAAAAGATGCATGTAATAAAAAAGAAGATAAATTATTGTAATTGGAGGACTGATATTCAATTTAAAATTTCATCTTTTAATCAAAACCATTGATTAATATACGTGCTTAATACAGTTAATATAAGAATGTGCTTAATATAAGAAAGAACCGAGATACCATATATCAGTGAGTGAGGCTACCGTACTATGCATAGCACGGATTGGTCCGTGCTACGACTCAATATTTGAGTTTTCAAAATCCTAACGATAGATCCGAACCGTTCAACATGATTACATGCTTACTAAGTGGTAAGGACATAACTTATATGCCAACATTGTATTGGATCTTGAGGAGTATATGTTACATAGATCACATGAGATTGTATATGTATAAAATGCAATGTCTATATATGTTGACGCTTTTATGCTTTTATATGCTTTTTTTTGTTATATATGTTGATGCTTTTTTGATATATATGTTGATATTAGAATTTTATGCTTTTATGGTTTCGATTAGAATTTTGTAATGATAAATGAGGAGGGATCCAATTACACATTTTTTGGTGACACATCATGACACCATTTTTTTATAGGTCAATTTTGCAATTTCAAAATCCAAACAGTCAATCTGAACCATTCAACATGATGGATATATTAAAATGTGCTTGGAGATAAAATTTTACATTTTTGAATTTTTTTACTATTTATTAAGATGGTTACAAAATCATTATTTTTCAATGGTCTGAAAACAACGATTTTGTAACCATCTTAATAAATAGTAAAAAAATTCAAAAAATGTAAAATTTTATCTCCAAGCACATTTTAATATATCCATCATGTTGAACGGTTTGGATCGACTATTTGGAATTTGAAAATGGTAGGTGTCAAAGTGTGTCACCAAAAAAGATGTAATTTGATCCCTCCTCATGATAAATATGGATTTGTATAATTTTGTAATGCTAAATATGAATTTGTATAATTTTGTATAATTTTGTATAATTTCTTGTACATGAATTTTAAATTGCTATATGAAAAATTTAAATACTGGCTAGCAAAACAGGAGGCTAGCCAAAAAGAAAAAACTAAAAATTATAAGACAATCCTACACGAATATTTAACAAAATTCCGTGTAAAAATAGTAATTTATAAAATAATCCGTGCACGAATACATTTCTACACGGATTATTGGATAAATGTCCGTGTATGATTGGTTCCTACACGGGCATTTATCCAATAATCCGTGTATGAATCTATTTGTACACGGATTATTAGATAAATATCCGTTTAGAATTGTTAAGAGAGCTACACGGATATTTAGTTTAAAGTCTGTGTAGAATTAATGAGGAAAGCTACACGGATATTTAGTAAAAAATCCGTGTATAAAGATTAATCGTACACGGATATGAGATTAAAAGTCTATGTGGAAAGAGGAATCATACACGGATGTTTAGGTAATATCCGTGTAGCTCGGTTATATGGAGAGTGACACAGGCAGGTGTTCGTACACGGCTGTTTATAAAGTAATCCGTGTAGAAATCGTTACAATCGCACACGGGTAAATATTCGTGTGTAATTATTTGCCGATTCGTACACTCTCGCTTCCTACACGGCAATCTCCTTTTCTGTAGCTCCTCCATTTATGTCCGTGTGCAATCCGTGTAGCTCCTCCATTTATGTCCGTGTGCAATCTCCTTTTCTGTAGTAGTGTCAATTGGTATTCCCCTATACAGCTATACTGAGACCCGGAGTAGGATGAAATAGGTACTAAAACAACATATTGCATGGCTAATTGGTATTAGCTGGTCAGAACTATCTTTATAAATTTAGAAGATTGGTTTGGCACCATAATTGCCAACCTTTTGCTAGTATGAGTTCTGTGCATTCTGTTGTATCATATATTATATGCAAGTACTTGCAAGGAAACTAATTGGATCGGGCTTGGTTCTTAGGGTCTCTGAAAAGAAAAACAATTCAATTTTTAGCATAGTTAGTGCAAAGTGAAAAGCTGTTTTGTTAGCATCTCTGTTTTGTTGAATTTCTTGGGCTTTAAGATTAGGCTTGTTTGTGATTTTGATGAAAAATAAACTGGACAAACCTTTAGAAATGCCATTTTTCTCACTGACACCTATTACTGTTACAGCTGTTGTATCAGCTGGTTTTTAAGAGATGTGACCACTGAGATACAATAATGTATCAGCTGGTGTGGAAGGATATCCTAAATTTATGAATTTACAGTATATTCCTTCAAGTTGTTAATTTTTTATTTGTTGTGATACTGTGGCTTGGAACGTACAAGAAAAATATCAATATAATGTCCCAAGATTTTCAAACACTGGTACACTAATATTTCACCGAGACTTTAATATTTACTGATCAAATAGACATATTTTATTTCAAATTGATTTCGGAGCATCTAGAAGATGCAGATGCAGATGTGTTGCCAACAACTAATTTTCTAAATGGAATGCTGTAGGGATCATGGGGAAGCACTCAGCAATGCTATTATTATTATTATGCTTCTCTCTCGGCCTCTCTGGTCAAACAAGATGCCTTACTATGTGCATAATTAATGCATTTATAAAATGGGGCTGGCTTCTAGAACGTCTCTTCATTGGAGTTTGATAGATATTTTTCCTAGCTATTAATTTTATTTTTATTTCTTTCATATGATTATTATGAGACGCAAAGTTATGTAGTCTGGGTATATTATTTGATGGAATCAATTGGAAATTATAACAAAAGAACAGCAATATACAACACTATATATAATACTATGCTAAATTAAATTAAGTGGAACTCTCAGCTTCAGTCAAGCTTAACCTTTTACATTGAAGGTGTTCAACCAATGCATGTAGTCTTCCATCAAATAAGAGTTTTAATGAATTTATGTTGAATAACTAATTAATTTAATTGATTCAAATTTTGTTACACTATTTATCTAATAATAATAAAATACTTATCATTTTATAATTTTTTTTTAAATATATGTATTGTAAGAGTTAGATGTACGTGAAAAAATTACTCTCTTTTTTCAAAACTATTGATTTTTCAACAATATGCATATTTTGCAAAAGAAAAATCAGAATATTAATTATTGAATTTCAAGCACAAATGGAATTACTGTAACTAAACCCTTCTTTTAGACCGGTGGCTAGAGAAAAAGCGAGCCATTAATTTATGTGTGATCAAGTTGATTACTTTTTATGTCCTTGTCTCACATCTACACCATTGACTTAAAGCGGAAATTTGTGTGACGAATGCAAAGACGTCCTCTTTTATTCAGGTTTCCGGCCGGGATGGAGCCTTTTGTTAGAGATAGTTAGAGCGGGAAAAATGGCACGGCGAACCCGCTTCGTCATGGAACGACACGATTACAGCATGGAACGGCACGACATGTGTGTTAGTTACGTGTCGTACTCGTGTGTCCCGTCCTGTGACCATTCGTGTGCTGCGACCATCTTTTGAAACTTTAGCACGTGATTAGCACGTCACGTGAAAGATCTAGTCACGGCACGGCACGGCACATATATGGTCACGCGAGTCATGTGTAATTAGGACCATTAGATATTGATCAAATGGTGAATCTTTAATAAACTAATCCAAAGTATGATCAAATGGTCACACGAGTCACGTTTGATCATGGTACGTTTGGACACGGCGTGACCATTCGCGTGCCATGACCACCCCTTAACATTTTGATCACAGCACGGCACGTAAAAAATTAACTTGATTAAGGCACAACATAGCACGAGACTAAAGTCACACCGTGTTAGACACAGCACATACGGCATGACACGTTTTTTCCTAGTCTAACTGAGTCCGAGTTAGAAGCCCATTAGGCCGAACCCCATGAATTATATAATTTGGTTTGGGGTCAATACTTCTAGCATACATTCAAAATCTTAACAAATATCTATTTTAGCGTGCATTTAATAATTAAGATTTAATTTTGATTATTTTTCTTGGAAACGAGCATTTTTGTCAACTTGCTATATATTTTGGGGATGAAAATAAATTGTATGCATTAAATAACATTTTTTACTAGATAATTAATGAAATTGTGATAAAAAAAATTATATAAAAGATACTTAATTTGATATTATTAATTAATTTTTCTATTATTTAAAAATCAACTATTAATATTCTGAAATTAGAATGCATTGTAATATTTAATTTTGTCCAGTTAGAGGAAACCCCCAACAAATACCATGGTTAAATGCATCTCTCGATAATTATGAGTTACAACTTACAACTTAGTGATAAGTGGTAACATGTATAAACGAAATGATTCCAAAATCAGTGTGTGCTTCTAGATGCATGAAGGAAGCTCAGATGGCCAAATGCTTACAACAGCATTTTCTTAATTTAAATAAAAAAAAGTTAGGTTGACTCTCTCTCTCCAAGAACGAAGGTTCATACTGTGAATTCTACTCTCCCCTCCTATAAATACTCCCTCCTGATTCCAATCTATCATCAAACACACACATATATATACAAACTCACACCTTAAACCACTTACTAAGCTAGCTAGCCTAAAAGCATATATAAACCATGGCCATTTTCGTTTACCAAAGCATTCTCCTCTCCCTTGCTGTTCTTCTCTTCATCAAACTTCTTCTTTCCCGTACTAAAGATAACAAAAACAAAAAGCTCCCACCGAGCCCACCGGCACTCCCGGTAATCGGCCACCTCCATCTCTTCAAGAAACCCCTCCACCAAACTCTGGCTTCCATATCTGAAAAATACGGCCCTGCAACTTTTCTCAAATTCGGTTCCCGCAAGGTCCTTGTCATCTCCTCTCGCTCCTTGGCCGAGCAGTGTTTCACAACCAATGACATGGCATTCGCCAACCGAGCACATTTGCCATCTGTCAAACAGGCCACCTTCGACTACAATCACATCGGTGCAGCCAATTACGGACCACATTGGCGCAATGTTCGCCAGATTGCAGCTACGGAGCTTCTCTCTGCACAGAGGCTGCACGCATCCTCAGATGTCAGAGTCGGGGAGGTTCGCGATATGGCCCGCAGACTATTCCGTTCCTGGAATGCCTCAGCTGGTTCAATGGGGTTGAGTTATTTTGAGAAAGTTGACCTTAAGGCGAAGCTCTTTGAGCTGTCCCTTAATGTGATGATGGTAATGATTGCCGGAAAAAGGTTCTACGGAGACAACATTGAGGATTTGGAAGAGACGAAAAGATTCAGAGAGGCAGTGGAGGAGTTCTTTTCCTTGGGCGGCGCTTCGAATGCAGAGGACTTCCTGCCGATTCTCAAGTTTCTCGGCATGGCAAAGGCGGCAAAGAAGCTGAATCATTTGGCTGAGTTGAACAAAGAAATGACGCAGAAGCTCATCGACGAGCATCGGAAACCAGGAGCCCAGAAGAAAGGGACCATGATCGCAAATATGCTCGAGCTGCAGAAGGAGAACCCAGAAAAATACAACGATACAAATATCCAGATAATTGCAGTGGTGAGTAATAATGGATTGTCGTTCTCACTATTATATATATATATATATATATATATATATAGTTAGAAGTTAGAAGTTAGAACTTCAAATTTAAAAATGTTAAATTTCTGCAACATATATAAATATGATTTATTTATTCTGATTTGTTTGTTATTGTTTGCTAACTGACTTGACCACTTCTTTTACAGAGCTTATTGCAAGCAGGAACTGATACCTCATCCAATACAGTAGAATGGGCAATCACTCTTCTATTAAACAATCCTGACGTACTAAAAAAGGCATCAGCTGAAATCGACGCACATGTCGGTACCAAGCGGCTCGTTCAAGAATCTGATATGCCCAACCTGCCATATCTTCATTGCATCCTCAATGAAGTGCTCCGCCTCTATCCCGGTGGCCCGCTTCTCGTACCACATGAATCTCGTGAAAATGTTTCTATCGGAGGGTACGAAATTCCACAAGGTACAATGCTTTTGGTCAACGCTTATCACATTCACAGAGATCCGAGTCTGTGGGACGAGCCGACCAAGTTCATGCCTGAGAGATTTGAAAGCGATAGCACAGAAGCCAAGAAGATGATACCGTTTGGAATGGGGAGGAGGAGGTGCCCGGGTGAAGGCCTAGCGATACGCGAAGTCGGACTTATATTGGGGACCTTCATTCAGTGCTTTGATTGGCAAAGGATTGGAGATGAACTGATAGACACGAGGGAAGGTTCTGGTTTGACTCTTCCAAAGGCTGTTCCACTGGAAGCCATGTATCGTCCGCGCCAAGTCATGATGGATGTTCTCTCCACCTTATAAAATGTGGTCGATCTACCTTAATTTAGTTGGTTAATTTATTCTGTTTTTAATATGTTTGCTCATCTTAATTTATTGTAAGGATTGTGCATGTGTTGTAATATGTTTAAGTGTTTGGTTAATTACTTTATATTTGTTATGTTTGTGTGCAATAACCAGGTCAATCTATTACTTTACTGTTAAGCACGTATATTGTTATATCTCATAAAAAACAAGGAAAGGAAAAGGTATAATTAGTGAGCCTGTTAATTAATTCTTGAGAGTATAGGAGCAAATGATGAGTGTCATTGCTTGAAGAGTCGCTAAGCTAAATTTCCTAGCTAGTACGTAGGCTCTCTACATCTATTGTCACCTAGCTAGCGACTCTAGATCGAGATGCTTAGCGACTTAATTAATACCCTCCAGCAATGCTATCATCTTATCTGCTCATAATTAATCTGGTTTTTGGGCAAGGCTCTAGCTCTCCAGTTTCTTGGGCAAGGGTCTCTCCAGTTCCTTTTCAGCTCCTGTACGTAGAGTGGGAAAAATGGCACGGCGGAGCCGGCTCTGTCACGGAACGGCACGGTTAAGGCACGGAACGGCACGGCACGCGTGTCAATTACGTGTCATGACTCGCGTGTCCCATGTTGTGTTCATCTTTTGAAACTTTGGCACGGCACGTGAAAAATTTAGTCACGGCACGTAGTCACGCGAGTCACGTATATAATTAGGACCATTAGATATTGATTTAATGGTGAATCTTGAATAAACTAACTTAAATTATAATTAAATGGTCACACGAGTCACGCGAGTCACGTATGGTCACAGCACGTTTAGACACGGCGTGACCATTCACATGCCGTGACCACCCCTTGACATTTTGGTCACGGCACGGCACGGCACGTGAAAAATCAACTTGGTCACGACACGGCACGGCACGAGATCAAAGTCACAGCGTATTAGTCACGTCACGACACGGTACGGCACGGCACGACACGTTTTTTCCACTCTACCTGTACGTGTCAATGGGTGAATTTTTCGTTTCTTCTGTCAATTTAACCACGAGTGGGTTAATGTATATGAAATGATAAGAAATAATGGATACCGGCCGGGACATGTCAGACATTTCATCTTCTAATAAACAGTAAAAGGATGCGTTAAATCTAAAGTTTGTAATTTAAATCAATAAATGGAGAAATAAGAAAGACTCAAATTTTAAATAGAAAAATAAGATATTTATTACTTTGATGGTAAAATACTAAAATTTTAAATTTTAAATGCTTAATAATAGAACTAGTATCGTGCGTTACAGACGGAGACATATTATAAGAGAACAAAAGAAATTCACATACAAAATGACATCTTTTTATAAAAAAAATAGACTATAATGATAAGGAATAAACCAATATTTTGTAATGAAATCAAACACATATATGCAATTAATATTGACAATATTTTATAACATTGTCAATTGATCCAAATCTGAATCGATATAAAGAAATCACTGTATACTTTACCTTATTAATTTTTTTAATGGAATCATTGAGCAACTCCTATGCTCTTTCAATTCTAACTTTTTTTTGGCAACATGCAATAAAAGTTATCTAAAATCCACAAATGTACAAAAATGAATGTAATTATATTTCTAATAAAAAATAAAAATGAATGTGCAATCAATTCCAATTAAATTGTTTTTTATAAATGAAGAAAATTCAAAAACACAAATACATATTTAGGTGGGTTGAAAATTGAATTGAATATATATTAGATTTTATAATTACCCTATAGGGTAACGGGTATGAAATAGTCATTACCGATACCCTTACCCATACCCAATAAGCTAACGAAAAAAAACCTTACCCATACCCGCCTTATCGAATACGATAGGGTCGGGTAAACGGCTAAAAAGGTACCATTGACACCCCTATATTGTGGTTTTTATTAGGAAAGTTTTCGAAAAAAATGACAAGTACATGTGACGAGTACGTGTGGTAAGTATGTGTCTAAACAAATTTAGACTTCTACACGTTAAAAACATTAAAAAGATACATATAATAAAAAAAAAAGACAAACTATTATAATTGGAGGACTGATATTCAATTTAAAATTTCATCTTTTAATCAAAACCGTTGATTAATATACGTGCTTAATAAAGTTAATATAAGAATGTGCTTAATATAAGAAAGAACCGAGATAGCATATATCAGTCCTATTTATCCGCCAATAAAAATCACGCAAAGGGTATTTTGAAACAAATTTGTGTTTTACAAGGGTTATATCTGCAATAGTTACCGGTGTCCTGGTACGAAGTGGATCCGTATCCTCTGCATTAACTCAAAAGGAAATCTTTTGAGTTAATGAATTTAAACCGTCTGATTTTAAAATGAGCCAATCCGGCTCGTGTCTATAACATAGGGGTCCTTTAATAATAGTGCAGATCTAGTTCGCACGAATCTTAAAATAGATTGGACAGTCAAGATTTATGAACTCAAAAGATTCTCTTTTGAGTTAATGTAGAGGATATGAACGCGTAGGAAGTAGGAAGTACCAATGTACCATTTCAAGGGTCCGAATCTGCTGCGATTCTAAGGGATCGCAGGATTCTGCGATTCTAAATCCAACCATTCAAATGATAAAATCCAGAATCTTTTTGAGAAATCAGTTTTTATGCACGAATCTCGAAACATATGAACGGTTGAAATTGGAATCTCAGGAAACCTGCGATCCCTGAGGATCGCAACAGATTTATTTCCCCATTTCATTGGTCCGAATCGCAGGGACCCTGCGATCTCAGATGAGAGAGTCCGTATCCTCTGAGATATCTCAACTTTTGCGTGACCTACGTGTCCGATGCCTATTTGGAGATAGCGCGGGGGCCAGTATTATTTGTGCATCGAGATTCGTCTGGAACTTATTTGAATGGTTGCGATTTTCCATAAAGTCACGCAAAGTTTGAGATATCTCAGAGGATGTGAATTTTCTCATCTTCCAGACTTCGAATTCCGAGATCATAATATTACTCCACTGTACTCCTTTGAGGCTTTGACTGTGTTGACCGTAAAGATCCGATGGAAGGAGTCGAGCAGAAGTCGGATCCGAATCCGAATCCAGTACCAACTCCAACTCCGGCTCCGGCTCCAGTCGGTACCCCTTCGCTTAAAACTTCAATTGCAAGGCTACAAACGCCTCTTCGTTGCATCGTCAAGCTAGGTAATGTATTATGTATACTGACTGATTCGTAGTAATTTTGCAAACACAACAAATTGTAACGTATATAGCCCTGGTGCTTGTATCTCATGGATGCAAGAAAATATCACGTCTTTGGAGGTTCTCTCATTTTACTTTTAATGGTCTTGCTACTAACCTCTGTTAATGTTAAGTAGGGAATAGGTAAATTTGACGATTTGCCTTTTCTTTTTCTTTTTTATGATTTAGGCGGTGCTGCAATTACTAACAAAAATGAGCTAGAAAGTATAAATGAAACAAATTTGAAATCAGTTTGTCTTCAACTGAGGGAAGCCATGATGCCTCAGAGTGAAAATGGAATTGGAATGGATTGGAGTCGGAGAAATGGAAATGAAATTGAATTGGGAGATGTTAGTAAGATTGGAGAGAGTTCATTAGATGACTTGAACTCCAACTTCATTGTGGTTCATGGTGCTGGTTAGTTAAATTTTCTTAACTCTCTCTTATGTATCTTAAAATTTGGAAATTACAGTTCTATTTGTTGGGCACAATCCTATGGTTCTATTTAGTTTAGTTAAGTAGGCGGTATATCTAAAAAGAACCTAATTTCTGATGAGAACTCTGTGCACTCAAAAGCTTGTTATGCTTGGAAAATTTGAGATTAAATTTCAGTATGAGAATGTGCATATTTGCAATTAGGTTTAGAATTATGAGCTTGGATTTGAATTTGGGTTTGCTAATCCCAGTGGTTTTAGGGTGAAAAGGTTGAGGTAGTTGTTGTTTGGCATGGAGCTTGAGAGAGCCTTTCAGCCCTTCTAATTTATACTGAGGGTGTTCCATCTTTCTAAATTTTCAAAAAATTGAATTTATATTTTCCAAGTTTACTTTAGTCTCAATATGTTATGAAGTTTTGCACAAAGCGATCAATTGACACATAATGTTTGAATCCCATCCATAGAGGCAATCAAGAATAATATGGCACCATAAGTTGCATTAATTTTTTTTTTTTTTGGCATTTGCTCACTGTATTCCTGCTTCACAATTATATCCATGTTTCTATCTCCTTTTCTTCATCTAGTTAGGGAGAAAATGAATTGTGGTATCTCTTACTGCAAGGGGAAAGGATATAGTATATTTGTTGTTTATGAAAAAAATAAGTGAGCACTATGCTCTTCATTATCAAATTGATTGACTCATCAACAGACCAAATTGCTTCTTTTGAATTGTTCCAGGGAGAAATTTATGTTTCCCAGATACAGTGGAGACCAACTGTATGCTTCGGCCTAATTAAATTTGCAACTTATATTTCTTATTTTTTTTAAGGTTCTTTTGGGCACTTTCAAGCGAGTAAATCGGGCGTTCATAAAGGAGGGTTGCATTCGCCACTTGTCCAGGCTGGCTTCGTAGCCACACGAATTTCTGTACCTCTCGTTGCATAGAATTAACTTGCCTATTATGCTACAGTCATAATGTTTGTTTTAAGTTGTTTGTTTTACAATATAGGTTACATCCCTCAATCTTGAAATAGTGAGAGCCCTAGCAAGAGGTTTGGTTTTTGACACTAAGAAAATTGAAAATATATGGTTTATTGGACTTGATGTAATGCTTAATGTGTTTGAATTTTCTTTTATCTTTTTTTTTTCTCATTCAGAAGGAATACCCGCTGTTGGAATGTCACCATTTGCATGTGGATGGTCAACTCGACAAAGAGATGTTAGAAACAAATAATTCATCGTAATGTTTTTTCATGCATTAGCTTCTTCCAAAGTTTAATGGGTTACTTGCTCAAGTTTTGAAATTGACAATTTCAGATTGCATCAGCTGATTCGTCTCAAATTGTGGACTCACTCCTTGCCAGTTTTGTCCCTGTAAGTCACTTTGGCAAAATTTTATTAGATTATGTTTCCTCTTAATTTTCTCATGCAACAAAAATGTTATGATGTATTTTTTTTAGGTTTTGCACGGAGATGCAGTCTTGGACCATGCACTGGTAATTGATGTTTATTATTAGCTCTCTTCTTAAGCTTTTTCCTCAAATTACTAGAAAGAATATTGTAATTTCATTTCTTTCTTCTTTCTTTCTTTTTTTCTTCCTGCACACTGATCGTAGGAATAAACTGAGCAGGATTGTACCATACTTAGCGGTGATGTAATTATACGCCATCTTGCCGAGCTATTAACTCCAAAATATGTCGTCTTTCTGGTAATTTTACAATAATGTTTGTTAGGTCTTCCACCGTTATTTCTAATTGCTGATCACACTGTGTGAATATATATGAAGTAGACATGACTATGTTTACATGTCTTACACCCAAATGTCTGGATAAATTTGTTCTCCCATCATTTATGTCAAAATATTAACCTTTTGTGCCAACCAAGCTACTAATTTATCTTTTCATCAATTTTTAAGTCAAATTTGATACTAGAATCTTCTAAGGGAAAACATGTAATAAGAACCTTTTGTACCGCCCAGTTGGTAGCTTAGGAGGTCGAGGCCTGAATGGGACAGAATGAGTGGGATTAAAGATGGATGCAAATAGATGCAAATTGATAATATAGTCAAAGGAAAATAATGTGTCATGTACTCGTGCTAATAACTTGTCTCTCTTTTGGTATCCTTGATGTAATATAGACAGATGTGCTTGGTGTATACAATCGACCACCTTCAGATCCAGATGCAGTGCTTCTTAAAGAAATAGGTATCTTATTTACTCCTTTCATATATCCATCTTTTATTCTCTCTCTCTCTTTTTGAAAATTCCTTGGTAGTGGTTACCAAGCTTTGATTAAATAAGAAGTTTTACATCCATTGATCTCAATATCAATGTCCCCAACATACATCTCACACATCTCTAAGCTACTGGTACCAATACGGCTCAGAACTACATCCGCAGTACCCCATCAAAAACTAACACATCTTGTTAAAATGGAATAGACTAAAATAAGTTAAGCATAACCATAAACAACCAAAAGAGGGAAAAAAAAAAAATTGCAGATACAGCAGCGCCCTTTTTCTTCATCCATGTTTCAACCACAGAGCACTGTCTTGGACCGCCCGTTCCGTTCCTCCCTCTCTCCCTCTCTCTCTCTCTCTATCTTCCCCCCTGTGCCTGCTTTGGAGCTCAGCTTAGTTAACAAAAAGAAAAAGTAAATGTAGACTATGTTTATTTACATTAGTGTTAGGCTGTTAGCTAATGCAGGTATATTTTGTTAAAGTCTTGGCTTAGTTTGCCTAAATTTGGGCTTTAGCATATTTAGGGAACCATTAACCTACTGGTCTCGGTATAATAATGCTGGTCAAGTGGTACTGGTACACTGGCCTGAAATTTAGGTAAACCCACCAAAAGATGCAATCTTCTCTTTTAACTTGAAAACTTTTAACTAGTGGTACAAGAAGATGGAAGCTGGACTGTGATGAAACCTGATTTACTGCAAGCTGAAAAGGGAGGTAATTTATTTCTAATGCAATTATGACAAAACAATAGTATGTGCTTGTTGTCTGTGAAAAGTTCATTTTTAGAATGTCAGAATCTTCTTAGGAAGGATTAATTTCATAAAACCAGCTAAATGGTTATGGTTGGATGTAATTGCACTCGTTTTGTAAAATGATCATCGTAGGAAGGACTAAGTGCATTTTAGTGATTCAACTATTTAATAGTTTTTTGGAAATGAAAAATATTCTTCTTTTCTTGAGCAGTTAAGATAACGATGGCTGCTCATGACACTACTGGAGGTATGGAGGCTAAAATTATAGAGGCTGCTATAATTGCAAAGCTTGGAATTGATGTCTATATTACAAAGGCAAGTGTGCTCCTTTAATTTTAGTGCATTCATTGCTATTTTAAGGGATAGTACAGAGAAAACATTGTATAGGCTAACTTACAAAAATACCCCTGTTTAGCAGTGAGTGTACAGCTTTGCCAAAAATTTACAGTATCAAGTAGTTACATGCAATAATTACAAATTTGTCAGTACCAGCAAGTATAAGGCACCTATCTGGGAAGCTAGTTTACCATGAATTACCATAGAATGAAAAGAGAGATAGGAAAAGAAATGGGTATCTTCTGTGTATGAAGCATATTTTTTTTCCTTTTAACCCTTTCCTTAATGATGATATTGCAAAACCAACTTTTATAGGTTGGTACAGAGCATGCTTTAAGAGCACTTAAAGGACAAGTGCATGAAAACCCAGATGATTGGCTTGGCACCATTGTTCGTTCTGACAAGTAGATTTCCAATTTTGCTTGGCCCTTCAATGTGTTATTTATCCATCAATACTAATTTCATTGTTGATGCTATTTATCGCTGGATTTATGCATTTCTATTAACAGTCTGAAATCTGAACATCATTGTTCAACCCAACTCATTTTAGTAATTATTTCATTGTTCTGTGCTACATATTATGGTGTCAAGTGGAGTACAATTGAGTGTTCAGGGTCGTGTTCTGGCCCATTTGATTTTGGATAACTGTTGGGTCTCAAATTGTTTACGGATAGGGTCGGTTCATGTTTTGGGTTGCCGTACTTCAAATTATTAGTGGATCTCAGGCCGTTGGGTTTAGGGTCGTCTGACCTCAGGTCACTTTCAGGTTTTGAGTCTTCACTAATTGGATCTGGTCAGGTTTCGGGTTTTGGATCATTCAGTTTTCTGTTGGGTCGCATTAATGTTGGGTTATTTTAGTTGGCTCATTTTAGGTCACAGTTGTCTCGAGTTCCAATCAGGTCAAGTTTGGTCATCCTGGGGTTGGGTCATTTTTTGGGTTTCAAGCATTTAGGTATTGGATCATTCAGATTCAGGTTAGGTCAGGTTTCAGTCACCTGGCTTTTGGGTCAGTTTTTTTCATATCAGATTTTATTTCCTCTAGTTGCCAGGAAAATAACTGGTTGCTATTTATTCACTATGGCCTGTATTAATGAAAGAGAAGTCAATTAGTCTTTTAGAGCTTGGTCGATATTGCGTATTTCATATCTGTGATGTTTTTTTTCGTAAATAGAATGAAGGAGAACAAGAGAACAAGAAAACAAGAAAGGTTTAATAGTAGGACCTATCATTACAATTCTAAGGAAATAGGCCAGTCGACTTTTTTGGACTTTTTATTATTCAATACATATATTTCGGTTATATTTTTATCTAAGTTTTCACTTCAATTTGCTAATTTGCTAAGAACAGTCTTACTTTGAATTGTGCCAAATAAACTTTTAATTAGCTAGAAAAATATTTCAATATTGTGCCAATTGATTTTATGATTATAACATATTTCTTAAAAAATATAGTTACAGAGACTGAGTTGTAATTATGTACCTAATAAAGTAATGGATTTGAATCTGATAAAGTAATCAATTTTATGATTATAACATTTCAATCCTCAGTTTGCAGAGCAAATGCTTCCTGACCTCAGTCCAAATACTCTATGGCTCAAGCCCACTTAAAAAAAGAAATAAATTAAAAACAATAAAAGAAGAATTTGGCCCAACAAAGCCCACTTGTCTCCTGTCCTGTAATTTCTCCTTGTCCGTATCTTCTCCTAATCTCCTCCCTCCATCGCCAGAATTCTTCTTCTCTCTCTCTCTCTCTCTCTAGCGCGCCCCCGCGCGCGCTCCCTTTCGCTGCGTTCGTTCATCTCTTGGTATGCTTTAACGCGCTTCTATTTCTTACTTCCTTTTAGCATCATATTTACTCAAAGACGAAAAGAAAAAAAGTCGAATTACTGTTTCAGTAGTTGCCTGGTAAGCCAAGAGTGCAATTACACTGTTAAACTGATTAGTTATTGCGGTTATTATAGGATAAAAAGCCCTTCTTGTTTTCTTTTCTCATAAACTGTATTATCGTTTTTCTGTCAAGACAGTAGGTAATTTCATTGCTCCTAAAAGTTAAAGTGTTATTGGGCTTTTACTAATTAAACCTAACTTTTTACAATGTTTGTAAGTAACGTTGAACTTTGTTATATAAAAAAAGAACAAGTCAAGTAACAATGACTATAAAACGCACTTAACTTTGTTATATAACTATCCTGTATTCTGAAAGTTTCTATATTTGTTTTTGTCAATTTAGGCAACCCTATGTTTAGTGGAAAAATGAGAAGAAATAATCGCAATAAGTTAACTCCATGCAGTTAGATCAACATATCTTAAACTATGGGTATTGGAATGTGATTTGAAAAACAAAATGTATTGGGTTTAATGTTATTTGCTATCCTACCCTGATACTTCACATGACCCCATGTATGCTAATAGCATGATTTCATGTGCTGCCCTTGCTAATAGCATGATTTTTCCTCAGTGAGGTAATTTTTCCATTGAAACTATGCAAGCCCTGGGCAATTTGGCTACAATAAATGGAGCACCTCTTCTAAATACCTCTCTCTGGAGAAAAACAGACCGTGGGCTTTGCAGTACATTTGCTGGAAGTTCAACATTTACAGGACTGTTTTGTAAGAAGGCTTTTCTGGGGAATAATTGTACAGAAAAAACAGGTGATTTGTTCGTCAGAGCCACCTGGCGTTTTTTCGGTGGGGGAGGTGGCAAGAGCACAAATGCAAGCATAGAACACAGTGAAGCAGCTCTTGAGGACGTTTTGCTTTTTTACTTCCAATTAGATTTGGAGACCCGGGTTCAGGTGCGAGTTTTCCTCACCTTCCCTTAGTTCCTTTTTTTAATTAGTTGCATTTAATAGATTATCCTTTTACTGTTTCCTTTGTCAGTATTGCCTCAATACGGAGCAGTATGACATTGCAAAAATGTTTAGAGATAAACTAAATGAGGTACTGAAGTTTTACTTGTCGCTACATTTAAAAAATGAGTAATTTGTAAAAATGCTATGCATTGAGATAATTGTACTTTGGAAGGTGGAAGCAGGTATAATGAAGCAACAGCAAGCTAAGAGGGGTTCATCAAAGAGTGAGGCCCAAGATAAAGAACTTAAAATTTTAACTCTACGGTGAGTTAAATTTGACAACTAGCTTCAAATCTACATATTACTATTAGTATTATTATTATTTCGTAATTTGCCTTGATTTCTCTTTCTGATGCAGTGCAGATATAAAAAAGGCAATTGAGAGCGAAAATTATGATGTGGCTGCAAAGTTACGTGATGAAGTATCTAAACTTGAGGTATTCAATCCGAGTTTCTTTGTTATTTCCTTTTACTTTTTTATTTACTCTTTTACCTATGGGGATTTCTCTTTAGACCGAGGCTTTGACGGCTTCAGCAAAGGCACTTGCATTTGAAAATGTAGAATATTCATTTCGGTTGGGGCAGCAGGTACAACACAAAGTTTTCGGTGAGTATAAATTTCAAGTTACCTTACAAAGTTGTGAAGTATTCGTTTGTTGTTTATCCTTAGTTTTTTGTATATTCTTTTTACCTCATTGCAGGGTATAGAGCTGTTATATGCGGTATGGATCCAGTTTGTTGTGAATCAAAATTATGGATGGAGAAGGCTAATATTGACAGGCTGTCTCAAGGGCCAAACCAACCTTTCTATCAGGTTTTTATATATTTCTAGTCTTTTAAATGTTGAAATATGGTTTTAATTAAACTTGTACCAAATGTCACATTTTGACATGTACTGAGATACAGAATAAACTTATTTTATTTAGAAAACTAAAAATGGATTATTACTTCTCAAATGTAATGTTTCAGGTCCTTGTAGATGTATATGCAGACCCAAATCTCCTTGTTGCTTATGGTAACTCCTTTTTCCCTATGTCAGTAACAAGCTTCTGATGCTTTGAATGGAAATGCATGTTCAACTTTTGTTCTTTATACATTAGATTAGATTTTTGGTTGATTCTTTTTTTCTTTTTTTTTGTGATATATTGCAGTGGCAGAGGAAAATCTCTTAACAAGTGAGGAGCAAGATAAAGCAAGTGCCTTCTATATATATATTCCAAAACATTATTTTAAAGAACTTCATTCTACTTTTCTTTTCACCAAACTCGTAACCTAAAAATGATTTTTGTACAAATATGTGGACAGAGAGTTACCCTAAAAATTAGGCTCGAATAGAGGGGATAGGTCATAGCTTGGCCTTGTATTTTGATAACCAACATATTTTTATACTCTTCATTTTCAACTGTTGTGTGTAGGGAAGATTTGACCATCCATACACACCATTTCTGTTTTACGGAACTGATACAGCCGGTGACTTCATTCCAATAAGACAGCTTCGCGAAAAATTCAATCGACCACGTTACGAACCACCATATGAACAAGGCGATGATGGTACTGGAGATGCTGCATAACATACTTATCATTTAGTTTCCTATTGCTGGTTATATCCATCTTGAGAGGCCTATATAGTTGATGTGCTGAAACATTGATGTACATGTAATTAATTCTACTTTGGAAGCATCCTATAATTTTGTTGATGCCGTTTACTTCTCGAAAACATCGATGTACAGGTAACATAGTTCTATTTCTGGCCGATCTGCAGAGAAATTACAAATGCCTTGTGTCATAATTGAAGTGCAGGTGCATTTGAGTTGCATATGTGCCTCAGTTTTGTTTTGTTTTGTATCACTTCCATTCCATTACAGCATTCTTTGTAGCACATGGCTACTGAGTGCTGCAGATGCAGTTGGTTAGGATCCTGGGCTTAAAGACCATACCAGCTTAAGCTCCATGATCAAAAGTCATCTCTGTTCTAAGCAAAGTTGGTTTATGGTATATAGTAACTAAGGAGATCACCTGCAGTTGGCTTGTACTCACAGAATTGTTCGTATATTTAGAGATGCTTTTAACAGTTCCAGCCATATCAATTCTGAGTATATTGCACCTAATTTTATAACTATATTTGGAGATGTGGAAAATGCTACTTGTTTCGACTTCTTTCCAATTGTAATGTAATTGAATCATAAACAATGTAGCTACTTGTAAAAAAGAACAACAAATAAACATTTATATTTCTCATACATCTTAAATATTTGATACAAGATATCCCAAATCTCATACATGTGCTTAAGCACAGTAAATAAATTATTTTGAAACTTATCTAAAACTTTTATCAGAGCTATAAAGGCATTTTAGAAAAAATCAGCCAGCCTTCTCAGGCAAGGGTGCAAAAAATGAAGAGGTATTAGAAACTTCAATAAAAGTAAAATTACCTAGTGGCTGCAAAAAAATGCAAAAGATTGCTGCTGGAAGAGACATTTCAAGAATTGTAAAGGGGAACAAAATAAGTGTAAGTTCATAATCTCAATCTGTCCTGTTATTCTTGTGATATTTTCAGAAGCACCACAAAATTTGGAATTCCATTCAAGATCTTAGTTCACCACCACCAGTAGTTGAAATCTTTGAGAGGTGAGGTAAGAAAATAATTTCCAATAACAGGTGCACCTTAAATATCAGAAAAACACAGGGTGCAGACTAATATTTACCCAAACTCAACAGGGATGTTGAGGGGCCAAAATAGAAAAGGAGAGGACAAAATGGGGCCTGAAGAAAATTAGGAAGGAATGTAGGCATCTTTAACTATTTCGTACATGGAAATGACAATCTCAATGGTCAATAAGATTATGACACCCCATTCGAGTAGATCAGATCTTCGGTTTTGTAGCACTTCTTGGAGAAAATGTATGTTATGCTGCAACAAACCAACAAAAAGTAAAAAAAAAAATGGAAATTTCCGTTCCACCCTGCAAAACTTGGAACCTAAACCCCTGCACGACAACTAATAACTTATAAAATGTTACAAAAAAGGAAGAATCAACTGTACCCGCCATCTAACAATTTCTCCATCCTTGTGTAGAGAAATTGTTGATGGTGAAATTCAAGGTACAGGATAAAGGTACTTCTCGTAATTTATAAGAGGCAAGATATTTGCAATGTCTGTGTAAAATACACCAAAATTTGCAAGGGTCTGCACGTGAAGACACCAGGGAAAAAAAGGACACCTCATGTTGTCATGGGAAAAAATAACTGAAGGATTTAAAACTTAGTTTATACATAAAAAAAAAAAAAGGAGAGAATCATACCTCCACAAACTTCAGTTTGAAATCAAGGCTACCAAATCGTTGATTAAGTTCATACTCTTCTCTTAAATACTCCAATATCTGTGCATAATTTGCATTTTTCCATGCAATTTCAGACCTAGTGACGTTAAATAAAAATATTTATATTAACACATTATGAGTACAAGTTCAAAAAAAGCCAAGATATGAATTAAAGATATTAGCAAAACTTCTTCTTCAAAGCTTTTATTCCCAAACAAGTTGGGGTAGGCTAGAAATGAAACCCAATGGGAATCAACAACACGGGGACTTCCTAGGAGGTCACCCATCCTAGTACTACTCCTGCCCAATTCGTAAGGGTTTCATTTCCATAAAGATATTAGCAAAACTAGGAAGAATTATTAGTAGGTCAAAACCACATGCATTTATCGTTCGTACCCCACAAAATGGTATAATGCCCCTCTTGATATGAAAGGTTCAAGAGATGCCCTCTCGTAATTTTTCTTCAAGTACCATGATTACCCCACTCCTTTGTCATTTATATAGAAACAAACGAAAAGGGAGTTTATTGGCCAGTACACTAATATCCCTTTTTTGTGCCTCGCTTGTATGGAGACAAACAGGCAAGAAAAAATAGTTCAGGTATCTATTATCTAAGAATGAAAAATAGAGAAGGAATGGTCAGGCCTACTTGCCTACTATCAGGCCATGATAGCTCCTGATATGGATCCTCATAGAGAGTATACATGCAATTTGTGTGTTTTGCAGGAGTACATCTGATGCTAACTTAGTTATAATTTTATTTACCTGTCAAAAAGACCAAGCCTGATGATGACATCAGCAAGGTTAGAATTAGCCTTCCCCACCAGTTGAAAGAGCTTCTTTCTCTTCATGTCAAAATTACCAGTCTTCTCCATTACTCGATTTATGTCAGTAAATTCTTCCACCATATCATCAACCTACATAATAAAAAATAGATATGTTATTCTTGAAAATCACTTTCAATAACTCGTGGTTCGGTATGTAATATACTAATATGTGAAATACAAAAGAGTAGGAATGTTAATTTTACATTAATAAATTTCCTACCTGCCTAATATAGTGATCTAGAGCTATGCTTTGGCCCAAGACACTTCCAATTATACGAATTCCATCAATATCCAAACTTTTTAGAATGATATAATCCAGACCCCCTTGCATCCAAGTTGGCAAGGATCGCTTTTCTACTACTGCATAGTCTAATTAATTAAAAAAAAATGGTTAATAATTATCCTTCAAACTTCCAAATTACCTATAAAATCTAATAGTTGTCATCTATCGGCCTGTCTTTACAAAATTACACTCTTGGGTTTTTTTTACTTCTCCATTTGGGGCCATAATTTCGGACATAAGTAAATTGGTCTCTAACTATTCAATAAGACTGAAATAATAGCAACAAAATAATATGAATGTTAGAAATGGTGCCGACACCGGGACTGGACCCAAGTATTGTATGCATACAGACATGAAGGCCTGCTGCCGGTTACGGCATGTATCAGTAAATTAAGAAAACTCTTATAATACTTAATTTTTATTACCATCTTTTCTCGTCTCAGGGAGCAAACCAGACGCATGCTTTCGGACAATATCAAGGTATTGTTCAGCTTCATGATCAGCTATGTTGAATAGAACAGCAGAGCCATATTGAAATACTACCACATATCTGTAAGAATATTTATGATCCCTGTTTTCCTTTATCCCAATATCCTAAAACAAAAGAATAAGACAATCAAAAGGAGAAATATAAGACATATTAGGTCAATTCAGAGATAGAAATTGCTAACGAGAATACAACAATACCTAGATACGAAAGCAATTATGGAGAAAAAAAGTAATTGGACTTAGATATTGTATTCGTCAGGAAAATGGTATGAATAGAGGAATACATCCAGTGATTCCAGGTCTGCACATTTCTGTACATGCTACATCCAATTTTACATGTGTCTCACGGATAAAGTCCATTAAGAAAACCATCCGGCGACGTAGAGCATGCTAGCTAGTCCATATTAGTATGGTACTAGAACGGTCTGGTATCTTGGTATACATGGGCTTTTGGGTTTTGTCGTAAAAGAGTAATAAGTCTCTATAAACCAGTCTTTATCTGGAATTGTACAGTACCATATGAAACAAATAAGATCACAAAATTGAGGAAAAAACTTACTGTAATTTCAGGAGGAAAATCAGAGTAGCGAAGAGCAATGTAGTTTAACGATCGAGACGATGGAGGAATCACATCACATGCATTCTCTACTTGTAAGCTCTTTAAATCAATACTACCACCAAAAACATAAAAATAGGAGAAACAGAATTCAAATCAGATTTAACAGAAATTGTCGGGGAATGCCATACTAGCTAGTTTGTACTGGTACTAAACATGATTGTACATTGGTAAGCAGCAGTACGGGAATGACCTCTGTTAGGGTTTTAATAAACTTTATACAGAAATGGAAGATGAACCTCCTGGAATTTCCAATTCTTCTTAAAGCCCCTAAGAATGGATGTACATAAATGAAATTTTTTTATCCAAATTGGTCTCTATAAGTTTGAAGAAAAGAGGTAAAATTATCCAAATTGGTCTCTACAAGTTCATGTGCAATTTCACTAAAATGACAAAAGAATAGCCAGAAATAAATAAACCTTGAGCAAAGGACGAAATACAAAGCTACATGCTTCAATCCAATAAAATGATAAAGCAATTGGATACCTAGTGGAGAGAAAGTATGCCTTAACGGGTACATATCTAACCACCTCCTCCTCCTCATCTATACTTCTATACCGATTGGCCCTGTGCCCGCTGACAAAACCTACTTCGTACGGTTCAGATGAAGCTGGTAATGTAGAAAAGCCCCTCAGAAAGGACGATATTACACTTCTCGTGAGATAACTGTGAAATGGAGGGACCATAGTAGAAGAAGAGGAAGCCTTTGGTGGGCTTCTTATTAAAACACTTAGGTTGAGGAGAGCTCGAAGCCTCCTCATTTTTAGCGCGAGGCGCGAGGGGGAACGAAAGAGGAGAGAAAGCCCGAGACCGGCGACAAGGGAAGGGAGCACTTGAGGTGCTATCGGGTCGGATCGGGTCCGGATACTAGGACCCGTACCCTAAAATTGTTCGGGTCCAAATTTTGATCTATATACTTATTTGTTTCAAATCGGGTCGGGTCCGGATCCAGATACCTATCTACCCGTATATATTTCGGGTCCAGTCTTTCGGTTCCGGGTAGATAGATACCCATAACTTGTTGTGGATTATCGGGTCCGGTTCGGATATGGGGCGGTTCCGGATCCGGAGCAGGTATATGTCACAACTCCCATACTACAGATGTTTTTCTTTTTTTCTCATTAGAGCCTTCAATAATATTTTGCGGAACTTGGGTAGTATTTTCAGGATTTGATTGTTGATTCTTTGGAGTACTCATGGTGTAACAAAAAGTATTCGAAAGTTTTTTGTTTTTTGTTAATAGCTTTTGAATTCAGGAGGCTGGAGATAAATAACTTTTGAAAATCAAAATATTGAATAATAGATATAATTTTTAGAAAGTAAAATATTGGAGATGGTGATTTCTTTTTCTATGATTCAAAAAATCCATAAATGGAATATTAATACTAATTTGTTTGAATAGAGAATTAAATTTATGGCAAATATTTGATTTCTATGAGATTTATTGCGAATGACATATCAATGAGAGCAATAAATTTTCATGATTATGAGGATGATATATAAGGCAGATATTGAAGGATATATTCAAAGCAATAAATTTTATTCAAAAAATTAATATGCAAACTGTGATTACTGGTGTGACATTTGTTGATTTGATTATTTGTAAAATTGTATTTTCATAGTTATTCATATATGTTTTATTGGGTATTTATATGGGTATTAGGTCGGGTTCGGTTATGGGTCGGATAACTAAATCAAACTCATATCTTATCCATTACAATATCGGTTCCGGTTCGGATCCGGATCGGATATTAAATTATTAATTTTGTAACCGTTTCCATAATTTAACCGGTTATATTTTTTAAACCATACCCTACCCAAATTAACCGGATTCGGGTCGGTTCCGGGTCGGATCCGGATCGGATCCGGGTAATCGGATAAAAGTAGCACCTCTAGGGAGCACTTCTTTTCTGGGAGAGAACAAAATAACGTATAGGTCCCTCAAATGTTTTGTAATACTGTTTAAACTTGATTAAGCCATGTATGCAAAGGACTTTTAACTAAAATCAAGTAATTTAAGAATGTGATTAAATTAAGCGTAAAAATTGAGGGACCAAAATGTAGAAATAAATCTGCTATTCCCATCTCAACTGCAGGGGCGGATCCAGGATTTTCGTCGGGGGGGGCAAAAAAATATCGAATCGGGTTTAATTACCTGATCGGATTTAAATCCATTAACCAATTGGGTACTCGATAAAAAACAATGCTTTAACTTGTACTTTCCAATGTTTTGACTTGTAATTTCTGATTCTCTGACTTATAATTCTAATTATCAATCAAAATTCAACAAATTTATTTCAATTTTAACCCTAAATTTAACCCGAATTACAAATCAAACGTCCAGAGAGGGGACAAAAAATATTCCGAGAAGGGCAAAATCGGTCGGAATCGATAATCTCCACTAAAACTCAAAATTCAGGGGGATAGTTGCCCCCGTGGAATACACTGGGTCCACCCTGCTCAACCATTGATCTTTGTTGAAATTCGTGCATGAAAAAGTTTCTTCCCAAAATATTGAGGCTGCAAATTGGGCTTTATGTTTCTTTTTACTTAAATTTTTTTATTTTTGAATAATATCTCTAAACAAACTCTAATTGTGGTCGCCTCCAAAAACTGAGAATTTGATAAAAAGACCCTCCGAACTCTAACAGTGATTGCCTCTTGAGAATTTATATCTTAAGACAAACACACTGCTTAGCTATAAAACTCTAGCTACTGTTTATTGAGATTATGTTATGAGTTTGTACATTCTAAAAAAAACACTAAATTTCCATGAAGACTCATTTTAGTTACTGTTTATTGAGATTATGTTATGAGTTTGTACATTTTATGCTTTGAGATTATGTTATAAGATATTAATAATAAGGAAATGACAGATATAACCATAGGTATTAATATATCACTTCTTCTAAATTATATAATAGTTTTTAAAGGGGTTGTCATGGGAAAAAAAGAAGAAGGAAATTTCATGTATATTCCTCAGAAACTTCGAAATAATACATATTCCCTTTTTTAAAATTCATAATATCTTATTTATTCTTTTAACTTTCAAAAACTCACAAATTTATCCATTTCATTGTCTTTTTATATTAAAACTCATTTTTAAATATGAGAGATCCACTTACAACATTATATAATTACAACATTTTACAATACGATTTTTCAAAGTCCAAACAGTCGATCAAACCATCAACATGATCTCTATATTAAAATGTGCCTAGAGATCAAATTTTTCATTTTTTTTTATTTTTTTACTATTTATTAAGTATTTTACAAAACTGCTATTTCAGACCATTGAATTTTGTACTCATCTTAATAAATAGTAAAAAAAATCAAAAAATATATATAATTTGATAACCAAGCACATTTTAATAAGGATCATGTTGAACAGTTTGGATCGATTGTTTGAACTTTGAAAAATCGTTATGAGATGTTGTAACTATAGAATGTTGTAAGTGAATCTCTCTTTCAATATATAAAGTACTCAGCTACTCTATATTAAAAAATTAAAAAATACGTAGCATGTTTGAAAAACTGTTAGTCTTCTAATTAATCAGTTTCGATATCAAATAGTTCATTTCTTTATTTCTGATGTCTACACAATCATATATTTTTTTGAGAAAGATAAATGAATAGTTGGATACTAGGATTGAATTTTCATTGCTTAATTAAGGATGTAAAAAAGGTCACGCCGTGACCGGATATGTCTTGACACAGAATGATTTTGTCACAACACAGCAGGGCATGTGTGTTGGTCGCATGCTGTGATTTTCATGTCCCGTGCCGTAATCATCTTTCAAAATTTGGACATGGCACGCCATGCAACAGATCTAGTCACGCAACGCGAGTCACAAGTGATTAGGACCGGATCTTAATCGAATGGTGAATCTTGAGTGTGGTCACGGTATACCTAACGTGTTGTGATCTTCTTGCCAAATTTGATCACGGCACATTATAGATATAAGAAAACAACAGGAAAAAAAATCAAAAATCTCTTCGCTCTGAATTTTTCACTATTTCAAAATATTTGAATGTGGAGTTAGATTTAGGAAACAAAGATGGCTATAGGAAACAAAGATGGCTAAGGCTACATCCCTGGTATTATTATAGTTTCTAATCTGATGTGGCAGTTTCTAATCCAGTTTCAGAGATGTGGGAGAATTTCTTATTTAGAAACTATGCAGTAAAGTTTCTTATTAATAAACTGTTTATAAACTTCAAGTTGGCAAAATGATTGGCTCAAATTATTTCTCCCTTTTAATTTGTTGATGACGTGGCTTAATAGAAACTCTAAAATTAATTTCAGAAATGTGAGAGTTAGAAACTTTAGAGACCTTAATTTCTAAAAAATAGTTAACAGTTATTTAAAAACTCATTTGAATTGCTGAAATGCAGATGCAACATAGATGGACGCCTGAACCTTTCTCGAAGTTATTAACAAAGCGTCAAAATACGGACATTACCTGATTTCGAATTTTGTCGACCGCTAATTCATCCTCTTACAATTTTCTCCACGTGTACAAATCCAAACCTTTCGCTTACCACCTCCCCATCTCCCCGAGTATTCCTACGGTACCTAACCCTGTAGAATTCCGGTGCCTATTTGGAATATAGGTGTCCGCTTTGAGATTCGTGTCAGATTAAAATGGACCATTCGGATCTTATTCTACATGGTCAGGTATTGTATTGAATCTGAATTCCATCTTCCACCTGATACCAGTAGGTTCGTAACAGACTCAACTGCCCAAGAGCCTCTTTTGCCTGAAAGAGAAACACTGAGAGAGAGTAAAAAGCTGACAAACATGGCTGCTTCTCTTGAGAGCGCCAGGTTCTACCCAAATTATTCACCTCTATCGTCAAATTTCCAACAGAGATCTTTGATTAGTGCGACAGGTCGACTAAAGGGTTCCCACCTTGAATCGAATTATGGAACTAAGAAGCGGTGGAGGCGGGATTTGGTGGTGGCTGCCTCTGTTGAAAGCGGTGGAGCTAAGAGATTCTATTTAAACTTCACTGGATTCCCGTTTCCTCTTGGTCCTTTCCTCAATCGGCGCACAATAAGAACTGAGGTTGCAATCTATTTATCATAGATACCCAAATAAGCCCCTCCCTTTCAATATTCCCAAAAAATCTCTAATATTAGATAAATTCAAAATTTAGCATTAAAAGCAGTTAGTAGTAATGCAATGTAATAACAAAAGTAAACCACATAGAAAACCATTGCGCTAACTTTTCTAAAGATTAACAAAAGGTTGGGCCAACTTTTTATTTTGTCAACATTGTACTCTTGTAATTACAAAAAAGTAATAATAATAAAATAGGAGATCCTAATTGTAATTTCTGTATGTTCCCATATGTCCTTGTAAATTTCTGAAATTGAATCTTGTTTGATAAATCAGTAATTTGACTTGTGCTGTGCCATTTGCTAGGCTGTGAAGGGTTGCATATGGCTATTTGAGCAAGAACAAGCTTTGGGTTTCAGTAGTGTTTCTACCAACATCCGCATGACAGTAATAAAGCTTAAATCAGGCGGCTTATGGGTTCATGCACCAATTGCACCAACCAAGGAGTGCATTCAGGTAAAAATTAAAATAACCCTGAGAAAGCTTCAGATTTAGATGAATTGCATTTGCGTTAGCTGTGCCATTTATAGTATACAATGTAGACTCTCCATACAATTTAATCTGGAAAGTTTCTGTGGGTAATCATTATCAGATTTCATGCTTGATTCAGTATAAATGTGCATTACTTCAGCTTTTCTTTTTCTCAATTTTTTTTTTTTGTAATAGCTATTGAAGGAATTGGATGCACCAGTAGAATACATCATACTTCCGACATTTGCATATGAGCACAAAATATTTGTGGGGCCATTTTCACGAAAATTTCCACGAGCACAAGTTTGGGTTGCACCTAGGCAATGGAGCTGGCCCATTAATTTGCCCCTTGAATTTTTTGGAATATTTGGTGCAAAACCTTTAATAGATGAGGACGACTCTACCCCTTGGTCTGACGAGATCGAACAAAAAGTTCTCAGCTCTCCAGAAGTTGGTATTTGTTTTCTCCTTCTTTCCTTGTGATATTCTTGATGATACTGTGCATTGGTATGGTGCTGTGGAAGTCATAATTTATAGCCAGTATCTTTATAGACATTTGGGTAAGAGTCCGTTCCTGCGACTGCACCTTTTAGTATTATTCTGATATGTACGGGCTGGATGGTGCTATTATAATTGTTATCTTTTGGATCTTGTACCAAAACAGTTTTTTTTTTTCGTTCTTGTTTGTAAATTTAGTTTCTTACTAGCATATTATAACCATTCAGTGCCAGTATTATTGGATTATTTTTATGTCTTGTCATTACACTGAGGTTTTTATTTACGTATAATGATATTTTCCTAAAGTGATTCTAAGACCGTTAAAATATGCTGTAACTGCAGGCATTGGGCCTTATGTGGAGGTGGCCTTCTACCACAAAAAATCAAGAACCCTACTGGTTACTGATGCTGTAATTTTTGTGCCAAGACAACCTCCAGAATGCATTAGCAAAGAATCCTTGCTAGAATCAGCAAAGAATGGCTTGGCAGTAAAATTACTTAGCAAAGGAAAAGAGGTCCCTAATGATCCTGTGGTCGATAACACACTCAACCGGCAGAAAGGTAGTACCTTTCTTTTTTGAACTTGGTTAATGAAATGTTGACTCCATTTGACTTCTTTTTTTCACATGATAACAGGGTGGGAGAGGATGGTCTTGCAAATATTGTTTCTAGGCCCTTCAAATCTTCTGGAACCTACTGCAAGCTTTGCACAAATGTCTCAAAAGTTGATTGTTTCCCCAATCGTAAAGACTTTGGTATTCAGTAAAGTTCCTGAAAAGGTATCCTTGGTTTAGACTATACAGATATCAGTAGCTCTTTTGTATGTTGTTGCATGCAATTAAGATAAAGTTTGTATCTGTACATGAATAAAAAGGGGAAATTTAAAAATTAAGCCCCAAAATTGTGCCCAAATTGCAAAAAGAGATTTCTTTACTCAACGTGAGATGAGTAAATGTACTCAGTTAGAGGATCTTCTTTTAAATCAATCCCCAAGTACATGACTAGATTGCAATATTAGTAACATGGGGTTGTTCGCTTTTTATTACATAATGTTTGGCAAGTGAAGTACTAGTGACTTAAGATGCTTCAAGGCAAGTGAAATAGTACTTTTAAGGCATTTCAAGGCACCAAACAAAAGTGTAAGGTGCTTTAAGGTGAAGTAAAGTTAAAACTCAATCTACAAATAAGGAAAGTTAAATCACCAAATTTTAACTTTTAATTTTTTTACCCTCGCTACTTCACTTGCTAACAAAGTATACGAGGATAATTTGGTTGCTTTATCCAAAATTACTCCATCTACTTGCTACACTACTACCAAATGCAAGAATAGATGTTACTTTGAGAACTAGCCATAGTAAAATACAGTGGTCTTTCATATCCCCAATTAAGATTTTGGTTAAACAATATGGATTGTTATATGTACTTGATAAGTTAACATGTTGTTTTGTTCCACTCATGTAACTGAAAGAGCACGAACCATCCTATTTAATAATTTTTCTTTTACAATTTTAGGTTCAGGATTGGATAGACAGGATAGCGTCAGATTGGAAATTCAGGAGAATTATCCCAGCTCACTTTGCTGCTCCAGTAAATGCTAGCCGATCAGACTTTTTGACAGCATTCTCATTTCTTGACGAACTGCTTGGGGAACGACCTGCAGCACGGCCTTCATTGTCGATCCTCTTTTCATCTCTCATGGGCCGAGCCGCAAGCTACTTCCCGCCTGATGATATGAAGACACTTTCATCCCTAGACGAGTTCTTGGTCTCAGTAGGAGCTGTTAAAAAAACCGTCTCTGGCCGAAAAAGGTGACCGCAGTGGGAACATTTTTTGTAAGATAGGTGTGTGAGAAATGTGAAGAATTTGTATTTTCATCTTCTTCTTTCTTTTTTTTTACATAATGAAGAAAAATAGCCATGAAGGTGAAATGTATATATGAAACTTTTGGGCAAAATGTGATCATAGTAATTGTTGATAGATAATTTTGAAAGATCGGTTTCTACAGAAAAAAAAAAAAAAAAAAACGGAAAAATAAAATCTTAGCCCAGAGTTTACTTTCTTTCCTTTATAACCTATTTTAATCACCAATGAATCAGCGGAAGAAGCCTTTATAAAATCTTAAAGACTGATTGTTAAGGTACGTGGTTGATATATTTTCTACTTTAAATTTATTTGCTAATGTTTTATTTATGTAGTTTATCAGAAGATTAATGGTTTAATTTTTGGTCTGAAATGAACCATATAAAGGCTCTAATAACAGAGTGACAGCAAAACTTTGGATGTTTACTCTTAATCCCGACATTTTTATTAATATCCAACATTAAATAGAAATTAATAAATATACTTAGAAATGTGCAAACCGGTCATTTTATGGCCGGCCCCTATTTTTATTCCAAACTGGCCATTAAATAACCGGTCCTCAAATTTTTTTTTCTTTTGTTTTAAAGATTATGAAGAATAAGATGTTGAAATCTAACAATAAAAATTCGAATTTTTATTAATATTTGTTAGATTACTTCTTTTGATATATAATTAGCATATTTATACTAAAATATGCTAAATTACTTAAAATTATGTTAAATTACGCTGAATTACACTAAATTACGGCAAATTACGCTAAATTATGTTAAATTATGCTAATTTATGGCCGGTTTTAATTTTTAATCCAACCGGCTAATTTTTGACCGGTTTGGACATTTTTAAAAAAACTCAGCTAAACTGGATATAATTAATATTTTATAATTAATTTTGGATATTAATAAAAATGTCGGTAATTATTCTAATCCTTTAAATATCCGAATTTGTATCGGTAGATGGAAAATATTTAAATATAAATTCATATAAGAACAAATAATATCCGCTTATGCATGTACCTTTGAAACATCATATACGAACAAACCGGATTCAGTTTGCAACAGACCCATCTAATTTAAAAGTAAGAATAAAAAATATCTATGTAGATCTTATATTATTTTATTTTTTATTACCAACAAGGTTTTAAACTAAATCAGTTCATAATAAATTATTCAAATAAATTGAATGATAAAGTCATTGAACTGAATGATCATGCTATCCAAGTAAATTACAAAGTGCGTATATTGTATATTGTTTGGTTCAGCCAGAATCGGTTCAATACCTCTCCACTAATATCAGGGTTCTAAATAGCGCGCTATAGTATTTTCGGACCATAAAAGTTATGGCGCTATCGGCGCTATATGGACATAGTACCGTTTTTTTAACCGTTCCGCTATGACGCGATAAACGCTATTTAAACCTTTGACTAATATATATATATATATATATATATATATTTTTGGTTATCCTTTTTCTAATTTTTCTGATTCAATTTTTGTTCAAGTCTTATTCAAATAAAGTAAAATATAAAGTCACTAAAGTAAATAATAACACATTAAGCCAAATTTTAAAAATGATAGTAATAGTGATAACAACACAAATACCTAGTATAAGAGTTCGAGTAGAACTAGGATGTTCTTAAGTTCATCAATTCTTTTATGAGCTTAACTCTAAAATTTATTGGATTGACTTCAATGATGAATTCAAACCGATCTACTTCACAAGTAATGTGTTTACAAGTCAAATTTTAAAGAGTTTTGAAGTAATTCAGTATAAAATCAAGCAATTAATAAAACTATTTATAAATTATTTTAATAAGTTCATTTTTCGTTTTTCTTTACCACTTGACTTTATACTAAATTAATTCAAAAATTTATAAATTTGACATGTAAATGTATTATTTGTAAAATACATTGGGTTTTTAATGAATTGAATTCGTCGTTTGAAGTCAATGCGATAAATTTTGAACTTAAGCTCATTAAAGACTGGTGGTGTTCGGCAAACCCCACTTAAGGGTCCTTTAAACTCCTTAGCCTCTTAATCCCACCGAACAACATCTCCTTAGTTCGGATTAGGATTTGCTCCTTTTACCTGGATTAAGCCTTCTTTGGGCCTTTTGTCCGGATTCTTATGACACCAATTATATTTTCAAATTTCAAATTTCAAATTTTCAAATATAAAAATGAAGAATTTCTATTTTTCAAAACTTAACTCCACTCATCTAATTTGTGAAAAATAGAACATAAAATAACATAATGTGATATTTTTAAATTTTAAATATATTTTTAATTGCAAGATATGAATTTCTGTATTTTTATTTTTATTCTTAATTATGTTTTTATAAATTTTGTTAATAAAATTTGGAAAACAAAATTTGAAAATAAAAATTGTAGAAATTGTAGAAATTCTCAATTCGAAAGTTCTAGCAGCCAATATGGAGAATTTAAATTTGTAATTTTATTTTCTTATTGTAAATTTTTTTTGAAAAATTAAATTCAAAATTGTGAAATTAGAACTGAAATGTAAATGAGAGGAAAGGAAACCAAATTGGAAATCTTATATGAAAACATCACTCGTGAATAATAAGTTCAATAATTCACATTTGTTGTTTGAATTTGAAGATTTGAATGTTAGTGCCAAAATATTGTCGTGACAATTTTGGTTTTGAATATACCATTTTAATGTCACTACCAAGCCTTTAAAAAAAAAATACCATTTTAATAGTCAACTTCTCAAAATTTAAAATTCTTTGATGCAAAAAAATTCAATAACATTTAAAATAGCACAAATTTATTGTACCCTGTTTAAATAATGAAGAACAGAGTAGAACTAGGGTGTTCTTAAGTTCACCAAGTATCTTTGTGAACTCAACTCTAAAATATATTAAATTGGTTTCAAACGACGAATTTGAACCGTTGAAACCTATCTAACTTACGAGTGATGCGTCTGCATGCAGAAATTTTAAACTTTCGAATTAATTTAGTATAAAATCAAATGGTCAAAATTAGAAGGTTTATAAATTAATTTTAATGCATTTATTTTTGAATGTTTTTTTACCACTTGACTCTATACAAAATTAGTAGGCACCTATCAAGCTTAAACAAAAAAAAGACTATACAAAATTAATTTCAAAATGTAAAATTTTCGCATGTGGACGCATTATTCGTAAGGTAGATAGGTTTCAACAGTTCGAATTCGTTATTTGAAGCCAATCCAATAGATTTTAGAGTTGAGTTCACAAAGAGACTGAGGGTGTGCTCCAGACAAAGGGACGCGGAAGAAAGGAAGGGGACAATCACTGTGCGAGGGAGACGCTCATCCCAGACCGACTTTACCTGACGGTTTCCCCTCCTCCAAAAGAGAAGAACAGGAGAGGAAGCGGAGGTGAAGGAACACTGTCCGGAGGTACACATAGTGTTGATTTTTGACGAATTTTGTCACCTCCAATTTGAGGTGTAAAATTATTGTTCGGAGGTTGTCTCACCCTGATCTCTCTCCTTCTTTTCCTTTAATGAGCAGTTTACCCCTCTAGAGCGGAGCACAGCCTTAGTGAACTTAAGAACACTCTAGTTCTATTAATGAAGAACATACATCTACAATTCGATTGAACAATAATTGTTATGATATCAAATACATAAATGGATATATCAAAAAATAAATATGCGCTAAAAGCCTAAAACTATCCTTTCACTTATTTATAACTTTTAAAAGTAGCGTGACAATTTGCCAATTTGTTTGCGCAGTCATTACAAAAGACAACCAAAATTGGGAAATTGGATTGGGGCAGGGCGTGGGGGGGATTGCATCATTCGAATTTGACAGTTTGACAGCACAATGGCGTGTGTGCATTTAATGCATTTGTGGAGAACATTAATTGATGTTTACTTTTAGCACCTTTGAGTTCACAAGATTAAGCCAACAACACATCAATGCATGCAATAACAATTCAACCGAAAAGGCCTCCTGCATTCAGTCCTTCTTTCTTCCTCCCATTTAATCAACTCACATTTTTTAACAAATAATAGGCAGCTAGATTGGTAGAGGCGTCCAGTTCCTTTGTTCGATCTATTTGGGATATTTCATGTAGCGAGTAATTAGCTTAACAATATTATTTATTTTATGATTATGGGACTCAAAGTAGACAATTAAGCTTGAAATATGAGGGTCAAAATGAATATATGTAGCATTTATTTTTCTAAAAAGTAAAAAAAAAAAATATATATATATATATATATATATATATACATTTATCCTGGGGAATCGGAGTGGAGTAGCGGATAGGGATCTATAAAAGTTACAGCATGACACAACACGTGTGCAAGTCACGTGCAGTGGATTGCATATCCCGTGCCGTGTCCATTCACGTGACGTGACTATTCGAAGATTTGGCACGACACAGCACATTACGCGAAGGTTTTGGTTACGCCACAACACATGGTCATGTGAGTCACGTGTAATTAGGACTATTTGATCTTGATCGAATAGTGAATCTTGAACAAACTAATCTAAATTATAAAAAAAAAGTTAAACATGACCAAATATAACCGGTCACGTTTGGACACGTCAAGTGTGGTCCCGACGTGCCTTGGTCATGGCGTGACTAATGTGTTGTGACAATTCATGTGTTATGACCATGCTTCCAAATTTGGTCATAGAACGGCACGGCACATATAAATCTGACTTGGTCACGGCACGACACGTGATCCAAGTCACGGCACGGTACATATTAGGTGGAGTAGCAAATCATACCTCTTTTTTTTTGCGGACGAATCAATGATTCTTCTCATTGGAGTAGCGAATCAGACTGGACTGACTTTCTTTTCTGCGTAATTTTCTTCTACTGGGCTATAAATTAAATCCAGGGGTAGCATTATTTCCATCCAGAAATACGTACAAATATAAAATACCACTGGATCTAATAAAAATTTCGAATCCAGGGGTAGGCACGTGCCTACCGTGCCTACCCGCTGACCCTTCTTAGAATGGGGTCAATTGACTCCTATTTTTTTTTTTTTTCAAAAACGAGTATTGTACTATGTTTTTATTTTATACTTTATAGTAAAATGCTATATGTACAAGAAATTGACCCACATATTTTTTGTAAAATTTTATACTATTGACCCTCATTGTTTTAAAAAAAAAATTACTTGTGTACAATTTGGAGGACTTCTAGCATTTAGAACATTTTTTAATTAAAAAAATAAAAAAGCTCAAAGTCACGAGACAATTCTTATTTTAAGTTATCTATCTCTGTGACTCACCACTTATTGAATTTTTTTTTTTTACCCGCTTCAGTCAAACCCTGCCTCGGCCATGTATATATATACAAGTTTTCACACAGGTAAAGAGCTATTAATCAATATTATATAAGCTTTTTTTGGATATATCACAAATAGAAACTTTAAAGTTAATCTCTATCAACTGCTCTATGGCATCTTATATGACACTAATTGATTGTTTACTAAATATTGTGTGCACACATGCCTAGTTAATTATGTTTTGATGTACAAAATTAATTGACTTTTAGCGAGATATACAAATCCTACACAAACAAGCAATTAAGCAACCAAAAATAATTAGTAATTAACAAGAACATTTCTTTTTAAATTGGGACATGCCATGCACATCCTCCATTGTAAATTCTTTCCATTACATCAAATTTTAACACAATCTCACGAGACATAAAAACAAAACTTGGAAAGAAGGAACAAGAAAGGATGGAAACTAGCAATAACACTAACGTAGTACTGATCAATACTTTAAATTATTTACTTATACAGAAAGTAAAAAAAGAAAATACTCTCCAGGCTGCTAACCTCCGGCTTGACTAGTTATGGAGCGGGTTAGGTCCGGTCGGCACGAGGCGCTTCGACACCCCGTATCTTGGGTCGATTTCTTCATTCTGCTCTGGTGGTGCAGGAGGTAGGGGAGGCGGCAACTGATGCCGGCGACCTTGAAGAATATGTTTGCACCAAGAAAGTGGAACCTGATTAATTTCATGGTGGTGGTGGTGGTGGTGTTTGCGGCAAATCTGGGCCCATATGGCAGTGTCCGGTGAGGCTACCAGCAATTGGGCAACTAGCAAGATTGAGAGTGCAATTATCGGAGCCGACTTCATGGTTTTATGTAGGATGAATATCATTTTAATTTGTAAGGAGAAAAAAATCTGAAGATGTACAAGGAGAGTGGAGAGGTTTTAACTTTTAAGAGAAGTGGCAAGAGACCCATGAAGCCTGGGGTTTGTGTACTAATTAAATGCACATTAGTCTACCGTGAACTAGAAACTATTTCCACCAATGATCTAGCTCACTAGCTCAGCTGCAACTGCAAGGTACCCTTTAAGAGGAAGTATTCTCTGTACACCCGGCCTACAATTAATATATAGACCAGACCAGCTATTGTTTTAACAAAATGCTGTCGTCTTAATTTAAATACATTCAATTAGTCAAAGTGAGTCTTGTCTAATTACAATTCTGTCACTAACTAACAACATTATTAGTAACTAACTCACACTAACTGAATCATAACCAACCGTATACATCTCGGAACGGACTCCGCTGCTTTTCTAAAAGAAAAGCAGGACCCTCCTCTTCCAAATCCAACAATTCAAAATTCGTTAAGATTTGTGCATGAAACAAGTTTTTTATCGAGATACGTGAATAAAAATTTTGAATCGTTGGATTTGAATAGGAGGGTCCTCCTTTTCTGCTAGAAAAGCAGCAGAGTCGGACCCATACATCTCTATAACAGAATCTAAGCCTTGACTAATCTTGTGTGTCATGTTGTCCAGTAGCATAACTATTGGAGATCTCCATTGGTTGTCTGGCATGTGTTCTAACACCAGAGAAGGGTTGGGCCTGGCCGAGCGTACCGTGCGAGGGACCAGTATCCTCTGCGGAGTCGTGCAGAGCTTTTAATCTTGTCCGTTCGTTTTGATCGGACGGACCAGATCAGATCTTATGGGACAGAAAAATTTTGTTTTTTTTGTTTTCAATTCGGATCAGATCTAATCTGGTCCGTCCGATCAAAACGAACGGATCAGATTATAAGTTCCGCACGACTCTGCAGGGGATAACTCCGCAGAGGATACGAATTCACCGTGCGAGGGGATGGAATAATGGATATAGGCGATGTCTTTCATATGTAATTCTCAAGAGGCCTTGTTTTCAGAGAAAATTCATCGCAGGCCTATGGTCCGATATTTTTATTAATATCCAAATTTAAATGCAAATTAATGGGTATTTTTAAAAATACCCACACCGGCCATTTAATGGCCGGTTCTAATTTTTTTTCAACCAGCTAAAAAATGGTCAGTCTCAATTTAAATCCCAACCGGCCAAAAATGGGCGGTCCGGGTATTTATAAAATTTCCACAGGAGTTCTGTTTTTTTTCCAAAACCTCATTCTCACAAAATTAATACTCTCTCTCCTCACTTTCTCTCTTTCTCCAAAGTTTCTCCTCCTCTTCTCACATTTGCATGTAAGTCCCTTTATTTTTTTGAAATTTTTTTGAAGTCCAAAACGGTTGTAAATTGATAGAATTTGTTATAAATGTATCAAAATTAGTATAATTTAGTTCTGAATTTTTGTAGTAATATGGTACTGGTACGGGTACCAAATCAGTACCAGTGTGCTTGTGAATGGTGGTGCTGATTTTCTAATAACAATGACCAAATAGAAATATTATTAAGATTAAGGGTGTAGTTGTAAAAATCTTGACTTGTGATAATTTCCCTTACTTAGAGGGGCTGAATTGTAGGATGAGACTAATTAAATATGAGAGGGGGGAGTCGGCTGTGGAAATGTTAAAAACCGAAATGGGTTCGGCTGTGAACTTTTGGAATTTAAATGGGGCTTGGCCCAAACCGAAAATTGAAGGAAATAAAGGAAAATGGGGCCTTTGGAGTTAGGCCGATTTCAAATAAAATGTGAACTTGATAAATGGGCCTTATGATTTAGGCTTAAGGCCCAAGCCGAATTTAAATAGGAAGAGGGCCTTGTATTTTTCTGATCGGGCTGTACAAGCCAAATACTCATTAGGTTAGCACATAAATTTAAAAAGTCGTGGGCTAGTTTTGATTTACAAGAAAATTTGGGAGTTTATTTAAAAGGCAATATTTAGGCTCGATCCGAAGTCGTGACATTAATTAAAAGTGATCAAGATTCAAAGTACAAACAAGTGACGAGTTAATTAGTTAAAAGTCCAACTAAAAAGTTCAAGCTAAAATCGGAAAATAACATAAACTTAAAGATTGAGAGATGATTAGTAAAATCTTAGATAGTTGCCTTATAACATAACTTGAGCATATGCAAAGATCCGAATGGAGTCTAATAGCATACTATTTTGATTATAATACAAATTAAATAGTAGAAAACTACAATCCAACATAATTGATATAATGTATCTTTCTCTCCTTTCTGAAAGCAGCAAAGGTAGATGGTATGGACCTCGATTCCTTAATTTCATGAAAAGAAATAGAAAATTAAATCAATTAAAGGAACTGTGTTAGGTATAGCTAAAGGTATTCCTAAAAGTTCTAATAAGAACATGCAATCATTTATTGAATACATATTTTTAATCCTTTATTTTTTAAGAGAGCTGTCCAATATATTTTTAATATTTATTGAACTCTTAATGTTAATGTACGCTTAACGTATATGTGTCATTTAATTATTTTTCATATTTTATATATTTTTTTTCTCAACTCTTTAATTTATTATATTTCTTAGTATTTTTATTTTTATTTTTCTCATATTGCATGGTACGTGAAGTCGAGTAATCATATAACTCTAGTTGAAGCGCATTAAATCCTAGTAATAAAATATTAACCAAATTATATTCATCTCTTCATAGATAGAATCTGTTGATACTACAATAATATTATCCTGTATCTTTTGTTGCTTGCTTACGTCAAAATCGAATCAGTATTCATATCCACACAAATATTCAGATATCGAATATCTTTATTTAATTTTTCGAATACAGATTAAATACGGATCGGATATTATCCATACCGTTTTCACCTCTAGCTGAAACTATTCAACATTATTTTTTTTTTTTCAAAAAATTGGTTATTACAACAACAACAAAATTTCATCTGAATTTCGAATCTATAATTTCTGGTGTCATATATATGACATTTACTTTTGCTACTAAATCAAAAGTTGGTTATTCAAATAATTTTTTTTTAAAGTCAGAATAAATCCAGATCATCGGATTAAAGTTTCGTAGCCCTAGAAATAGAATAGTTCAAATTAAAGTTTCCTATAGTCTTGAATCTATCAATGAAACTTGAAAGCTTCACCTCCTTTTTCTTTCAACAAAAAGAAAAAGATCCTATAGTCGATTATCTCTCTATAAGGATATGTTCGGCTGTCACTGTACCTGTGAGAAAAAAAAAATTCACTCTGAGTGAATTTTTTTTTCCCACGCACACAGTGTTTTAATCATTCAAATTAAATCCGAACCCAAACCCATTCTCGTTCCTACCTGGCAGCCGAACAGGCCTAAGACATGTCATGTTCTTTATCAAACTCGGTATTACCTTCAATCAGCAGCATAGAAACTTATATGATTGCATATAGTTTAATTAATTTTAGTTCTAATAGTGGCAATGGCCCCTTTGTCGTGTATACTCAATTATGTTAGAGGCGTTAAGTTAGTTACAAAATTATGTTAGATGAGACTATAGGAATATGAGAATTTAAAAATTAATAAGATTTTATGACAGATTATGCGTTTAATGACAATCAACTTCGCTCAACATACAATTTTAATTACAAAATGATAAAAAATATCATCGATAATATGGAAAATTAAAATTGATGAACAAATGCTGTTTCAAAAAAAAAAAAAAAATCCAAATTATAAGAAGCAAAAAAGAGTCTTAAGTGCTCGCCCCACGTGATATATTATAGTACAATGTAAGCCCATTACATTTTTTTTGGGATAAAAACAAACGACAGAGCACGCGCACCAACGGGCAAAAAAAGTGGTGTGGGATTACTTTCACCGACCAAGTACTATTATACGACAATATCCAATCCCGGTCTTTCATTAAATTCTTGAACCAAGAACTTCAATATCTTGTCACAATCTCTGAATAATGTGGGGCATACTTAGCCGTAGAGTGGGAAAAACGTGCCGTGCCGTGCTGTGACTAACACATCGTGACTTTGGTCACGTGCCGTGTCGTGCCGTGACCAAGTAATTTTTTCACGTGCCGAGCCGTGCCGTGACAAAAATTATGAGTGGTCACGGCACGCGTAAACGTGCATTAGTCACGTTTGATCGCATTTAACGTTTTAAAAAAAAATACGAAACGATTCTTTAAAATTCAAATGTTTTAATTAAAATTTAAATGTAAATATTTTAATTAAAATAAAATAATACCTTATAGGAAGGTATGTTAGTGTATTGTCTCGTGATTGCCGTGACTCCCGTGACTAGCGTGTCTACCGTTCCGTGACTCGCGTGTGCCGTGCTGTGCCGTGCCGTACCGTGACCAAGGCAATTTCCGTGCCGTGCCGTACCGTGTCTTCTTTGCTAACAATTGGTCACGGCACGGGACACGCGAGTCACGCGAAGGACACGCGTGCCATGCCGTTCCGTGCCGTTACTGTGCCGTTCCGTGACGGAGTCGGCTCCGGCGTGCCATTTTTCCCACTCTAGTTACCAGTGAGAATAGATCGACAGGTGTTGGAATTTACTATAGAGGAGATTCTACCAACAAACTACCGTCCTGGACACGTGGTGTGTTTTTGAACCGTTTAATCAATGACTAAACGACAATCACATCTCCCCCTGAAAGAAGGAAGAACACCTCGTCTTTAACCTTTATTTTCTTTTGTATTCTTTTTAGAAAACACATCCTTTTCTTCTCTTGATAACAGCCTTTTATTTATTAATTAAAGTAGAAACAGTTTTTTAAGTTGAGATATGATTTTTATCTGCATTACTTGCCTGTCTCCCAAATATAATTATATTTTTTTTTAGATATTAATACTTACATACAATTGTTGCACCACGGCTCTGGAACACACGTTTTGATATTAAACCTATATATACATGAGGAGGGATCCAATTACACCTTTTTTGGTGACACATCATGACACCATTTTTTTATATAGGTCAATTTTGTAATTTTAAAATCTAAACAGTCGATCCGAACCGTTCAACATGATCACCATATTAAAATGTACTTGGAGATCAAATTTTACATTTTTTTGAATTTTTTTACTATTTATTAAGATGGTTACAAAATCGTTGTTTTTCAATGGTCCGAAAACAACGATTTTTGTAACCATCTTAATAAATAGCAAAAAAATTCAAAAAAATGTAAAATTTGATCTCCAAGCACATTTTAATATATCCATCATGTTGAACGGTTTGAATTGACTATTTGGACTTTGAAAATAGTAGGTGTCAAAGTGTGTCACCAAAAAAGGTGTAATCAGATCCCTCCTCTATATATATATATATAGAGGTTGGCTAATATCAAAACATTTGTTCCTAGGTCATGGAACAGACACTTCGGTTTTTACATTTTCGAAGTCGAAACAATCGATCCAAACCGTTCAACATTCAATCTATAATAAAATGTGAAAGAAGACCGAATTTTACATTTTTTTGGAATTTTTTACTATTTATTAAGTCAGTTTTAAAATCGTTGTTTTTAATGATCTAGAAAATTTTCAATGTTTATTAAAATAAGCGATTTTAAAACTGACTTAATAAATAGTAAAAAAATTCAAAAAAAAAATATATTTTGGTCTCCAAGCACATTTTAATATAGAGATCGCATCTAACTGTTCGGATTGATCGTTTGAATTTTGAAAATCGGAAAACTAATTGATTGCACCACGGTTTCAGAACAAACGTTTTGATATTAGTCAGCCTATATATATAGATATTTATAATTTTAAATATGAATAAAGTAAGGGACGTAAAATATAATATACAACACTAAAAACTATACTTAATTAGAGAAGGAAACAGTACTAAATCTGTAAAAATTACAGCCATATATAAATTGAACTTAATTATAATACCGATCAATCAGGATCCGTATCCTCTGCATTAACTCAAAAGGGAATCTTTTGAGTTAATGAATTTCAACCGTCTGATATTAAATGGAGCCAATCCGGTTCGTGTCTATAACATAGGGACCCTTTAATATTAGTGCAGATCTAGTTCGCACGAATCTTGAAACAGATTGCACAGTCGAGATTCATTAACTCAAAAGATTCTCTTTTGAATTAATGCAGAGGATATGAATTCGATCAATAATGGCTAAATCCATTTTAATCAAGTACTAAAAGATTTCAATCATTGTGGGATCAATTCCATTTATTCCTGGCATGCCCAAGTGTCGAATCCAACTTTAAATGCCTTGATATTCGATAATAAATATTTGAAAGCTTGAGAATAGACCTCGCATCTCCTCATCTCTACAACTTTCCCGAATAATTTGTACATACTGCTGTCATATATCCATTACTTCTCTCTCTCCCTCTCTCCCTCTCTCCCAAAAGATAGCTAACCTGGCAACTAACAAGCTCTTTCTCTTTACCAAAATGGAGCTCGCTATTTTTTTGGTGACAATCTTGGCCATTGTTCGGGCATCAGGTCAGCTTGCCATCTTCTTAATTTAACTTTTTATTTTATGATTGCTACATGAGAAGAACGATTAACTTGTTTACTTGTGTTTTTCTTTTTGAATGAAATTTGTTACTTGTGTTGATACTTGGTAGAAATAGTTATTTATTTTCCATTTGGATTTTCATTTCCACGACGTCTTCGAAAATGAAGAAAAAAAATGAACAGGCAAAATAAGTAATTAAGAAATAACTAAAAATGGAAAAGTAGTTTTATACTGTTAAAATTTGGCAGCAACTTATTGCTAAAGTGGTAGCAGTACTGGTACCGGTTGACATCAATATTTACCAGTATGGAATTCACAACTTCAGTGGCTTCTATTTTTCCCTCAAGAAATTTGGATATTATTCTTCTCTCTGGCAAATGGCAACAGACATCAGTTCCACTTTTATTACTATTATTGATTTTAGGAGTAATTATAGTCATATTATTTTTAAAATTAATTTTCATCTATCCTAGATGCAACATGGTGTGTGTGCAAGTCCAATCTGAATGATACCGCATTGCAAAAGGCAATAGATTATGCATGTGGGCACGGAGCAGACTGCACGCCAATTATGCAAAACGGGGCTTGTTATAATCCAAATAATGTAAAGGCCCATTGTTCTTATGCTGCCAATAGCTATTACCAGAGAAAGAATGAAGATAGTACCGCTTGTGACTTTGGAGGCTCTGCTGAACCTACTAACACTGATCCAAGTGAGTTCCTAATTTTTTATTTTTTATTTTTGAAAAAGAACACCTAGTAAGAATATATACATTTCCTTAACAAAAGTATTTACATCCTTTTTAGAAAAATGCAACTCAAACCAATTATAATTGATACTGAACTGTTTTCCGATATACTAATTCTATATCTTACCAGGTACAAATGGATGCACATATCCCGCATCTTCAAGGTAAGACATTGTTGTTTTATTCTTGTAATTTAGCCTTAAATTCACAATATGTTAATTATTTCGTACAAACTTATTGTTTTTTATAGTACAAAATTATAATAAAATTCATATGAATGTTGATCTGTGTTATGCAACCTTTCACTCCTGGAGCATTACACACTGTGGTAGTGCTCTGGACAATGCTTTAAGTCGTATCCCTATTGCAAAATTACATTAAAAAATTGATTGGGGCATGAATGAAATAGGGCCATATCCTGTGATATTCCCATCCCATGGCCCCTCTTTTTACCATCATATGAAAAACAATTTAAAATTCATCAATCAAGCAAGGGTGTTACCAGAATGAGAGAATTTTTGTTCTCTAAATTGGCAGCAATTAAATGGCCTAGTAAGACCCCAGGCAAACATTCTATGCCCCTCAAACCAAAGAGAGAAACTTGTATCCTCACTTATTGCAAATTAAATTTACTTATCTACTAAAGTACCTGGATAAGTCTGATCAAGTTCAAATTTATAGGCAGTGAACAAAAAAAAAAAAACTATAAATATTATATAATGGGTCATGGGTGTATTGTTCCCAAAGTGAAAGATCAGAAGTGGACCTTACATTATCTGGTCTTTTGTTAACAAATCTCCTTTAAAATTAACTTTTCCTTTTTTTTTTTTCAGTGCGGCAGCAGGTTCATCAGGATCAACAAACGGTACCTCAATCCAACCTAGTGGGTCTGCATATGGATTGGGCCCATCGTCAGTGCCTGAAAACACCAATGCAGGTTTTCGGCCCGAAACCCGGTCTGCTCTTAGGACCCTTTCCTTTGTTTTCATGTTGATAGCGTCTTTGCATTGTAAGGCTTGAGAAGAAATGTTTGTTATATGTAGTTTAGGTTAAGATGATGTAATTGTCTTTTGTTTTCCATCCTTTTAGCTTTAGTCCCCTTGTTAATTTTATGTGTTTGCATTTTCATTCTGCTTTGTATATGTATGGAGGGAGATGTTGATCAATTAATAAAAGCCCTAGGTTAGGTCTGATGTGAATCTAGAAACTCATGCAACATTCTTTATATATTTTTCAAATACATGATGCTATCAGTAGGAAAAAAAAATTATGAAGAAAAGAGAATATGTTTTATGCACACTAATCTGATTCAAATCTAACAGCCATGGCCTGGCTCTCTCATCCAGCCAAGGAAAATGATTGATGTCTCTTACATCATCTTTGGTTTTTGACCCGCTTTGTAAATTTGCTGACTACTATATATGCAACTCTGACGGTTCCAATTTCAAATTTCAAATATCATTACATTAAATGCGTTTTCAAAATTTGAAGATGTAGAATGCATTGGCATATTACTCTTATGCATCCTCTTCATTGGTCCTTATGTCTGATGGCAGTATAAAATACTCTTGTGTCAAGCCCCACAAATTGAAATCGGCCTCATCAATTACCCATTCCTCTATCATCCTTAGCTTGTGGTTTACTGATCCCTCCCCGTACCGTAGCATAGTACCAGTTGTATGTCCGGCGTGTGCTATGTTAATCCCATTTATATATCTGCAACATGACATTGCCAATATATAATAGCATAGCAAACTCAACCTGAGGTGCCTTAACTCTTAAGTTGATTAAAAATCTGCTAACTGATACATAATCAGAAATTTTGAATAGAATGAAAATTAAAATTGAGAGGAAGGGTGAAAGAAATCATTTACACCAACTTGGGTAGCTCAAGTATATAGGGCTATGGAGGTTGTAGGGAATGTACTGTTAATTTTTTTCCCCCCTTCAGTGTTCAGATACAGGTAATAAGAGATAGGCTATCATGCTTTGGGAAGTAAAAATGGTGTTTTACTTCCTGCTCATATCTTCATTTTCAAAGTTCAAACAGTCAATCCGAACTTCTCAACATGATCTTCATATTGATATGTGCTTGGAGACCAAATTTTACATTTTTTAGAAATTTTTTACTATTTTTTTAGAATTCTTGAAAATCAGTTTTTTTTTGAGTTTTTTATTGTTTTTTTATTTAATGAAAAGCTGTGATTTTCAAGAATTCTAAAAAAATAGTAAAAAATTTCTAAAAAAAATGTAAAATTTGGTCTCCAAGCACATATTAATATAAAGATCATGTTGAGAAATTCGAATCAACTGTTTAAACTTTGAAAATGGAGATATGAGCGGGAAGTAAAATACCCTATTTACTTCCAAAGTATCGTAGCATCACTCTAGGTAATAATACAGATGCAACTTTTCTGAAATTCTACTTCAAAAGAAAAAATTCTGAAATTACTTGGTTCAAAGTATAAGGTGCTACTACTATACTTACTATACCTGTAGTCCTCAATAATCGACTCCATAGAGGTCTCCCAGAAAATACTGTTCTCCACATTGCCTGCACGGTGGGCCCGGGTGGGTTTCATGCTAAGCAATTGAGAGTCCGAGAGCTGAATGAGCAGACCAGTGCGTTGGCTAAAGTATCCCCAAATAGTGTGGTGGATCATGTTAACGGATGACGTACAACGGGCCCGCAATGTGGCAGGGCTCGTGTCTAGTTTTAGGATAAAACACATGTCCCCATTGATATCCTTTTCTCCAACACACATTGCATCTGAGAAGAGATTCGCCGTCGCTCTTGGGTCCAGTCCCTGCTTGATTGTTTGGACCAAAACTGTTAAAACTTTCACAGGAAATTTCTTGAAAGAGAACTTTATTAATGTAAAAAGCATGGTTGAACACTGAGGTATGCTCTGTAAGCGCAGTAAATTTTGAGTCTTTAGATAGCTCAACCAATTTAATATGACCTCCCGGCACGATAGAAAATGCGAAATATATCTAAGACCAGGTAAATATTTTTTGGCATTGAGAGCTACCATATTATTTGATATATTAATAACTGAAATCAGTGTAGCAGAAAGAATCAGTTTCCATAAAAAGTGAGTTTCATTTAAAACAAACTTCACCTGTAGTGACCGGCGGAGCGGCCGTGGGGGGCCTGGGGTGACATGGGACCTCTCAATAGATGACTGCTTCCAAGCAACTTGGCCATCACTGCCATGGGTCAGCTTACATCCAGCCATGATGAAATCAAAGTACCAGACCTCAGGATTCTTTTGCCAGAGCACAAAGGCACCATACTCACTGTTTCCCTTCGGCCTCATTCCTTCATCCTCCATCCCTGCATGGAACTCTGAAGCACTCATATGAATCTTCCCCACTGCGTACATGCTCTCAACTGATAGCAGTGCCGCCTGCCCGCCTGTTGCCGCTATGTACTGTTGGATAATGTACTTGGCTGTCGATGCTTGCTTTTTCAAAATGCAAAACCAGGAAGTCGATTGGTATGTTATTTATTAATCAAAGCAACAATTCATTGGAGAAAATAACTAATAAACTGATGTGAAACCCATCTAAGGAAAGTGTGGGTCTAAATTTGCACATGTACTGGCTAACCTCGAGCAAATGGTCGCCTGGGTCTGAATTTGCTCTTTTTTTTGTTTCCCGAACTTATCTCTCAGTACCTACTTTACCCAGAAGGCCAGGGAGTTAGGAATTAAGGTTTTACACAATGTCATTAATTTTCACCAAGTCTTTGAATATCTTGTGTTATAAATAAATGTTCATTTAGTTCAAATAACTAATATTCACTCAACAAGACATATCTCAGATTGTTTGCAGTTTCATTTGAAAGCAGAATTTCTAATATTGCTGGCTAGATTGCAGAACATGTTTACATATATTTAATATATACGGGGCAATGAAATATTAACGAAAATAGTTCATTGATGTAGTGAAATCTTAGCATAGAAAATGGTTATTGATACAGATCAATGTTAAAAGGATCTAAATACAAGAATTAATAACTTATAAGAGCCACATTTTCACAACATCAATGAGTACTGGAAGGGGATTGGAACACAAGCAGGGGATTTTATTCAAATACTCAAACAACAATAAACTGATATGAAATTATGTGCTAACTTATCCTTGTATCCTTGCGTTTTCCATTAAAGAAAGTTGATATTTCCAAATAACAAAGATTCTTACAATGGAGCTGTCATGGATGGACCGTGAGAAAGCACGATCATGCGGGACAGGGCAAGGGATAAGTGGCGCGCCGAGCTTCAACAGCAAATGAAGCTCGGCATTTCGTGCAGCTATGGTCCTAGAAGGGCCAGAGGCTGCAAGGCTAGGTGCAGCACAGCCGTCGGCCTCGGACGCCTTGTCGAACATCTGAGATTTGAGCCAATTGCGCATTCCAGCAACTGGGCCACTGTACATCTCCTCAGGTATCGGCACCTCCAGCACTGTGTCTAATGCATCCTCTCGGTCGGTCGGGCATAACTTCCTCATGGCTTTGTTTAGAAATGATTATGTTTGAGTGGTGCTGGTAAAATGCCAGACTTTGGGTGTGTGGGATGGGGGGAGCTAGAGAAGAGAGAGAGAGAGAGAGAGAGAGAGAGAGAGAGGAAAAGAGAGAATTTTGTTTTTCAACCTTTTCTTGTAGGAGAATGGAAAATGACTATCTTTAGATAGAGAAAGAGTGGTCGTTTTAGCAGGCGAAAATGGCGTTATTCAAGAACCTAAATTTGTTAATAGTAAATCTTTACAGAGAGAAGCTTCTTAGGCTTGCCAGTTAATTCGAATTCATATCACCCAAAGTAATTATAATGTTGAGTTTAAATCCAGACCGTCCCATCTGCTCTGGCACGGAATTAAAGGCCCATGAATCTGACATAATTCTGATCAGACGGTCCGGGTATAAACTCAAAATTTCAGTTACTTCAGAGGATCCGGACTCAGTTAATTAAATAAAATTAGCTTGAAGGTATTGGGTATCATTGTCCCCAAGGTAATTTCTGTCTTTTAAAAACAACAAATTGTTTCTAGTGGTGCATGCTAATTCACTGATAATTAATAAAGGTTTTAACAGATGAACTAGTCAAAACTATATCAGAAACATACAAGTTATGATGACCTGTTTCTTTAAATAAGAAAAAAGAAAAGAAAAATCTGGCCCAGGTATTCATTATGTATCAAAAATTATAAACCCAAAAGCAGTATCAAAACTTCAAAAATTATAGGTAAGAGTAATATATCATTAGCAATACCAGTAAGATAAATTATAATTAGAAAGTTTGCGTAGTAAAGGTGGCCCACTAGCAATACAACAGTCATTATTACAAGCATAAAAGAAATAAAAAATACCTAAAAATAAATCTTGATGTTCAAAAACTTTCACTTGTAAATAATAAAGCTAAACCTTTACAATAATTACCCGATTCAATTTATAATCTCACCTTCGATAAACACCATGGAGTGACTTCTGTTTCCCCTCAAAAAGATCAAGTATGAACCCTTCAAGATCATCTGGCCGATACTTGATGTACCGGTCACGATGCCTGACCCCATCAAGGCATGTCCCATACCTCCCGACAAAAGTTCTATAAGCCTGCAACACCTTTAAAGATGTTGAAATTCTCAAATCATCCCTAAGTTGCGAATTCGGCACAAGCCAGCCAGTTTGGACCCGATAGGCCTCTTCAAAACCTGAGTTGAACCCTTTAAACCGCTCCTTGAGCACGCTTCTTGATGGAATGCTAGACCCTGGATGGCAAATCCCCTCATCTCTCAAAAAACTAAGCACTGAACCCCATGAGGTCCTCTCATAGTTCATGGCAAATGTTTGAAACCGTCCGTTATGAGACCGAATCCAATTGTCACCCATAATGCTTCTAAGGTCTGAATCCTTCACTTTTTGCACCATGTAGCAAATATTATTCATCATGAAAAAGTTTTGCAATGCCTCATCTGTATAGAACCGTGACCTTGATTCAAGGTTTGATTCGAGTATGATTGCTATTGATGCATAGTATTCCTCTTTTCCTTTTCTGCCCTCCAAGAGAGACTCAAGTGTGCTACTGTATGCTGAGAGGGTTTGGATGTAATTCATTACATACCTTGTTATCGGATGCACTGCTCCATTGGCAAGCACAGTTTTGGACGTGTTTGATTGGATCGCACTTCTAAATTCAATCAGTATCCCCTTGGCAAATTCCCCCAACCTCAGCAAAACTTCTCTATATTCTGCCAATATGCTACCATCAATCTGCTCATGGTACAAATTCTTTACATCTCCAAGCATCTCAACCAGTGTTTCATGCATATCAAGTACCCGGAACAGTTTTTCAGTTTTCGGGTTACATATTGCCACTGTAGTAGGAAAGCTCATCAGGTGAACCATCGGAACTTTAGAGATTTCAGAAAAGCAAGAACTAGCTAGACTTTTTGAAATATCGCCAAAAATCAGTTCAATTAAACGCCTTTCACTTGTGAGATAAACTCGAACAAATATTTTAAAAACCCAATTCCACCTCTTTATCAAAGAGTTTACTTTGGCCCACTCCATATTTGAAACCTCTTCAATACTAATTTTTTCAAATCGAAGCTTAAGTAGAATTTCATCCATGGCTTCCATTCTCGCATTTACATAAGCTTCGATCAACTCCTCCTCATAATTTGAAATGAACATTAATTCGGCAATTGATTTTAGGGTAGGAAGCACCAAAGGGTTCACTAAATCGATCACTGATTGCTCAGCTGATAAATTGCCAATCTCAATCTGCAAATTTTTGGCTTCAATTAAATCATCTCCAAAAGAGTTAATTGAAAGATCTTCAAAGTTTTCTTCACTAGAACGAAAGGATGTTATTTCAGGCCCCACATGTGATTGTTTATAGTGAATGAGAAGGTTTACAAACTCTTGTTCTATCCTCAACATTGCTTCATGGAGAATACTGCACCCAAATTCCGACTTGTCAGAGCTTGTCAGAATTCTGGTAATTTGTTGGATTTTGGTTGTTATTTGCAAACTCTCAAATGCTGAATGAGGTGAATTTGAGTTAAGAGAGAGAAGCTTTTTGCGCAATCTCTCGAGCTGCCTCTCTAGCTCAGTATTTTCTTTCTCATCCTCGCTTTGCTGATCTTTGCAATTTAAAGCTGCAAAGTTTTGTGCTATCTCATCTGGCGGCATCTCAAGAATTGTGAGTTGACAGTTGCTTAATTCAGCCACAGAAGATGGCACCAATTGGTTCATGATCATTTTTTTTTCTTTTAGAATTTTAAGAACAAGTCCTGCCCAAAATGAACACATATTGTTAGGATTGTGGATATATCTGTTATCCATATTAAAATCAATAATTTTGGTAAGTACAAGTGCTTGCTGATTAAGGCTTAATTTCTCAAATCAACTAAAATAGAACAACGAGTAGAGGAAGAGAATAAGAAATTGCTGTCTAAAAAAAACAAAATAAAAGTAAAGAAAAAAGAAGAAGATAGAAACAGGAAACAAAGATTCTGTATCATTCCCTGTATGCACTAAAGCTGGTGTGGCTTATCCTAACTGATTCTTAGTTAAATAAGAATACCTTCTTTTATTGTTTAACTACTAATTTGACCACCGAGCTAGGAATTTCTCTTAAAAAAAAAATCAGAACTAAAGCTAGCAAAAGGTAAAATTATGTTAAAAAGCTACACATGCAGAGATAAAGAGTTAATAGGCTTTAATAAAAAATATATAAAAATAAAGAGTTAATAGGCTTACAGCATACCATCTTGGGAGCTACTCAAGACCCAAACTACAACAAGCAAGAAATTCACAGAGAGAAGAGAGAGAGAGGAGAGAGAGAGAGAGAGAGGGGGGGGGGGGGGAGTTAGTAGCAAAAACAATGGAGTCAATGTCAACATTGACAAAGACTTCTAGACAAAGAGAGGAAGACTGAATTTATTAACTAATTCACTTTTTTGTTTACACCTGGTTCATTACCTCTTACGGGGTCCAGTTGTTGCTCTTGGACCGTTACCAGTTACAACGGTGTTGGTCTTGGGTCGAAGGAACCGAGCTCCAGTCTGTAGAATGATTTCGTGAAAATTGTACGTACGTCTTTTTGTGTAACGGGTCATAGCATGAAATAAATTTCTTGGCGCAATTACCTGCTGTGCTGGGTAACGCTTATTTTGAGAAAAAGAAGGTCAATACTCAATAATCATAGATGACAGTTCAACCATGATTCAGAACTTCAAAGTTGATCGATTTTATTAAAAAAAAAAATTTGAGTTCACATTTATTTTTTAAATTTGGTTGCCTTTATTTTTTCACTGAAACACAAATTTATCCTCCAAATTTAAAAAATAGAACCTCTACACTACATGACATGACAATAGTTAGCTTCTCAACGTCGTAATTTATTATTTGCATGATTCCCCTTGTTTTGAAATCCACCATATGATGGATGGATTATTTTTTTTTTTTAAGTTTAATTGAGCACCTAAAGATACACAAATCTCTGTCGCTTCTGCAAAATTTATAGCTTCTTATCATATATAGGTAGGCAAAATCATTGTCCATGCTCAATAAAATGCCATGTTGCTAAAGAACAAGTCGTTGTATAGTTGTATTGAAGTTTAAAACAATTTAAATAATACTTTTATTTGAGATAAAGATGAGTTAAGTTTTTAATTATAAATATTCATAAGGAATCATTCATTCAAATTTTGAATCTAATATTTTCAAAAATATTTTAATAATACTTGTCCATTTTTTCTGAGTCCGCATCGTCTCCATTAACCCATCTCGACCGTCTGATATTAAATAGAGTCAATCCGGTCTTAGTCTATAATGCATGGACTCTTTAATATTAGTGTGGATCTAGTCTGCACATATCTTAAAGTAGATTGTACGATTCAGATATATTAACTTAAAAGATTCTTTTTTGAATTAATGCAGAGGATACGAATTCATTTTTTCTATCTAAATCCCTTTTCTAATCGATTTATAAAAGTCAAAAATAGAACTTGACAATTGCAATGTAAATTCCAACTACTTGTTTTTTTTATTTAGTTCTTTGTTGCTCTCTTTTTTCTTCAAGTCCGCGTTGCTTCCGCAAGGAAGTTAAGTTGGAGACTCTACTAATGGGTCTAACTTGGTCAATACTCAACGCCCGGCTTGACTTTTATATATTAATATATGAAGGTCGTGTTTAAGTTGGGTTTGATGGACTTCAAGATGGTCTAAGTCTCGTGCACACAAAAGTTGAAGTAGTCACGCACAAATATTAAAGCGGAATGTACAAATTTTAAAATAGATTAGATAGTCTTAGAAACCATCGAACTCAAAAGTAGACTTGATGTTCATCGAACCTACTCTGCTCTAGTTTAATAGACGTCTATCATAGTCACAAGATTCACGAATAATTTGTTTTTTTTGTGATGACGAACCGAATGCCGAATTATTTGGTTGATCAAACTATGACCGATTTATTTCTGAATAATTCGTGAATTTTATGAACTTTTTCCGAATTTTACAAATTATTCGCGGATTTTTTCCGAATTTTTCTCAGAACATTTTTTTTGCTTCCTTGTAGGACTAAGATATCTGGTCCAGATAATTCCGAATCATTCTTGAATTATACCCAAATTAATCCCGAATTACAAATTTTTGACCTTGCCGAACCGAACCTGAATTATAACATGAAAGTTTCCGGTGTACCCATCTAAACTTTTAAAATAGCCAATTTTCCCATCAAAACAAATAATATCCAATATCCCCATTAAAATTCAATATTCTTTCTTCTATCCTCTTTTTATTATTTAACTTTTTATTTCATTATTTGAACCGAGAAAATTCGAAGCTGAAGCTATTGAGCTTGAATTTGATTTGTACTAATGAGAGGTTCTCCTCTCTCATCTCAGCCCCAGGTTATTCCTCATCTTTATTTTTTAGGTTTTGTGATTTTGATCTTGTTTAGACTAATCAAAGGTTTGGATCGTACAATTATTGAAACTAATCAAAGTAATGGCCCTTTTGTTAATTAAATTTCACAGGTGCTTTTATTACCTCGATAGCTCTAAGCCTCTAACATTTCTCTGGACCCCTCCTCGTACCACTCATAAGTTGCTTCAGGTTATTTACCAGTCATTTCTTGTTTTCTCCATTGAATTCATTAGTACTGGTACCTCCAGGCTATACAATTATTGTGGTCTTCTTTTTATCATTCAACAACAAACATGATTTCATTCTATAAGGAAATAGTTGGTGCAATTCTTATCCCAGTGTTGGTGTACCAATTGATATATACCATTGCAGGAAAATGTTGTAACATTCTTGTGTATTTATAAAGCTCCTCTTGGTTTGCCTTTTGAAATCATTAACCATCTTTCATACAATTACACTCGTCAGAAATATATAAAATGAGCAACAAGATCATGTACTCACGGAGACCTTGAAGGTAAATGCTTATACTATTTTTTTTTTTAAATAGTAAATGCTTATACTATAAGTAATGATGTTTCTCTCTTATAGTTGTAAGCAAGTTTAAACCATGTATGTTGGTACTGGATTTTTGTACTTAAGTTGTGACACTTGTTTTCAATATTTCTTTTAGACGTGTATCAGATGTACACTTCTTAGTTTGCCTTTTGAAATGGATCTTTAGCTCAAACATTTGGACAAGAGTCCCTGAATCTTCGGGGGATGATGGTTTGAATCCATCAAGATCCTTACATAATATGTAAATTGAATTATGAAATTTTCAAATTGATCGTCAACTTTATTTAGTATTAAGGAAAAATGTTCAAATATCACATAATTCATACCAGTAGGTACAAGAAGGTTGGTACCAACTGGTACAATAGTTAAAAAGGAGCAAAAAAGCTCCATTATGATATTTGAGTGTCAAAACTAAGTTAAATTTCAAAGAATATGCTCAACAATGCATAAGAAGTCCTAAAAATAATCAATTTCATACTAGAAGCAAACTGAAATCTTTGCTTGTAAACATTGAACTACAAACAAACTACAAACAAATTGAAATCTTTGCTTGTAACACTACAAAAGATATTAAATCAAGATGACCGTAAATGCTTTTACAAATGCCCGTGTACTAACAAGGTATATTTTTTTTTCTTGAAGTAGCTTGAAGATATCAGGCAAACACACTATCTTCTTTGATTCAATATTACTTTTGCTTATAACTCTACAAAAGAGTTTGAATTAGAACAATTATATAATATCAATGGAAAAAACCTAAATACAAGCAAATTATTGATTGACTAACCTTTCGGCTTTCAATTGTTGTATTTTCTCACCATTGGAGATACCTTCACCGTCTTCAGATGGAACTGCATTCTTGCATGTTTTCCTATGAGAACCAAATTAACCGCAACGTGTACATTTATGAGATCTCTTTGTTTCATTAGATGATTTTATATTATTTTCCGAGGTTTCCCTGCAGGTCGTTTTAGTAACATTAGTTAGATTATTTTTTACTTTCAAACAAAGATGAAATGAAAAACCTTCAAGAATGTTTACAAACTGCTAGTCAGGTCAATCCCATTAAAGAAAGTCAGCATTTTTTTCTTTTCCAAAGGGTATTTTCTATATTGTTCTATGAATTTTAGACCTTGCTATTTCAAAAATTTAGATGGGTACACTGGAAATTTTCCCTACTATAACAAAAAAAAAAAATTCTTGCTTAGACCTGAGAATCTACTTATTCTGGGGAAATATGAAGTACGCATCGACTGTCTGGACTCTAAAACTAAGAAAATTATATTTATCATAAAGATTGAAATGAATGAAATAGAATTATAGGACATAAAAAAAAAATAAAGAAAACTCATACAGCCGACTCATGATGTTTATATGATTAAATATATAATTAAGGGAGGACTGAATTAAAAAAAAATCGTATCATTGGCGTGAATTACATACAACAATGTGCAAAATAGAAGAAAGGAACAACGGTGTTTGAAGAAAGAAATTTATAATTACGACTTCACATATGCATCTCATTCAAGTTGAACTTGGTACCACTGAACCGAGCCGACCTCACCATCAATTTCTAGCTCGCATACCGACCTGATGAGGTACGATACCGCATCATCAAGTGAATCGAATTGGGTTAGATCCGGTGGTAGAGATTCACCAGGCCATCTCTCCAACCACCCCTTTAACCTCACTCTTAGTTCTTCCTCAGAAACAAATTCTTCGTTCATCCCCGGTTCAAGAATCACATATGTGTCGGATTGTATGTATCCTCGTCTCCTCCTACCAGCAGCACATAACTGAAATAACCGGTTCAAATTTTCAAGTGAACATTATGTTAAAATCACTAAATATATGCTATGATCCAATAATATAATACTATACTATAATTTTGTCTTTGAATTAGTTGCCTTTATAGACACTTTTATACAATTTTGACATTGTTTTAGTGATTTTTTTCCTATAATTATTTAGCATGGGCAGAATCGGAAAAATATCATAATTGGGACAAAATTTTAGGATGTGGCATAATCATGGTATATAATTGTAACTCTCTTTTTTCCCCAAAAAATGCATAGTAAAGATTAAAAAAAAATTGTATAATTTTTTTAGACCAAAGATGAAAAGTGACTCCACCATGCTTACAAGGTTTGTATGGTCCATTATTACAATTGCTTTTTCATTAATTCAACATTAGTCAAGAAGAAACCTTGTCAAGAAAGAAAGGTTAATAGAGAAGAGAAAAGATATTTCTTTTATTCATTCTTGTGTAAATGATACAAGGTACAGTGGGGTATTAATAGAGAAATTACAATCATGTGCTAACAGCCACAGCTAACTAATCCTATGTCTAACTGACATCATTATTTGCTAAAACTGATTCAGTTATTCTGTTTTGCTCTTGACTGGAGATCTCAAGTGTAATCCTATTATTTATATACACTACAAAATTGAAAATGAATCAATCAATTATGTCATTATTAGTTAGAATCCAGTTAGTACTCAAATGACCTACAAAACAAGGAATTCATATCCTCTGCATTAACTCAAAAGAGAATCTTTTGAGTTAATGAATCTCGACTGTCCAATATGTTTTAAGATTCGTGCGAACTAGATCTGCACTAATATTAAAGGGCCCTCCATGTTATAGACACGAGCCGGATTAACTCCGTTTAAAATCAGACGGTTGAAATTCATTAACTCAAAAGATTCCCTTTTGAGTTAATGCAGAGGATACAAATCCCAAAACAAGTTATTATGATAACTTTAAAAAGATCTTGAATTTGGATTATAATGGGCAGATAATGATAAAAAGTTATGAAAATAATGCCATTATTTCTCTACCTTTAACTGAAGGTTGCTAATGTTCCATGGTTGTTGTACCGAAAATGAAGATGACAATACGGTCCTTTGAGGCGACCAAAGATTGCGTCCATACAAATTCATCAATCTTTTGCCCTGTACTAAATAACAGTATAGAAAATATATAGCTTAATCATTTGATCATTCGGAAAAGTTTTGCAATTGTGCTCCAACAAAATATTACTCTGACACGTTATCTGACACCATGGAGAATCTAGCTTCATTAGATTAGAGGGTTAATTGACCTCCATTTTTTCTTCATCAGATAATGTTATAAGCTATATCTATTATTGATATATTAAGGCTTGACAGGTGAGGCCTGAAATAAACTGAATTTTTCTGATAAGAAAAATCAAGATCATCGCATAGGTGTTATTGTGTTAATCAAAAGAAAAGAGAGAAATAGAATAGTAAAACAGTACCAGGCAAACAGCTTGTTCCATTGCTGTACTTCAGTGCTATTCCCTCCATGCTCTCCGTTCCCCTCTTTTACCCCCTGTTTTGTTTGGAACATTATCTCTTGGTAATAGGTATATAAGCTAACAGCCAGACGCTTCACTCTTCTCTAGAGTGGGAAAAATGGCACGCCGGAGCCGGATCCGTCACGGAACGGCACGGTAACGGCACGGAACGGCACGGCACGTGTGTCGGTCACGTGCCGTGACTCGCGTGTCCCGTGCCGTGACCATTCGCGTGCCGTGACCAATTGTTGGCAAAGAAGACACGGCACGGCACGGCACGGAAATTGTCTTGGTCACGGCACGGCACGGCACGGAAACACGGAACGGCACGGCACGGGACACGCGAGTCACGAAACGGAAGACACGCCAGTCACGGCAGTAGCGAAGCAATACACTAACATACCTTCCTATAAGGTATAATTTTATTTTAATTAAAATATTTACATTTAAATTTCAATTAAAACATTTGAATTTTAAAGAATCGTTTCATTTTTTTTTTAAAACGTTAAATGCGATCAAATTTGACTAACGCGCGTTTGGTCACGGCACGTTTGGTCACGGCACGAATTAGTCACGGCACGACTTAGTCACGGCACGCGAGTCACGGCGTGACTCGCGTGCCGTGACCATTCGCGTGCCGTGACCACCCCTCGTAATTTTTGTCACGGCACGGCACGGCACGTGACCAAAGTCACGGCGTGTTAGTCACGGCACGGCACGGCACGGCACGTTTTTCCCTCTCTACTCTTCTCCATCTTTAACAGGCCGGTTAAAAAAGAGCTATTGCTGCTCCGGCCCAATAAGACCTACCATAATGGGCCGGAGCGGCAACTTAAAATAATGGGCCAATTCTTGGTTAACTTAAAAAAACCCTAGTTACTGAATTCTGAAGTATAATAACAAAAGAACGCAATTAAAATAAGGCTATCTCTATTAGACCTGAATTCTGCAGTAACTTAAATTTTGAGTTTATGCATAACAAATCTGGACTGTCCGATCTTTATTGGCACAGATATTGAAGAGGCTCTGTGTATTTCAGGTGCATACCTGATTTAATGGTGGAGATTAGAGTTGGAAAAATGGCACGGCAGAGCTGGCTTCGTCACGGAACGGCATGGTTACGACATAGAATGGCACGGCACGCATGTCAGTTACGTGCCGTGACTCGCGTGTCTCATGTCGTAACCATTCGCGTGCCGTGTTCATCTTTTGAAACTTTGGCACGGCACGTGAAAGATTTAGTCCCGGCACGGCACGGCACGTAGTCACGTGTAATTAGAACTATTAGATATTAATTTAATGGTGAATCTTGAATAAACTTAACTTAAATTATAATTAAAATGACCAGACGAGTCACAAGAGTCACGTATGGTCATGGCACGTTTAGCCACGGCATGACTCACATGGTGTGACTATTCGCGAACCGTAACCACCCCTTGACATTTTGGTCATGGCACGGCACGACACATGAAAAATTAACTTGATTACGGCACAGCATGAGATCAAAGTCACAGTATATTAGATCAAAATCACAGTATATTAGTCATGTCATGGCACGAGATCAAAATCACGGCATCACGTCACGACACGGCACGACACGTTTTTTCCACTCTTTGTGGAGATCCTAAATCCAGTATATGAGATAATAAATGTCGGCATATGACACGCTCTCTTTAATAAATTCCTCTTGCTTCATCCGTGGAACTTAAAAAAGATGATTAAAAAAGACCGACATTTTTAATAATACCCCAAGTTAATTAAAGATTAATAAAAATACCCACGGTTCCCGAAAATTAATGGCCGGCCTCCTCTTTAATAAAAAAATAAAAAAAAAATTACGGGACCGGTCATTAAAATGCCGGTTTGGATATTTTTAAAATTTTTCGGGAACCGTGAATATTTTTATTAATCTTTAATTAACTTGGGTATTTTTAAAAATGTCGGTAAAAAAGACCACTAGATAATGACCACGCAGGAATGTTGAACAAAACATCATAATCAGTACAGCAACCAACGTGGCGGGTCATTTGCTCTCTCGATCAACCCGTTCTAATAAGCAATACTCTTGAGAACAAATCACAGAAACGCTACCATTTTACATTAGCTCCGACTTTGGTAGTCAAAGTAAACAGGTTCCCACGGAATATCTTGTTAGGTCTAAAAATAATGAAAGGATTATTTTTATTTCTATAAATAATAAGGCTAAAGGCCGAAAGCCTAAGAAGAGAAAGGAGTACGAAAGAGAGAAAGGGGCAAGAGATCAGCAATGGCTTCTTCTGGCTGTGAGAAATTTTCCAAATTTCTTCTCTTTCCATTAAATTTTCCTTTTTGTTTTGGTGTGTTTTGCTTAGTGTGCGTGGTGTGCTTATTAGCGTAGTCAAACCATAGTGTATTGATTTTGGTGGTGTTTTGTTTAGAATTAGAAATTTGATAATCTAAATAAAATTTTGCCCCAGCTAATAGGCCCCAAATTGATATAAAAACGAAAAGAAGACAAAATGGAAACCCATTGCAGCTGCGTAATTAGCTAGGTTTTACCTTTAATACAGATAGGTCTATTCCTCTTTCAGAAACAAGGAATAATGTAAAAATTGTATTTTAGAGGGCACCTAGAGAAATATGCCTTAAGATTGATAAGTCAATGTTAGTTGTTCCTAACCTGAACAGACCTTATTTATAAGCATTCAATTCTTTGCAGGGTATATAATCTCCACTATTTTGTTCTTTCAATTATTATTGGTGGGAGTAAGAGGGGCTAGGTCGTATTACCCACTTCCACGTAAATTAAATGAAAATAAAAAACAGCCCCTGCAAACTTCTCGGCCTTATAATATAGCCCATCGGGGTTCAAATGGAGAAATTCCTGAAGAAACAACAGCTGCTTACCTGGTACTGTGCTTTGTACTTTTTCTCATCAAGATCCTTCAGTTATCAGATTTTCAATTCCACTTGTTCTTGTTTCCCATGATAGGGAATTGTTTAATGTGGTTTTGTTTTCCTTTTCAATTTTTTTCTATATAGAGGGCTATTGAAGAGGGAGCCGACTTTATAGAAACAGATATATTATCAAGCAAGGATGGTGTACTTATATGCTTTCATGATGTGATTCTAGATGATACAACGGACGTTGCAAATTACACAAAATTTGCAAACCGTAAAAGAACTTACGAAGTTCAAGGTTTTAATACCACTGGATATTTTGTAGGTAATACATGTACAACTCTTTAAAATAATTTAAGATTTCTTTTTTCAGTGTGCATATATAGCTCATTGATTAATTAATACAGTTGACTTCACATTGGAAGAACTTAAATCATTAAGAGTAAAACAACGGTATACCTTCAGAGATCAGCAATACAATTGTAAGTCACATTTTCTACTCTTTATCTAAGAGTTGAAAAAAACAAAAAAAAAATTATTCGAATATCTGATACCGCTGCTATCGCAGGGAAATTTTCAATTATCACATTTGAAGAGTTCATCTCTATAGGATTAGCTGCCAACAGAACTGTTGGTATATATCCTGAGATCAAAAACCCAGTTTTTATTAACCAGCATGTAAGTTGCTTTTATTTACCTTTAATAATGTTACTATTTGTTTAACCAGTTGTGCTATTTCAGAAAGTTATGCGACAAGATTTTATTATATGAAACTCCCATGTTCTTCTAAGTACATTATGGTTCTTCTCTCAAACTTGCTATGAGTTCTGTACTGTGTTCTGGACCAGTATGGATTTGGGAACACCTTTTTTTTTTAATAAAATTTTGGTTTTGTTGGGAGATTTCAGAAGGAAAACTATTTTTACAAACCATGTTGAGTTGTACCAGTTACTGGTAAAATACCTGCTCACTGCAAATTTATACTATCGCCAGGTCAAGTGGGCTGATGGAAAGCGATTCGAGGACAAATTTGTGGAAACTCTAAAGAAATATGGATATAAAGGTTCATACATGTCACGAGATTGGCTGGAGAAACCTCTATTTATACAATCATTTGCACCAACCTCTCTCATTTACATATCTAACCTGACAAACTCACCAAAAGTTCTCTTAATTGATGATGTATCCATGCCAACCCAAGACACCAATCAGGTTTTTCCCTATTATCTGGGCTAGAATTATGTCTTAATTTTATTTTGATCCTTTCTAGAGATACAATTTATTTTTCTAATTTTCCTATACTCTTTACTGTTGCTTTTTTATAACTAATTTTTTTGTTTCTCCCATTCATCATCATATTAATTAATAGCTGTTAACAATTGACTTAGAGTGACCACAATTAAAGAAAACTCACCAAAGCTTTGACAAAAGTATAAACATATAAACTATATTTGGATTATGAGAGGTACTACATTGAATTGCTGCAAGGTATATATTAAACACAAAGAGTATGTGTATTTTGTAGTCAGCAAGAGGTATACACGGAATACCTTGTGATACTCCGGTGCTTGCCTGCTTTAGCAGCTAAAATTATTTTCTTCGCGCTTTTATTGCTCTGTAATTGTTTGAGATTGACTTGTTATCTTATTTGATGTGTAGTCATACTGGGAAATTACTTCAGACAGCTATCTACAGTTCATTAGAAATTATGTGGTTGGAATTGGACCATGGAAGGATACTATTGTACCAGTTGTGAATAATTATTTAAAACCGCCGAGTGACCTGGTTGCAAGAGCACATGCTCACAAACTTCAGGTATTGCTTTTTCCATTGAGATCCCTTGAGAACGGAACTATTTCACTATCTTGACAATATTTCTCAAATTAATTCTTCTTCTTCTTCAAAACTTCTATTCCCAAACAAGTTGAGGTAGGCTAGAAATGAAACCCAACTGGAATGAGCAACACAAGGACTTCCCCAAGAGGTCACCCATTCTAGTACTACTCCTGCCCAATTCGTGAGGGTTTCATTTTCATAAAGAGACTGTTTTTTTATCGCTGACTTGCCAAGCCTATCACAAACCCTCCTCCTTTTTCCTGGCTTGGGACAGGCTGTGTAGAAACTACACATGCGGAGTTATTTCTCAAATTAATTGAACACAAAAATTATCAAAATTATCAGAATTTAACGAGGGGGGCCTTTGCCATTGATTTGAGAAATATTTTGCCCAAATTAACAATTCCTTACATATGGGCAAAATTATCAGAATTTATCGAGGTGGATCTTTGCCATTGCACTAAATTATTGTACCATAGTCATTGCACATAATGAAAAGACTATGGTTTCGGTGTGTTAGTGTTACACATGTAGAAATACTGGGTGGTATTCATCTTTTGTTTTTACATTCTGTTATTTTACTTATTTGCAAATATATTAGACTGTCAGGCCTTTCATGAAGAAAAGGGGGGTTTTCAATAAGAATAGACAGATTTTCAATGAAAAAGGGACATCTATTGTATAATCTGACAGTACATATTTATTATGTTCAGGTGCACCCGTATACATATAGAAACGAGAACCAGTTTTTACATTTTGACTTCCATCAAGACCCATATGCAGAGTATATTTACTGGGTACGAAATATTGGGGTGGATGGCTTGTTCACTGATTTTACGGGCAGCTTGCACCAGTACCAGGAATGGGCCTCTCCACTGAAGAATGTAAAGAGCGCAAATGCTCTATTACATGAGATTTCTGCCATGATCACCGGGTATGAGGAGCGGTGATTCCTTTTTTTTTTTCTATTTAAATTTGGCAATTTTAAGGATAAGAATTTGTACTTGTATTGTTTATTTTGAATAAAGATGCTCATACAGAGATAAATTGGGTTTGGATACTTTTGGATTTGATTACATACAGAGTTGTTTATGTCACGTTCAGTACATTTTTGGAATTTTAATGATTATGATTCGGATTGTTTGGTTCGGATTTTATGATATTTTATACCTCTCTGATACAAATTAATCCGATTTTTTTTAAAGAAAAATATCGATTTTTTACTTTTTTTAGTTGAAAGCCGGTAGGCATATGTATTAATTTAACAATTTACAAGATAGCTGTTACACATGTTTTCTTTGTTTAAATTAAAAAGCATGAAAATATATATATTGAGCTACTTGTAAAATCATCTAATTTGTTATGTCAGGAAATAATAAATACGTGAAGTTAGAGAATGTGAACTGGTCTTTTCGTACTCGATTAGCAAGTAGGTGGGCTTCCAATTTTCTTCTCTCGGAATGTAGTCAAAGTAATAATTTTTTCAAGTTGCATGGCCGGCAAACTATGCCATATGGTATATGGAACCCTTTGTCTCTTCCTTGAGACGAAACGTGTTCTTCTTTCCAAAATTGACACTGTTTAGAGAAATGCACAGTCAAGAGGCACTGAATCAAACCGGTCCAGGACAGTCACAGCTTAGAGAGAAGGAAGACGAGAGCATTGAATCAAACCGGACCGGAAACTAAATTAACTGGACCAGGACAAGGACAGTTACCACTCAAAAAGGAGGAAGAATAAGAAAGTAAGGAGGAAGGAGATAACTCTTTGCAATCTCATCATCGACAATAACCATAAAAGCACGTATTTTATTCACATATATAGTTATAAGTAGATACTTTGGAGATGGAACGAATTCACAAATCCTCAATCAAATCCGGAGAGTCGAGACAGACAGGCGAGACAACAAGCGGTGGAACCCTTAAACGGAATCATCCGCTCGAATAGGACGAGGCGAGCTGGACCGGGCAGACGAGGGGGTGGAGGAGAGGCGTGGCAAGCAGCCAAGTCGGTGTTATCGCTGAACCTGGTACATCCATTTTCAGCGGATTGCTAACTAAAACATATTTTTTTATGAACTCCGATCAAATTGCCGAAATCAAATTAGCAAAACTTCCTTCAGCTTGTAACAATTCTTGTAATTATATGTAATTAAGCTCATTGTAATGTTTTCGGATTTAATATCAATTAGAATAAAATCAAGATTCTAATAGCGATTATCATCATCGTGAAAAGCTAAAAAAACACTATAGTTCCGCTATTACGCCAATATAGCTAGCTATAGCTAAAACTGCTGATAGCGCTATAGCTTTAAGGTCCGAAAATACTATAGCGTCGCTATAGTTAGCTATTTAGAACACTGAAATAAATAGAAGATAAAATTAATAGAGAGTAGTTAATTCTTGTAATCACGATAGATGAGGATTGAAATTTGAGTCTTCAACTTTCTTTTCCTCTACTTTTGCTACCCTCTATCGTCTTCTCTCTCTACTCTCTACTCTCTATTCTTCTTCTCTATAATCTCTTTTATCAAATTATCCGTTAAGTTCGCAGAAGTTCCACAAATTATCAAAAATTTCCAAAGTCTCATCCAATGACCATGTCCTTCACGTTAAGGACACACTACTACAGAAAACGCGATCATACACGGTCCGAAAAGCAAATGACACATTGTTACATGACCATGTCAAAGCGTCATGTATGAATAGGGGGTACTTTGTACATGGTTTACGAACCGTGTTTGTATAGGAATAACATACACGGTTAATATAAACGGACTGTGTCAGATCTAAAAAAAAAGGCGCTGAATTAATATGGTGATTTCTACACAGTCGAACTAACCGTGTACAATAACAAGCATTATATACACGGTTTCTACAAGGCGTCCGTGTATCATTTTGGAAACAATACACTGTTTGTTATTTAGAACCGTGTATGTTATGATTTTTTTTAATAATTTATAACTAGCTAGCACTCATATTTATTAGCCATTAAACATACAATATTACACATCCATATTTGCTTTCAATAAATATTCAACATTTATAACATACAATAAACAATCATATACATTCAATATTTAACATGCAACAAATAAAAAACAATATTTCAAATTCATACAATATACAAAAATGCCGTATCCAATTGAACTAGTATAATTGTATAATGCAAGGGGCCCATCAAAGGAGTCTTACTGTAATTGCCTACATACAATTGTATAATTGCTCAATCCAATTCGATAAAACTCGATGACACTGCCTTCTACGTACGCTCAATACGTCGATTAAAAATATTGAACGAGGTCACTCTACATGTCTCCAAATTTTGCACTTCACTTGTAGTAAGCATAAGTGTTTCTACCAAAATAGGATCAAATTGCCAGTACTTGATCTCAACCTATGTTGCATGGATATGGGTATGGGTATCGTATCGGATACGATACGGATACGGCGATACGGCAATTTTCAAAAATCAAGAATACGATTCGTATATTATATAATTATTTTTAATTATATTAATTATATTATTCCTTCAACACTTGTATTATATAAATTAAATATAAAAAATTGAGGATAATCTAAGTATATATTAGCTACTAGATTCAAACAAGAAAAACAAAGTGGTCTAGTGGTAAAGGGTTATGTGTCTGTTTGCTCAGTACCCAGGTTCGATTCTCACTTGACGCTATAAAATTGGTTTTTGGCATGGTCCATGCACGGTGCACAGTTCTGGTCCTGTCCATGCGCGGTTCACGGTGCATGCACTATAAAATTGTTTGATTATGCAAAACGCGCGTATCCCACCGTATCCAGACGTATCGGAGAGAGTAAAACCATATCGGAGATCGTATCAAAAGAATAAGGATACGTCACCTAAGCCGATAAGCCAACTGGCATATCAGATACGTATATGGGCCGTATCGGTCGCGTATCCGTGTCCGATATGTAACCGACACGGATACTGTGCCCATATGGAAGTATCATAATACTGCAACTAGCGAAATTCGTTGGTTTGGATAATCACCAAGGCATAAGTCATGCACATAACATTCCTGCAACCAATAACCAGTAAATAACTAAGGAGATCTTTCCTTGACCATGCAATTAAAAAATACTAAGGTGAGAAATTAGTACTTTTTGAAAAAAAAAAAAAAACTTGGACAGTTCCGATGTTGAAGTAATGTAAGCTTCTAATTCAACTTTGGCGAACTCTTAAGGATCCAAGTTTCCATTTGAAAAAATGAAAATGAACAAATAGAAACAGTGAGATCCGTGAAGTTTTGAAATACTAGGTGTTCTAGCGGCAAAACTACTGTTGGCAGTTTCTAATATTGGAATAATATAAATACAGAGTCAGAATTCCGTCATTATTTGAATTTGGTACCATTTAGTGAAGTGAAGTACTCAGAATATTGTAAATTCCATTTAAAATTTTGTTTATTTTAATTGGGTACCTAAGACCTTACGGAACTCAAATTATAAAAAAAAAAAATCATGAGAATATGAGGCGTATACCACGCGTAGATTGCATTTGAAATGTAACTCCAGAAGATGACGTTTTTTAATTTTCTGGAGTAAAGTAGTTATCCTCTCCATGGAAGCTTGGGTTTGAGAATCTCTCATATTTAGGTTGAGGAAGGGTAGAGAGATCCACAGGTTGTGCCACCTCTTAGACAGCGCCGACGTACGTACCACGTCCTTCGTCACGAGCAGCCCTAAGATGATGAGAAGTATTTGGGTCGGGCAAACAGCTGATGACGTTTATTACGATATCGAGAAAGAATACAATGGGTGAAATAAAGTGGTGAGTGTGGATTCGAGAGAGAAAAAAAGATGAGACAATGACTATGAAACCTAAGAGAGAGAGATAATTGAAAGAGACTGAGGAGTTCAAGAGTTATTTTATTAGACGTGGAGGTGCTGAGAATTAAAGACAGGGCAAAAATCGAAGAGGTGCCAAAAAAGTAAAAACCCCAAGTACTAATCATACACGGTTCCCAAATAAAAACTGTGTAGAATGAAGTTTATAAATACCAGTGTTCTAAATAGCGCGCTATAGCGGCGCTATAGCGTTTTTGGACCCCAAACGCTACGCTACGACATCAACATGCGCTATTTGCGCTACGGCCGCTATAGCGGTCCGCTACAGCGCTATTTGCGCTATACAATATGAGTTTTTTTTTTTTTTTTAAGCAATTTATATGGGTTTTAAATTAAGATAAAAAAAATCTCAAACCGAAATTGAATTTGTTGCTACTTGCTACAAATAAATTAATTTGAAATTGGGAATAGAAATTGAAATTTGAATAGAAAAAAAGTCCAAACCGGAATTAAAATTTGAATAGAAAAAAAAATAGATTATGTCATGAATCATGATACTTAAGATATTTTTAATAGAAAAAATCGATAGTTTATGATATTACTATGGATATTTTGAACCGCAATTTGGACTTTGTACGGGTTCAATATGAATATTATAATTTCTTAATTACTCTGGAGTTATTTATTGTTCTATGAGACCTTAGATAATGTTGATATTTAGTACAAATATTGAATATATGAAATGTAAAAAAAAAAAACGCTATTTGGAATAGCTTCCGCTATAGCGACGCTATTTGGAATAGCTTCCGCTATAGCGACGCTATTCGCTATAGCTTTTTTTTTAGCCCTCCCGCTACGACGCTATAAACGCTATTTAGAACCTTGATAAATACAGATTCTACTAAAACCGTATATATTATACAAAAATAGATGCGAAAAACAAAATTCCTAATTCATAGGTTTTATACACTAGAAATAACCATGGTTGGTGATTATTTTTTTATTTTTTTATATTCATGCTTGTTAGATTAAAAATCATAAAAAGAAACTTAATACAAATTAATTTGATGGGTTATTGATAAATCAAAAGTATAAATATGCAATATACCAAAGGAACTTGCTACTTCTAATTTCATCAAGATTGTGAAGGTTATTCACAACTTTTCTCAACCAAGGAATATCTCCTTAGAAGTCTGATGTCTTGCATCCATGGAGGAGAGGTTCCTTTGTTAAGAAAAGTTGTGATTAAACCTTTACAATCTGATGACCAGTCTTATAGCTCATCATAGATCAAGTATATATATATATATAGAGAGAGAGAGAGAGAGAGAGAGAGAGGGGGGGGGCTATCATGCTTTGGGAAGTAAAGAGGGTGTTTTACTTCCCGCTCATATCTCCATTTTTAAAGTTCAAATCATCGATCTGAACATCTCAACATGATCTTCATATTGATATGTGCTTGGAGACCAAATTTTATATTTTTTTGGAAATTTTCTACTATTTTTTTAGAATTTTTGAAAATCACAGTTTTTCATTAAATAAAAAAAATAAAAAAATTCATAAAAACACTGATTTTCAAAAAAAAAAATAGTAGAAAATTTCCAAAAAATGTAAAATTTGGTCTCCAAGCACATTTCAATATAAAGATTGTTGAGAAGTTCGGATCGACTATTTGAACTTTGAAAATAGAGATATGAGCGGGAAGTAAAACACCCTCTTTACTTCCCAAAGCACAGTAGCATCACTCTCTCTCTCTCTCTCTCTCTCTATATATATATAGAGTCCGACTTAGCTAAGCCATGGAGTAAAACGCTTTGTACTCCACGTCATATTTCCATTTTGAAAATCCAAACTACCGATCTGAACCGCTCAAGTTGTTCTCCATTTTGAAATGTGCTTGGAGACCAAATTTTACATTTTTTGGAATTTTTTTACTATTTATTAAGCCACTTTAAAAATCGTTGATCCATTGTGAACAGTAAAAAATTATGGACCAATGGATCAGCGATTTTCAAAGTGGCTTAATAAATAGTAAAAAAATTCCAAAAAATGTAAAATTTGGTCTCCAAGCACATTTCAATATGGAGAACAACTTGAGCGGTTCGGATCGATAGTTTGGATTTTCAAAATGAAAATAATGAGGCGTGGAGCACCAAGTCGTTTTACTCCATGGCTTAGCTAAGCCCAGCTCTATATATATATATATATAGAGGAGGGATCCAATTACACCTTTTTTGGTGACACACTTTGACACCTACCATTTTTAAAGTCCAAATAGTCGATTTAAACCGTTCAACATGATGGATATATTAAAATGTGCTTAGAGATCAAATTTTACATTTTTTTGAATTTTTTTGCTATTTATTAAGATGGTTACAAAAATCGTTGTTTTCAGACCATTGAAAAACAGCGATTTTGTAACCATCTTAATAAATAGTAAAAAAATTCAAAAAAATGTAAAATTTGATCTCCAAGCACATTTTAATACTGTGATCATGTTGAACGGTTCGGATCGACTGTTTGGATTTTGAAATCGCAAAATTGACCTATATAAAAAACTGTGTCATGATGTGTCACCAAAAAAGGTGTAATTGGATCCCTCCTCATATATATATATATATATATATATATATAGAGTACGGCTAACGCGCTTCCTCTAGCATTTCGGCCGAGGTGCTTCCGGGGGCATATCTTGCAATTTGATGTTCAAATAACAAATTCAAACCGGTAGATGTTCAATCTATATTAAAATCTACTTGGAGACCAAATTTTACATTTTTTGGAATTTTTTTACTATTTATTAAGCCACTTTGAAAACCGCTGTTTTTCAATGCTTCAGAAATTTAATAAAAACAGCGGTTTTCAAAGTGGCTTAATAAATAGTAAAAAAATTCCAAAAAATATAAAATTTGGTCTCCAAGTAGATTTTAATATAGATTGAACATCTAACGGTTTGAATTTGTTGTTTGAACATCAAATTGCAAGATATGCCCCCGGAAGCACCTCGGCCGAAATGCTAGAGGAAGCGCGTTAGCCGTACTCTATATATATATATATATATATTTATATATATATGAGTAGAACTAAGGTGCTCTTAAGCTCACCAAGCCAAATCGTGAGCTTAACTCAAAAACCTATCGGATTGACTTCAAATGACATTTCCAAACCGTTAGATGTTCAATTTATATTAAAATTTGCTTGGAGACCAAATTTTTCATTTTTTGGAATTTGTTTACTATTTATTATGCTGGTTTGAAAACAGTCGTTTTTCAATGCTCCAGAAATTTAATAAAAACAGCGATTTTCAAACCAGCTTAATAAATAGTAAAAAAATTCCAAAAAATGTAAAATTTGGTCTCCAAGCACATTTCAATATGGAGAAAAACTTGAACGGTTCGGATCGACGTTTTGGATTTTGAAAATGGAAATATGAGCGTGAAGTAAAACTTTGTTTTACTTCGCGAAGTACAATAGCCCTACTGTCTCTCTCTCTATATATATATATACCAACAGGACGGACATCTCTCTCATCAAGATTGTGAAGATTTAATCACAATTTTTCTCAACAAAGGAAGAAATCTTCCTTTGCTAAAAAAAAGTTGTAATCAACCTTTAATCTGATGTTCCAGTCTTATGCTATACGAGGGGACAAATGAAGATATATGAGGGGGAAGAACCGAAGAAGAAAAGAAAAATGAAGAGACAAGTTAAGGGAGTGGGTACACATGTTTGGAAACAAGATATTTATTACTAACATGGATTTTGGTACACGGCTTTTCTACTAAAAAATAGTGTTTGTAAACTGAGGAAAATTATACACAGATGTTTTAGAAAAAAACCATGTATGAAGTAGCACAGCCGTACACGGTTTATTATTAATGAATCGTGTAAAAATAATAGTGACTTCCAGACACATTTCGAAACTTTCAAATCATGTGTTTATGTTGGAATTTTTTTTTCGCGCAAGTGCCTCACATTACACACTGTTAATGTGTAATTTTTTTGCATTGTGTATGATATGCCATGTATGGTCGCGTTTTTTGTACTAGTGACATGACACTAAAGTGCCATTCGAATTGCTTAGTTGATCCTTACTTTGATCTTAATTTGTTTAATTTAGTAATTCAGAGTTTGATAAGAGAGAAAAAACAACAACAAGAAGAAAAGAGTAGATGAAGGATCTAAATTCCTTTTTTTTTTTGTAATTACTTAATCTATTATTTTTGCTACATATAAAGTAAATTCATATTATTTTTTAAATGTTGATATCAGATCTTTTGTTCATCTAAATATTTTCAAATTAAGTAAAATAGTTATACTAACTAATATATAGTTGACCTATCATAGTAATCACAAATTCTAAATAAAAATAAATATTCTTACATAAATATTAATTTCAACTGAAATTATCTACTCTCGGTTTGCAGTGGCAATGCGAAGCCATGATACACTCCATACTGTACCAACTTATTTGTTTGGAAATTAAGTATTAAAGCTTTCTTGTGTTACCTCAAACCTCTCACCTTTAAATATCTACAAGAAAATTTTAATTAGATTTCATATCTATGATTTCTCATACAAAAAATATTGGCTCAACTAATATACAATACAAAAATAATTGAATTATTTACTTATGTTAGTATCATGAAAAAGAAAAATTAATTCTAGTAAAAAAATAGAATTTGTGTATCCATATTATTTCTTTAAATAAATTAATAAATATACAAGCTATGTTTTAGAATATAGTATGCTTCAGCAACTGAAATATTTTTGCTAATATATTTTAATTAGTTCAAAATTCTCTTCTGAATTATCTGAAAATAGATTTCATAAACACATACCATACATACATTTCAGAAAACCAAATATTATATTATTTCAGACGAAATTGTATTAATCTAATCAGAAAGCCAAAACTGACACCGTTTTTTATAAATATAAAAATACACACAACCACCAATTTTCAAATGCCCATAGTAAACGAAACTTTCGAACAATCCTAACTTTATATATGAATTAATGGCAACAATGAATATTAAACATATTTCAGCATTTAATTATCTAATATCTTGAAATTGTTATTCAAATTAAACAATTAAAATTAGAGACAATATGCATGTTTTCAATTATCTAGTTATGATGGATATGCAATGAGTGATCAATTAGTTATTGGAACACCACAACACTAATAAAACTTTAAAATTATTTGATTGAATATATATACTCGATGGTTTTAAAATTGAACTAAATTCGATATACTTTCTATTTTATGAAATGATGAACACATATACGATTTTCATTTTTTTTGTAAAATTAAACAATTAATATTCTTTAAACTATCCAATATATGTACATTTTAAAATGAATGTATATATATACTAGAACTACCCACAACAACATCATTTTTTATATATCAATAAAAAACAAACCAAATATAAAATTACATGAGAAACTTCCCATTGTTTAGCACACCGATACAAATTCTATTATTATAAATTGCTTAAGCCACTTATCTAGCTCAAGGAACAATCTTTAATTAAACACAAATTTCTATCCAAAAGGACGCCAAACAATAGTTCCCTTTATTATTATTACACTCCTGAAAAAGAGGAAATCATGCATGCAAAAATCTCTCTATTAATCATTCGGGTGGTGAAAATGCCTCAATGAACTCAAAGTAAGATTTTGCATGTTACCAAAGCTTCCTATGGTACAAGCACCAAGTTCTTTTGTATCATAGCCAGTAGTATTAGCACTGCTATGTATTTGAGAAATTGTTGGATAAAACACTAGTTGAGATCCTGCTGCCAGTGAAAGCATTGAATGGTTTTCAAGAATTTGAGTTCCCATTTGAGGAGAATTTGACACCAGGTTGCTTAGATTACCCATCAAGTTTGAACTAGGCTCCATATTATTGCCTAGATTATCTTCAAAATGTTCCTTGTTTGAAAATAACGATAGAGATGGCGGACTAGTTAGATCATGAGTTGAACTAGCCTCGATCGACATACTATTACTATCACCTGTAAATAAATCTTCAGATGGAAACTGTAATGGCGGTAACTTGTCGATTTCATGTTGAGCAGCATTCAGCAACCAATCAACAGCCTTGCTAGGTTGGTTTAGTCCCAATCTATCTTGGAGATCATACAATTGGATTGCAGTTGGTACCGAGAGTCTGACACGCCTATCTCTCAGACCTCTAACAGTACGCACCTTACTATGGCGATCCTTTCCTCCAAACGCGCGTGACACACGTACAATTCTTGGGTCCTTTAAACCGGTCCATTGCCGAAGACTTGCCACAGCGGTGTCATTCACGGGGCGCCCTCTTAAGGAGATTAGATCATTATCTCCTGTGTCTTTAATCATCTTACTTAATCAACTAGGTCGAAGTCATCCTGCTACCTTGTTAAAGTGGACAAATTAAGAACTCAAATTTTCATTGTTGTTTTGAGATATATATATATATATGTACATATATAAATGTCTTCAAATGGAATACCTGAAGAGATCGATGTTTGTCATATTAATATTTTAACTAACAATTAAAGTTTGGATTATTATATTAAGTCGATGGATTTTTTGTATAACATCATTAAAAGACAGTTTGTAAAGAAATTATCATGTAGGTACATGAGGGTATTGAAATTTGGAATTATAAAAATCAAACCAAATAAACAATTAACGATATGCAAATATAATTTGCCACTTCCCCATAAATGATGTAAAAATGCTCTCATGCATGCAATGGAACAGTAATTAAGTCCATCAAGAAAAATAGCAAAAAATCATTCTGACAGTTAGATTCTTAATTTCAAATTATTTTTTTAATATAATTATCAGATTTATTTAAAAAAGAAGAAGCTATAAACATTGAAATTTCCTTTTGGAGAGAATTTATCGTCAACAAATGAAACCACATAACATGGAACAGATCCAACGGACATGCTTATATATATATATAGCGCAATTCTTGTAGATGTAAGTGGCAAATACTCAGAAAATTAAGCATCTGATATTCTGATGAAAGGGGCGAAAGCAGAAAATAAGATGGTAAAAGATTTTAGTGAATTCTAGCCTAGCTTCTCTCTTACTTAACTGGAGAGTTCGTGGGAACGTGAAAACATATGAAAGAATTAACTATGATCGAAATAAGGTGACTAAAATATGGAGAATTACTTAATCATATATATATATAACACTGACCTGGTGAACCCATATAGCTTAATTTGAACTTGAGGTACTTGCTTTTGTTCTACCTTCTTCTCAAAATCCTCCACGAATAGCTAGATTTAAGATCAAGGTACAGAGAGCAAGAGATTCCGCAATCTGCGCAAACCCTAAAAAGGAGAAAAGAAGCAGGAAACGCACTATGAGGAGTTTGTGGTGATTATTTTGTGTCTACCAAATATCTCATGACCTTTTTAGATCGTAATGATCCAGTAAACATTGGAGGGATCAGGGAGAGGGGCAAATTAGTCTTTATATTCTCATTGGTCAGAATTCAGTAAAAGCTACTACTGCTTACTGGTGCTTTAATTATCGATCGTATAACTTTCTCAGTGTGTGTTAATATTAAGAGGGGCAAATCTGTCATTTATGCCCAGTATACCTCGGTATATTCTACTATTGGTATATAGCCGTCAGGTGATGAACAAGCTGTGAAAGAATAGTTTCATCTTTGGGAATAAAAGGCATGTTGTGCTGGATTCTGATCTACCACTAGTAGAAAATGTACCAATGCAAGTGTGTTGCAAAAATATCAACTTGGCCCCCCCACTGAAATCTGTAAGGTCATTTCTGAGGCCATTTCTGTAAAATTAAGAGTTGTAGATAGTGACATTTCTTGCTTGCTCTAAGGAAATTAATATTGAGCTTTTAGTTCACAATTCAAGATGCTTTTTAATTAATATATGTATGTATATATATATGCCTCAGATATTAGGAATATATATGTATGTTATATTGACAAGAAACAGATTTAAAAAAAATATTGTGAACACTGAAATAAAAACGTAGATATATTATGTTTAAGTACTAAATTAGATGTAATTTGGAAACCGAATGATAATTAATCCATCGAACATTTAAAAAAAAAAAAGAGGAGGGATCCACTTACAACATTTGTAAGTTACAACATCTTACGACAATTCAGTTTTGTAATTTTAAAAGTCCAAACCGTTCAACATGATGATATCTATATTAAAATGTGCTTAGAGATAAAATTTTACATTTTTTTGAATTTTTTTACTATTTATTAAGTATTTTACAAAACTGTTGTTTTTCAGTGGTCCAGAATTGTCTAAAAACAGCAGTTTGTAAAATACTTAATAAATAGTAAAATAATTCAAATAATGTAAATTTTTATCTCTAAGCATATTTTAATATAGATATCATGTTAAACGGTTTGGACTTTTAAAATTGCAAAACTGATTTGTTGTAATTAAGATGTTGTAACTTACAAATATTGTAAGTGGATCCCTCCTCTAGTATATCAACAATATGCTTTCGGCCTCCAAAATTGATCGAATCGGCTTCAAACGACAAATCCAAACTGTTCAAACCAATCTCCTTAACGAGAGCTTGTTTCCATATAAAAATTTTCAATTTTCGAAGTTATTTACTATCAAGTCAAATGGTAAAAAAGATGAAGGATATAGTGCATTAAAATGCACACAAAAGCTTTCATATAGTGCATTATAATTTCGGTTCGGTTCGGAAATTTTCAAAACCGAAATAACCGAACCGACCGAACTTTTATATATTATGAATTTGGTCCGAACCGCCCCAGTTTATTTCTTAATCAATTGTTTTAAATACTTCGGTTTATTTTTTAATCCCGGTTTATTTCTTAATACTCCGGTTTATTTCTTAATATACTTCGGTTTATTATAAATCAATTGCTTTAAATAAAAAAATTAATATATTTTGGTTTGAACCGAATAAAACTTTGGTTCGGTTCGGTTCAGTTGCAATACTAAATCGGTTCGATCGGTTCTATTTTAGAAACCGAATTATTACTTTGGTTTCCCTAGTTCAGTTCGGTTTAAACCAAACCGAACTGATGAACACCCCTAATCCTACCACTTTAATCTTAGCCATAATGTATTCCTTCCCTAGTAACCAGTAGGGTTTCGGAAAACTACTACAAGCATCATGCACGACAACTTGAAAACACTTTTCAGGTTTTGCTAGTCACAGCTTATTTCCATACAAATAAATTAAGAGAAAAAATAGCAATGTATGTGTACGGTTTTGGCTATTTTTTCTGTTCAGCCTATTACATAATGTATGTGCTATTTTTTCTGGCTAGGCTAAGGTGCTATGGATAGCATATATAAGGTTTTCCGTGCTACGGTCTTAAAAACCTATCGTATAAACTTCAAATTTTGATTTAAGTAACTCGGTAAATTGTTTATATAATGAACTTATAGAATACCAATTTTTACTATTTTTGAAATTTTTTTACTATTTTTATGATTTATGAAATATGACAAAAAATAGCCTAAAACATTGGCAATTTTCTTTTATTTTTGAGCTATTTTTTGCCATATTTCATAAATCATAAAAAATAGTAAAAAAATTTCAAAAATAGTAAAAATTGATATTCTACAAGTGCATTATATAACCAATTTACTGAGCTACTTAATCGAAGTTTGAAGTTTATATGATATATTTTTTAGGCCGTAGCACGGAAAACTTTATGTTATCCATAGCACCTAAGCCTTATGTCAGATACAAATTAACTTTGTTTCTTCATTAGCACATCACACAATTTGTGAAGATTTTATGTCAGATACAAATGAACTTTGCACAACTCACAAGCGTGCTGTTGACAGTTTCAAAGAGAAATTAAAACTCGATGGATTGATTTAAATGCTTGATTATGACATTCTATTGGTTAATTGTCTGAACTAGATCTCATAAATATATTGTAGCAGCCTTTTTCAAGCCCATATTTCTAGGTTAAGAAAATGAAAGCCAGAGGCTAGTGTGAGTGCGTAGCTATCTAGATATAGGTTTGGGACCAATATGCGTGCATAGACTCTTTTAAGGCATCTATCCCAGCCAGGTTCTGGACCACATCACATACAGACTTGCTACCAATCTACCATATATTGTATATATAGATAGATGCACAGTTGGTAAAAATGACAAAAGATGAATTGCAAAGAAATCTAAGTAGATATGGACTCTACCGAGAATTAGAATAGATCAGCTGTTAAATCTTGGATGTACGGGCTCTGAAAATCTGGAATCATGGAAAGTGTGCAAAGTAAGTGATTTTTTTTTTTAAATCCGTACCTCAGTCATTAGTCATGACAATTGTTCCATAGTGAGGGCGACGGTACTATGCATAGCACGGATTAGTCCGTGCTACATCTTAATATTTGAGTTTTCAAAATCTTAATAGTCGATCCGAACTATTCAACATGATTATAAAATGAATATGTACTTGCAAACCAAATTTTACATTTTTTCAAATTTTTTTACTATTTTTTTAGATAGGTAGAATATCACTGTTTTTGGATGGTCCAGAATTTTCAGATCAAGTGATTTTAAACCGGCTTAATAAATAGTAAAAAAATTCAAAAAAATGTAAAATTTGGTCTCCAAGCACATTTTAATATAGATTGAACATCTAACGGTTTGAAAATGTCGTTTGAAGTCAATTCGATAGGTTTTAGAGTTGAGCTCACGAGAGGCCTTGGTGAGCTTAGGAACACCCTAGTTCTACTCTATATATATATAATTATTTTCAACATACAAGGGGCAAAGATTTTAACATAACAATTAATATGTTTTGACTTCATATGCATATGCAGTGCTATTTTGATTCTATAGTTTGTATGCTGCATGAAAACAAAACTGCTATGTTAAAATCTTTACCCAACATACCGTTTTCAATTTCCGCTGTTAAGTTTTTACAACTATAGGAATAATATAACGTGCGTAGTTTACACTACAAGTAATCACAAAGATGGATTTATTAGTTGTGGCATTTTACCTTGTCATGTAGGTAACTAAACATGTAGAACTAGATCTTATATTTTGCTTTAGTACACATCAACTTTTTTTTTTTTGAAAAAAAAGGCAAAAATGCCTATTTTTTATTTTGTGGAAATAATGGTCAAGGCCCGTTTCATATAGAAACAATTAAAGTTACAAAAGTTAAAAGAGTTTTGGATCACAGAATAAGCTGGATCCTAAGCACACAAAAACTGGTAAACTAGTCCATAGAGTACCAAACCACAAAATAAGCCATGCATGCAAGGCAATTGTTCAAGGTAAGCTAGAAATAAACATAATATAAAGCCATGAGAAGTAGAGTAATTCATTCTTCATACGAGGAATGCACCATTTGTCTATCAATAGCTGGGTCCCACTCCTGCAAAGGAATCTGATCCAATTGTTAAGAGAGTGTCCTTTAGCTATCAATTACCGGAATCAAATCTGCTGCGATCCTCTTCTGATGAACAGTAACCTTGCTATCCCTCATTTTCCGAATCTTACCGTTCAAATTTTTTTAGAACGAATCTCAAAGCAACTTTTTTCGAGAACTGTTCTGCGCACATATCTCGAAACTATTCAATGGTTGGATTCGAAAAAAGAGAGATAGCAGGGTTACTGTTCATATCCAAGAATCGCAACAGATTTTGATCCATCAATTACCTCCAGGAGGGTGAATGGGTATGTAAAGGATCATTAGAGTAATAGTTATGAAAAATGGCTTGTTTCCATAGACCTTGACAGCATGGATCCTTAAATTTTCATCTTCATTTAGCTAGCAAAGAAATATTCATCAATTCTAGATCCAATACTCCCATTGAAATCTGGTGAACAGTGGTAGTTCCCATTGAGAGAGAGTGACTAAGGTCAAAGTGGTAGTTCCTAGCCCCCGGTGCTACCAAGTCGTTTTCGGATTTTCAAAGTCCAAACGGTCGATCCGAACCATTCAAGTTGTTCTCCATATTGAAATCTGCTTGGAGACCAAATTTTACATTTTTTGGAATTTTTTTACTATTTATTAAGCCACTTTGAAAATTGCTGATCTGGGTGAACAGTAAAAACAGTGCAACCAAATTCTGGACCATGTGATCAGCAATTTTCAAAGTGGCTTAATAAATAGTAAAAAAATTCCAAAAAATGTAAAATTTGGTCTCCAAGCAGATTTCAATATGGAGAATAACTTGAACGGTTCGGATCGACCGTTTGGACTTTGAAAATTCAAAAACGACTTGGTAGCACCGGGGGCTAGGAACTACCACTTTGACCTTAGTCACTCTCTCTCTCTCTATATATATATATAGAGAGAGAGTGACTAAGGTCAAAGTGGTAGTTCCTAGCCCCCGGTGCTACCAAGTCGTTTTCGGATTTTCAAAGTCCAAACGGTCGATCCGAACCGTTCAAGTTATTCTCCATATTGAAATCTGCTTGGAGACCAAATTTTACATTTTTTGGAATTTTTTTACTATTTATTAAGCCACTTTGAAAATTGCTGATCCGGGTGAACAGTAAAAACAGTGCAACCAAATTCTGGACCATGTGATCAGCAATTTTCAAAGTGGCTTAATAAATAGTAAAAAAATTCCAAAAAATGTAAAATTTGGTCTCCAAGCAGATTTCAATATGGAGAACAACTTGAACGGTTCGGATCGACCGTTTGGACTTTGAAAATCCGAAATCGACTTGGTAGCACCGGGGGCTAGGAACTACCACTTTGACCTTAGTCACTCTCTTTCTCTCTCTATATATATATATATAGTAGGGCTATTGTACTTCGCGAAGTAAAATGAAGTTTTACTTCACGCTCATATTTCCATTTTCAAAATCCAAAACGTCGATCCGAACCGTTCAAGTTGTTCTCCATATTGAAATGTGCTTGGAGACCAAATTTTACATTTTTTGGAATTTTTTATTAAGCCACTTTGAAAATCGCTGATCCATTGTGAACAATGAAATACAGTAAAAAATTCTGGACCAATGGATCAGCGATTTTCAAAGTGGCTTAATAAATAGTAAAAAAATTCCAAAAAATGTAAAATTTGGTCTCCAAGCACATTTCAATATGGAGAACAACTTGAACGGTTCGGATCAACGTTTTGGATTTTGAAAATGGGAATATGAGCGTAAAGTAAATCTTCGTTTTACTTCGCGAAGTACAATAGCACAATTCTCTCTCTCTCTCTATATATATATAGAGAGAGCTGGGCTATGGTGAGTTGCGAAGTAAGAGGTCATTTTTACTTCACGCTCATATTCTTATTTGAAAATCTAAACAACCGATCTGAACCACTCAACATGATCTTCATATTAATATGTGCTTGGAGACCAAATTTTACATTTTTTGGAATTTTTTAACTATTTATTAAGCCACTTTGAAAATCGCTGATCGAATGGTCTGAATTTTGTACTGTTTTTTACTGTTCACCCGGATCTGCGATTTTCAAAGTGGCTTAATAAATAGTAAAAAAATTCAAAAAATGTAAAATTTGATCTCCAAGCACATTTCAATATGGAGATCATGTTGAGCGGTTCGGATCGATGGTTTGAATTTTCAAAATGAAATATGAGCGTGAAGTAAAATGTTATTTTACTTCACAACTCACCATAGTCTATCTCATATGTATATATATAGAGAGAGGAGGGATCGGATTACATCCTATTTTTTGACACATTTTAACACCTACCATTTTCAAAGTCCAAATAGTCGATCCAAACCATTCAACATGATGGATATATTAAAATGTGCTTGGAGATCAAATTTTATATTTTTTTTGAATTTTTTTACTATTTATTAAGATGGTTACAAAATCGTTGTTTTCAGACCATTGAAAAACAGTGATTTTGTAACCATCTTAATAAATAGTAAAAAAAATAAAAAATATATAAAATTTGATCTCCAAGCACATTTTAATATATCCATCATGTTGAACGGTTCAGATCAACTATTTGTACTTTGAAATCGCAAAATTGACCTATAAAAAAACAATGTCAAGATGTGTCAAAAAAAATAGTGTAATTGGATCTCTCCTCATATATATATATAAGGAATATATAGATCAGATGAAAAACATGGTACGTAGCATTTTGAGGATGGATGGCGATTTTTAGGACCTCCATAACAACATAATTAGATCAGATCAGATAGGATCATATATATCATGCATACGAACACAAATTTTGGATTTGTACAGAATTCAGATTATCCAACTTCCAACATTTCTTGGTTAATACAAGTAGGGTTACTGCTTATACCGAAATTTTTATTAATAACCCCAAACAAAAGAAAAATATCAAATCTAACCCCAGCTCCAAAAAATTTTCAAAAATAACCTAACCGCCCCATGATTGGGCGGTCCGCACCCCTCCCCTAACCGCCCCATGATTGGGCGGTCTACCCCCCCCTAACCGCCCCCCCATGGGGCGGTTTAGTTGGAATTTTTTTTTTTTTTAATAAAACCCGCCAGCCCCTCCCCCCACCCTACCCTAACCGCCCAGCCAGCCCAGCCAGCCC